>CM075294.1:4962960-5420556 GCA_037672795.1 Lagerstroemia speciosa | reverse complement strand
TTTTCCTTTTTAAATTCTCTCTCTCTATATTCTCTCAACGGTAACCGAATGGAGGGGGGCTTCGCCTCCTCCATTGCTGTCGAAAGTAAGGTTTTCACGGTGGCTATGGAGGGAAGGAAGGTCCTTAGGGTAACGCAAAGGAAGGGGGCGAGCCGTTTCTCGCAGTACTATGATCGGGATGGAGCAGTCTGGCTTTGCGCGACGCTGGAAGAGTTCTGGCTGAGGAAGGAAGACAGCACGTGGCTCCGAAGGCGCAGAGAAGCAGATCGCTCCTTTTTCCTTTCTGGAGGAGAGAAATTCCAGAGGCCGATTCTTAAGAATAGTGGAGTAATCGGAGGAGGGACTCGGTCACTGGTTGTGCCGGAAGGAAGGCAGGCACAAGATGGAGGGCTTTCGTCTCGCTAGTTGGAGAAGGAGTAAGCGATGGAGGGCGGAAGTGGGCGGGGGGCTTCGTCTAGAAGAGGAACGGCAGAAAAGGGAGCTGGCGAAGGGCAAAGGGAGGGATCGGGAGTCATTTTGTAGGTTCCTGTCCATGCTGTGGAGCGGCCCTGGAGGTGTCGATGAGGAAGGCGACGGCGGAGGGCATCGGAGGTCAGGGGGCCGGCGGGAGGAAGTGCTGGAGGAGCCATGACGTACGCTCAGGCGTTGGCAGAGGAGCCAGAGGGAGGAGGAAGAAGCGCGTGAGAACCGCGAGGAGAACACGTGACCCAGCAGGGTACAGCAGCCAATTGTCCCAAATTCAAACTATGGGCTGACTGGCCCAATACAAGCTAAATGGGCGGGCCACAGATCAGGTCAATTAAAAAATAACCACACTCATCTGCAAGCATACAAGGCCAAAAGACGACCTGGGCTCCACGACAGACTCGAACACAGGAGGTCTCGGGGACCCGACCGCGAGACGAGCACGAAGTGCAACTGAAGCAGAGCCGTGCAGAGCAAAAGTTCGAGTTATACGGAAACACAGCCCTCTACTCTGAGATACGACAGGCGGAAGCGGCACCGTTGTACAGAGCTTCGAGGGAAGCAATCTTGGCGGAAACAAGGGGCCAGGGAGGGCTGGAATCAGCAGAGCCGAACCTCCTCCAGGTGCTGAAATCTGCTCAGAACAACAGAGACAGAGAGGAGGCACGAAGTGAAGGGGACAGTTTTCGGGGATGGGAGTTGGTCCCGGGTGAATCCTCGGGAGTAAAGGGTACTGACCCAGTGGTGATAGGGGGAGTGCTGGAGAGAGTGGGCAGTAGCAACATAGAAAGGGAGGGGAGGACGAGGCTGGGAGGGTTCAAGGAAGGAAGTACGGTAGAAATACTGAAGTCAAGGAGATCGGGCGACCAATGCAGAATAACATTCAAGGAGGAAGGGTCAACAGACGGAGGCGGTTGGATTACAATCGACCGAGGCATTAGAAGAATGCAGCTAGCTGAGTGGTTGCAAAACAGGGGCAGCAAGGAGAACACGGAGAGGGCCTTGATAGATTTGGTTGTGCATTTGGCACCGAGGATTGGAGGAGTGGGTTTAAACATGGAAGAGGGGAAGTGGAGTTTCGAGACATGATAAGGGAGATCGAGCAGCGTAGAATAGCGAAGGAAGGGGAGGAGGATCGGGGGGGAGGAAGAATATCGATGAATAAGTGCAAATCGTGGCATGGAATGTGAGGGGTTTGAATGATCTCAGTAAAGGAAACAAGTGGGTAGCTGGTTGAGGTATTGGAAGGCGGATGTGGTATGCCTATCCGAGACAAAGTTGGGAGAGGAAGACGAAGGAGTATTAGGGTCAATTTTGAGGCTGAAGACATGGGATTGGAGGGCTTTATGGGCAGTAGGAGCTGCTAGGGGAATTCTGGTGGGTTGGAAAAGGAACGATGGAAGGTGGAAGATACGAAGATAGGGGTACACTCTATCTCGTGCCTACTCTCCTCAGTGGAGGTTGACTTCCAGTGGGTATTTACGGGGGTGTATGGACCGGGAGAAGGCATGGGAGAGAAATGCTATGGGAAGACCTTAGGAGGGCACGGGAGAGTTGGGATTACCCATGGATGGTGGGAGGGGATTTCAACACTGTTTTATATCCAAACGAAAGATCGAGGGACGAATGAATCACCGTGTATGAGGAGTTCAGGGATTTGTTTGCTGAACTTAGTTTAGTCGATGTGCCATGTCAGGGGGAATTTATACCTGGACAAACAACAGGGATACGGCCTCCTTTTCCAGATTGACCGATTCCTTATATCATCAGGATGGGAGATGATGGTGCCCAATATATCCCAGAATTTGCTGCCGAGAGTACTGTCGGATCATCACCCGATTGAGTTAATGATGGATGATATAAAATGGGGGCCCACACCGTTTCGGTTTGAAAATTGGTGGTTGAGACAGGAAGGTTTTTCGGGCAAGATCAAAGAATGGTGGGACTCTTTCGAGGTTCAAGGACACGCAAGTTTCAGGTTGGCGAAGAAACTGAGGCTACTGAAGGATAAGTTAAAGGCATGGAAGGAAGCCTCGGCCACGGACCTCACAAGACAAAAAATAACGCTATTAGAAGAGTTAGTGGGTCTGGATAGGCTGGAGGAGGAGAGAGGCATAGGGGAGGGGGAACGAGTACGAAGAGCTTGCATAAAGAATCAATTGGCAGAAGTCACCAAGTGGGAAGAGATAGCGTGGAGACAAAGGTCAAAAGAATTATGGCTTAAGGAGGGTGATAGAAATACAACTTTCTTTCACCGGTCGGCCTGCGTTCATCGGAGCTTTAATCACTTGCAGAAGATAATAATTGGTGGAAGCACAATTGTAGACCAAGGAGTTATGAAGGAGGAGATTTGCAACTTCTACAATAGATTGTACACCCAATCGAGAAGGTACAGACGAAGATTGACGGGGGTTCGGTTCAAACGGATGGAGCCGGAGAAGGCTATATGGCTGGAGAGACCGTTCACGCGAGAGGAGGTTAAGATGGCTGTGATGGATTGCGATGGAGATAAGGCTCCGGGCCCAGACGGATTCACCATCTCTTTCTTCAAGGAGAATTGGGGTTTGTTGGAGGACGAGATGATGGCATTGCTTGAGGAGTTCCATACCTCAAACAAATTCGTAAGGAGCATCAATTCGACCTTCTTATGTCTAATCCCAAAGAAGAAGGGAGCGGAGAACATCACGGATTTCCGACCCATAAGCCTGGTGAGTTCCACTTATAAGATTATCTCGAAGGTGCTAGCGGAGCGCATCAAAATGGTGATGGTTTCCATAGTGAGTAATTCTCAACATGCCTTTGTGGGAGGAAGACAAACCTTTGATGCAGCACTAATCGCCAACGAGGTGGTCGACTCGTGTGCCAGAGAGGAGGTCAGGGGGTCATTTGCAAACTAGACATGGAAAAGGCATACGACCACGTCTCTTGGGACTGTCTACTAGAGATATCAGAGAGAATGGGTTTTGGGGAGAAATGGAGAGGATGGGTCCAGTGGTGTATTTCTACAGCCTCTTTCTCGGTTATGATAAATGGTGCAGCATCCGGCTTCTTTAAGTCATCAAGGGGCCTGAGACAGGGAGACTCACTGTCTCCATTCCTATTCTTAATTGTCATGGAGCTACTCAGTAGTTTCTTTGACAAGGCTTCGGAGGAAAATCTAATCCGGGGTTTGAAAGTCGGACGATCGGACAACTCCACGAGGGTGACCCACTTATTGTTCGCAGACGACTCAATGATATTCTGCGAGAATGAAGCCCAATACTTTGCTCACATCCGATGCATTCTTACATGTTTTGAAGCGGTATCCGGATTACGGATTAATTTGAGTAAGAGCGAGCTAATTCCTATAACAGGTGGAGGAAACGAACAGGAGCTTGCCATGGTAATAGGGTGCAAGCTGGGCTCTCTCCCGATATCCTACCTGGGACTCCCTTTGGGGACGAATGTCAAATCAAAGGATATCTGGAACCCTGTCATAGAGAGATTTGAGAGGAAATTAGCGGGATGGAAGAGGCCTTATTTGTCAAAGGGAGGAAGATTAACCCTACTCAAATCGACTCTG
Source organism: Lagerstroemia speciosa (assembly GCA_037672795.1). NCBI lineage: Eukaryota > Viridiplantae > Streptophyta > Magnoliopsida > Myrtales > Lythraceae > Lagerstroemia > Lagerstroemia speciosa. The sequence continues at coordinate 5,416,529 of CM075294.1, read as the reverse complement.
TCAAACCTCCCAGTATATTACATGTCACTATTCCCAATCCCAAAGAGTGTTGCGAGGAAGCTGGAATCCATTCAGGCCAGATTCTTGTGGGGAGAAACAGAGTCTGAACGAAGGTATCATTTGGTGAGATGGGATGTAGTGAAACAGCCAAAGGAACGAGGCGGCCTAGGGGTGAAGTCCCTAGTACATTTCAATGAAGCTTTACTCGGGAAGTGGTTATGGAGATTTACGAGGGAGTCGGATCAGCTATGGAGGAAAGTGGTGGCGGATAAATATGGCATCCAAAACCCCGGATGGATCACGAAGCCAATAAGAGGACCAGTGGGAGGGAGCCCATGGCAAGGCATAATGAGAGGGTGGGCAACATTTTGGACACATACCAGTATATCTTTGGGAGCAGGGAATAGAGTGTCCTTTTGGGCAGACAGGTGGTGCGGGGAGGGGACTCTAAGGGAGAGGTTTCCAGAGATTTACAATGTGGCGAGAGACAAAGAAGCGGTTGTGGGAGAACTGTGGAGACAAGACGGTAACGGAGGTGCGTGGGAGATTCGTTTTAGTAGACATGCCCAAGATTGGGAGTTGGAGTCTTTTGCTGAGTTCTATGATCTACTGTATAAGTCCAAACCTCAAAGAGGGAAGACAAACTACGGTGGATAGGAGACAAGGATGGGAATTTCTCCGTAAGAACCTACTATAATGAACTCCTACCAAGGAGCGAGGTAGAGGACTTCATATGGAAGCAAGTGTGGAAGAAGGGCGTCCCATCAAAGGTTAGCTTCTTCACATGGGAAGCAACATGGGGTAGAGTCCTCACGATAGATAATTTGAGGAGAAGAGGGAAGGTTTTGGTTAATCGATGCTTCCTTTGCAAAGAAGAGGAAGAGTCCATTAACCATATACTTCTACATTGTCGGTGGACTCGGAGGCTGTGGGAGACGGCGTTTAAGAGGATGGGCATCAGCTGGATACAGGCAGGCACAGTAAAGGAGCAACTCAACGCCTGGAATGGGATAAGAATGTTCCAGAAGACGAAGGCCCTGGTTACATTAGTTCCTTTTTCTATATTCTGGTTTACTTGGAGGGAAAGGATAGGAGAGCCTTTCAAGGGAGGGAGACATGGGATAGGCTAACTGTAGCTAGATGGGTAAGGAACTACACTTTTGGTACACGGGGGTGTATAGGGAGGGGGAATTTGTTGCTGCGAACATGTTGGTTTTTGAGTGATATGTTCGGCAATTCTTGTAAATGGCTCGTGTTTTTTTTGTAAACTCTTGCACCTACTTGGTGTTTAGTAATACAATCATTTATTTAATGATCAAAAAAAAAATATTCACACATGAAATGCATAGATAGATGTGGAATCATATTTTGTGGAATATGGAACCCTCCACATAGCAGATATACTTGACAGAAAATATTTTAAAAGGATTTATCAAGCTGTCATTTCTTTTTGTCCCTTTCTCTTTTCATAGCGACTCAAATTATGTACACATCGTTCCTAAATCAGTTCTGATATCAACATAGCATCAGCAAGCAGGATTCTCTCCTGAGCGACTTTCTGCTCATGCAGCTTGCTCCATTGTTTTTCTGTACATGGCACACAAGTTCCTGGTGCTGGATACTTCCTGAATTGTAAGTTTAAGAGTTCATCCACCTTTTTCTTCCAGCTGGGCTACCTTTCTTAGAGAGGAAATCAGATTCCGGAGATGCTAGTGGAAAGCCTAAACTGCCCACTACTGATGAACTAATAGAGGTTTTAGAGGATGTTCGGTTGGGTTACATATTATCACGTGTTGGTGGTCTAGACTCGGCATGTGAGTGGTCCAGTGTCCTTTCCCTTGGTGAGCAGCAGCGCCTTGCTTTTGCACGTCTCCTCCTATCGAAGCCAAAGCTGGTGTTATTGGATGAATCAACAAGTGCTCTAGATGAAGCTAATGAGGTAATCACCTAGCACATTGTTAATGTCACACACTCTCAGTCTAGAATTGTGGAGAAGAAAAGAGCGTGTGTCTCTTAATATCATTTGTAGCACCATAAACCACCAGTTGCAGGACCCTACATCAAGAACATTTTGCCCAGCTGCCCTGGGTTTGGGTGCCCAGAGCTCCCGCCTGCTGCATTTTTTTTTCTCCTTTATGGTACCGTGAGTGACTTCTGAACACTTGATCTGTGGAGCTTTTATGAGATAGCCTCAACATTGCTTTAATAGAATATTTTCTGCGTCCTTCATGAATATGTTGGTTATTCGTGTAGGCTCATCTGTACGGGCTGATCAGAGAAGCAGGGATAACGTACATAAGCATTGGCCATCGGCGGACCCTCTTCAACCACCACTGTAACTGCTTGCACATATCCACCGTGAATCTTAACACCGCCCAGCCCAACTGGCGCTTTGATCCCATCAACGAGGAGACCCGGCTCAAGTTGTCAAAGCCATAGAATCCATCTAATTCCTTAGGCTGGATGGTGCCTCTGCCTTTCGTGTAGCAGCTGCTTCCAGAAGCTATTGCAGCATTCTGGCATGTACGGCTCGAGTTGATTGGTATTAATGCGGAAGATTGAATACTTGTCTATGGATCGGACGTGACAAAGACTTGTATTCACTAGGATTCACCATGGGATTACTGCTTGTTCCTGGTGTTTCCAATCCATCCATTTCCAATTTTATGTCTGCCCTTTTGAACGCGTGACTTAGAAATGAACCGCAGAAGAAAACCATGCTCGATGAAGACGAAATGTCCCTTTCTTGGTTATGTGGAACCGGTTTGAATTAGCTCAGAGTAATTATAGGCAAATTTTTTTTAATAATGAATCCTTTATATTTATAAAATTTAAATTCGAGATTAATTAAAAGAGACGAATGATAAATTATGAATTCTCTGTATTTTTTGGGCTCCGGGGACTTCATGGAGAAAATTGAATACGATTATGAGGACTTGACTGAGAAAAATGAAGATTTAAGGACCAAGTCGAAGAATTGATCCAAGTTTGCCCCCCTCCTCTCTTCTTCCGAGCTCGCTTCGCCTCGGCTACTCTCGCCGCTGCTGTCCCTCCGCCGCGCCGCTCTCTTCTATTTTGCCGCGCTCGGCCTGCTAATTGGCTTTACCTGCAACTTACTGTAGTGCCGGGTGCAGCTCTACCGGACTCGAAACTGCAGCTTGTGTCAGCCGAGCTCGGTCGGCTCAGTCATGGCGTCTGCCCCTTCGAAGCTGTATGCAGGTCTGCGCTGTCGGTCGTATCAAATCTCAACATCGCTTGTTGCGTTAAAGTTCTTTACTATTCTACTTGCTGATTCAAATTGCCATTTCTTCTTGCATTCCATGGTGGCGTGATCGCATTGAAGATGACGTAAGTCTCCTGGTAGTGTTGCTGGATACGAATCCTTTCTTCTGGAGCGGTTCCTCTCTCCCATTCTCCAAGTTCATCTCTCACGTAATCTCTATTTTATAGTTTTCAGTAATTGCTTCTGACTTTCTTTTTGTTTGAGTATTCCCTCTGACATTTCTCCGATTTCTCCTTTAAAATGTCAACAAAGTTGAAAAATTTTGGCCATTCGTGGACTGCGAGTTACCTTTTCAGCCTGTGGCTTGCAGGTGCTCGCTTTCCTTAATACTGTTTTGCGGCTTCACCAACTGAACCAGATCGTGGTTATTGCTACTGGTTATAATTGCTGTGACTACATTTATGATTCTTCCTCTGCCACGAACCGAAGCTCGGGGACTGGGAAGATGCCAGCCTTTTGCTCCGATTTGCTGGAGAAATTGGAAGAATTTGTGACCAGAGATGAGCAGCTGGAGAAAGGAGGGCAGGAAGGTGGAATAGCATCTTCCTTGTTGTCTGGGTCACTTTCCATGGCACTTTGCTGTATCCTTAGGTTAAACCATTCTTTTCAAATATCATCACGACTTGCAAATTCTTCAAAATGTAAAAACGGTGACATCCATGAATCCAGATGGTTCTTAATGTTTATATATTTATACTTTCCAAATGCTTTGTGTAGGACTCCATAGGAAGTTTCAGCATTTTGTATAAATAGCATATCATAGAGCAAATTTGTTTCCTTTATCCAACAAATAGATATACAGCGGGTTTTTCGTTCAGGGCCTTTGCATCCACACCCTCGGGTAAGGATTTTGCATGTGGTACACCATTTATGATTTTTTTCCCTCTCATCCTCAATAAAATTGTGACAATGAATTTATTCTTGATATATGAAAAATATATAATTTTGCAACTATAGCTGTTTGTTTCCTCTAACTAGAATAACTTTCGACCTTGAATGCTCGGTATAGATCCATATATCCTTAAATATTAATGTAATGTGTATATCGTTTTATTTGATTTTACATATTTAACAGATTTGCTCATATGACTATTTAAAATTTGGTACTGGAGAAGGTAGATGTTTTAATTCTTTCAACTCGAATTGGGGGAATGAAGATTACTGCAGCCATTCTTTCTTATCTTCTGCGGATCATGCTTATACTGTTTGTACCGTTACACCTATGAAATAAAATACATATATCACTAATATTGTCTCGCTTTCGGTGCAGATTTTGTGTTTGCATGGATCTCAGGATGGGCCTGAACAGTACGTTATAAAAAACTCTTCTATTGTTTTTTTCTCCTCTCTTTTGATGCTCACTCAAAGTTTACAACCACTTTTCATCTCAGATATGTCGCCGTCATGAATGCTATATTCTCTGCACAACGTTCTATGGTATGTGCTTAGCTTCACCTCCTTTCCTTTCTAGGCTCACGCTTTGTATAGTTTGACCGTAGCATCTTGCCTTTTACATGGTTCCTATTAATGTCTGGTTGTTTCCCAATTTGATGCCAGGCTATGAACTTTTTCTTACTGCTGTATGTGCTTACTTAAACTCCATCTAGTTATTTATTATTTGAAGGATTCACAAGCATCTTACAGCTTGTCTTTATATTCTCTTCTCCTGCAGGTTCCAATAGACTCTTGTTATGTTGGAGCACAAAACTCAGCCTTCCTCCAACAGGTACTCTTAATTTGTCTTTGATTATGTTTCTTTGTACTGTTTATCATTTTTGTTCATCCTGTGGCACCAACTACTTATACAAACTTGGAGATTAGGCTTCCTATATAACTGGTGGTGTGTACTTGAAGCCGCAGCTACTGGATGGACTGTTTCAGTATCTTTCGGTAAGTATTGGGCGGATGCTGCTGTTAATTCTATCACTTAGTTCTCAATTTGGTCACTTGCAATTGCATAGTTACCACTTCTGAAATCAGCTACATGGTAGAAGATGAGAATACTAGACCGAAGCTTTCTTTTTGAATGTGAGATGATTTTTGGACAGGTTGGCGTTACCTATACTTGTGCTAGTAGTAGGGTAATCAGCATTCTAGCTACTAAAATTAAATGCCTAGAAAAACATGAAATGCCCAAACACTGTCCTTAATTTGAGTCTCATAAAAAGAGATATTAAATCACAGCCGGAACTGACATGATTTCACCAAAACTATGATTAATTATCCTATTCCTTTCATGACATTCATACTTGGTAGTGGTTGTACAATCCTAGAGTTTCTCTCTCTCAAAGTATCGGACATAAATAATTTGACTTTATGAAGTTCTTCTTTTATAATTTGTTCAGTGTGACCTTAGTTTCTGATATCGAAGTATCAGTTATCCTTTGATTAGCTGCTGTTCTTGGGACTAACGTTTTTTTTTTGGGGGAACATGCAGACGGTTTATGCCACTGATTTGCATTCTCGTGGTTCTTTGCAACTTCCGAAGTCTGTTGGTGTTGATTTCCGTGCATCGTAAGTAACCTACCTCCTATGGATTGCTTGTTCAAGTCTGTATCCTTACTTTTTGGTATCATTTACAGCAGACAAAGCTAATCTTCAATTTCAACAATCAGAATGGGTGTTCAGTATTCTTTGATATCTGTGCTGCTGAGGAGATACAGCTAGTATATGCTGTACTATGCTTTGCTCAAGGAAAGGAAGTAGAATGAAAACACTAGATGCCTGAGAAACATTGAGTTTGGAACAGATTCTGTTTAATGTCTCGGCTGTCTGTTTTAAAGAAAGCTCTTGAATACAAGTTGGTTGCAATGTGGTACTGGTTGGTACTTGTCGATCTTCTTCTGAAAATACCTGTGAGCTACAAAAGATAAAACTATTTTTCTCATCTATATATGATTTCAATTTTCTATTTCTATTATTTTGCTCATTCGCATTCAAGAATGCCAAAGGGAGAATCTTGTTTGGTACTTGTGGCCTATCATGAGCCTCTGGGTCGCTGAGTTGGTAGGTCCTTTGTGGTAAATGTTAAAACTGCATTTTGCCTAATATGTTTTTACTTTCATGACAGGGAAGGATTTGATATAGCTCTCAATTTTATAATGAATGAAATGCCTTGTTCTATCTTTATGTTCAATGTATGGTTGCGGATTTGTTCTTTAAGTGTCTGCTATTCAGCTAACTTGTTGATATTTCTTCACACTTGAACTGCAGGTGTTTTTGTCACAAAAGGACTATAGATATGGGCTATATTTGCTCAGTATGTTTGTCCATATTCTGCAAGCATCATAAGAAATGCTCAACATGTGGGTACGTGTATGTTGTACATCAGACTTCTGGTTAATTGAGATAAACTCTGGTTGTCTTTTGACAAGTAATTAAGATAAACGCTGCTGCTTTATTGTGATTGTATGTTGCTTTTGTGTCTTGCTATTTCAACTTATCTGAAATAGTAAAAAGAGCATCGGCTATTCTCTGTGTTTCACAGTGTGGAGACTTTTCCTGCATTCTATTCATTTTAAGACGATGCAAAGATATTTGCATGTTTTCCACATTGGCTTCAAATGTCATCACTTAGATATTTTATTGTAAGTGCTAGAGGAACAATCTCAGGAAAGGCCGATGATGTCATTGTGGTGTTATGGGAATTTACAACTGCTTGGAGTACTTTTAATCTGAATGGATTTTATTTTAACTAGAGTTCTCTTTCCGTTGATAATTTGAAAGTCTCCTGACTCTTCATGTGCTTCTGGTGGAGTTGGAGTTTTCTGCTAATCTACATGTGGCAATCTGCAGGTCTGTATTCGGTCAAGCCCAATCAGATGTAGCCTCATCATCTAATAAAAGAAAGACACCAGATGCATAACGAAAATCTTCGAAAGCATTCTTTGTGAGCTTGGTGAAGATCATTGGTAAGCCTGTTCTTTCATATGATATGAACTTTCTGTAATTGCTCCGATTACTTCTAGATACATAGAATAACTCAGAAATGCGGTGGACAAACTTCTGGTGTCTTCCTTGCTTCAGAGCACGGATTCTCGATTTCTTTGGCTGGAAATCGGAGGTAGCGTACTGTTGGGGAACAGAGAGCCCAGAAACTTAGAAGGCCAGGGCATGATCCATGAATAGGGACATGTTACATAGAAGCCACAGGACGAGTTTCATGTGTAAGAATTCCATAAACTTGCAGAAATATTTATTAGCCTGTCGAGAATATTTGCCTGATCGAGCAGATTGTCATTGACAATACAAAAAGGAGATGCATATGTTATACCATCACGAAAGAGATTTTGGAGATATATATGCATGCTAAATTGGTGATGAGAAAAGTGCCCAAATGGAATGAATTTTGTTTCATGAAGTGATCAAGGGTGTTCACAATAGCACTGATTTCCATGCTCAGTCACTCATTATATCATACAATATTATCATCGGCTAAGCCATACAGTTAAAAGAGTCTAGCCCATGAATCTTTTTTTTTTGATCGTTAAATAAATGATTATATTACTAAGCACCAAGTAGGTGCAAATAATTACAAAAGGTATGGTCGTTTACATAAGGTCGTGTAACACGTCAATCAAAAAGCGTCATGTTCACACAACCCAATTCCCTGTCCCTATACACCCCTGTATGCCAAAAGTTTAACTCTCTTTCCCATCTATCTATTGCTAGTCTTTCCCATGTCTCTATCCCTTCGAATGCTCTCATATTTCTTTCCTTCCAAGTAAACCTAGCCCATGAATCTTTGTCCTTATAAATCCGGTTCGATATGGATATTTTGTGGTCATATAAGGAAAAACACCACACACATTATCGTGGTTGAATTTGCTGGCAAAAATTCGGCCTTCAACAAAGACACTATCTGTGATATTGATGTATTCAGTGTATATAGCAAACACCACACTGTACTGTGAACTTCTGCACGTAGGCAAGCTCCTCTCATGTATTGAACAAAAGAAAAAGATTCCGTACATAACATGATTATGTGGAAGTTAGCAAGACGGTACAATGTATTAATGTCCTAGGACTTGGCCATTACAAGACCCAAAAGATTCCTAGTACCATCACACTGAAAGCGCGGCTGCAATCTTTTTGTGAATGAGCTCAACTCCAAGTCGGGGAGATAATCTTGGCAAGGTTTCCTGGATACAGAGGATTGATGCAGTTTGGGGGTGAGACACAATCAGCAGAAAATCAGGTAACATGATATACCATCGAAGAATAAAGACGGACATTGGGAGAAAAACGAGACGTTATGTACTTGGTATAACCACAACTGAATTTAACACGTGAAAAGATAGAAAGCATGCTTGGATTAGCAAATTCAAGACACTCTTTTAGCATCGAGGATAAGCCAACAAGTGGAAAACTCGTGTTTCCTGGAAAGCTGGTCTCCACGAAGGAGACGATATAAAGGAAAGTATATGCAGCCACTAACAAAGATAAAACAGAAGCTGCAGGGGATGCATAGTTTGGGAAACTCTGGAAAATTGTGGACAATTTCTTATATTTTTCCTTATAAACATACAGAATGTCAAACTGCATATGATGAGATGTTCGACAACTCAAAAGTATCTGTAGTGTTAATGCAATCCAACATGTTGGTCTTTCCCCTCATTTTCATAGTCTAACTTTCCTTGGTCCTCAAGGATTAAATATAGCCAGAGAGTTCGCAGCCAAAGTCAACCTATAGGATGCTTGAAAAGAATCTCCTCTCCTAGCCAGGGGATGCCTTCAATGTGCAGAGATTAGTACTAATTGTTCCCCAATCCTGATAATTTCAACTCGCCTGGATGGAGGGTTACCAAATGAAACTCAATAACTGCACATAACCTTCCATCCGAACAAGCCAGTGATGTTTGAAATCTATCAGTGACACGATGGCATTAACAGCTATCTTGGAAAAATTCATTGCAGCAAGATGAATCTACGGGTAGAATGACCAAGCTGAAGTATGATAAGAAACGAAATATGAGAAGAGCATTACAATCTGTCAATGAAGATGTTGAAAAGAGGAAATCAAGGTTCCTATTCGTCGTAGATGCAGCCATCCCAGAATACCGTTACTCTTTTAATATGACACCTTAAGCACCACTTCGGAAAATAACAGTTTCACCAAAACCAATACAATGCAAGGGACAATCTGAGATGAGTACTAACAGAACGGCTGTAAATCTATTAATAACTCTCCAGTCACAGGTACCAGGGAAATTTCACCATAACTACAATTTTTCATCACCAAAATGCTTCAAATTTTCAGCCTTTCCCCCCTTGCATGACAATTTCCCGTTCAAGATCCTTACTTGGAGCTGCTAGTCTGTTATTCATAGATCAATATCATATATTTGTGGAGCTAAAGCCTCAAGAATCGAGCTCATATGATACCCACAAATTTCCAAAGCTCTCAGTGCCAGATTCACCAATCAACAGCACAGAAGAGAGGGACACCACACAGAGAATACCACAATAACTCACAACCACAACGCTTACCTCGGTACCGTCAGGGAGAACCCTAGCCAACACCGGAATCTCGTACTGGTAGGCTTTCTCCCACTCCGGGTTGCTCGTTATGTCTCTAATCTGCACTTGAAAAAAGCAAAAAGAAAGAAAGAAAGAAAGAATGTCAGAAACTCAATTCACTCTGCACATAGAAATCAAATGCGGGATGAAAAGAGCGCCTGTAATTCGACGTCGCTGAGTGAATCAGGGCGCGATAGCAAGAACGCTGCTTGGAGCTTTTCCTTGAGGCCGTCGCAGAGGCAGCATCCCGGTTTGGAGTAGAGAACCAGTTTTCTGGTTACTGAAGAAGAAGATGAACAAGAAGAGTAAGAGGCGGAGATCGAAGAGACAATGGTCCATCTCGGCCGCGCTTGTCGGGCCAGGAGTCGCAGAGAGCCCGAAGATGGCCTTGCCACCGTGGTTACTGCTGCAAAGGCCATCTCTCCGCCGCCCCCACAGGACTGTACGGCGAATAAGTCCTGCCCATTCCTAAAAAGCAGAATTCGAGGGATCAATTTCAAAATATGGTTAATTTCATTTCGCACCCTAAAGTTTGCACTCGGACCATGTCCCACTTAGGGATGGTAATTTGATCCGAGCCGTTCAGGCCCACCCACTTTGGGGCGGGTCAGAGGTATCCAAATAAATCCTTGAGGCTCAAAGCCGACCCGAACCAAATGGGATCTTTCTCTGACCACTGAACCGGTCGGTTCTTTTTCTTCATCTTTCTCCTGTGAATCGACACAATCCCTAGCCCTAATCACAGTTCACAGTACGAGAGGGTGGGAGATGGGAAGGCCAGAAGATGTGAAGCAACTGGAAGAATGTTCTGTCTCCAAGTCAGTCTTCGACATCTTACTTCTCCTTTACTCATACTCCCTCTCGTCTTCTCGATTGGATACCGACTAGGTATGTGAAAGGTGTCATTTTTCGGACTTTGCATTCATGGACACCATATTTTCCTCTCGATGCTGATTGATGTGATTCTTGGCAAATCCTAAGTGCCAAATACGTTTTGTTGCTAATTCTTCATACCAGAGATCTAATAACGCGTTGATTTAGACCAGGGCATAGGATGAATGCTTTTAATTAGAGCTTAATAATATACAGAGAGGCTGTCTGGAGAAGTATGAGAGAGGAGGAAGATGACTGAGAAAACTGTGTATTAATTTCTTTGTTACTGCACCTCAGCTGTAAGCTTTAGTTGAACGGTTTGTCCTGACATTAATTCGAGGCTTATCTAGGCAGCAACAATGGGGCTATTACTGAATCTTGAACTTGAATGGCTGCTTTATGAGGTATTTGACAGAACTAGTTTGTGCAGAGTTGAGCATTTCCAATTTCTACAAGTCTGCTCATTTCTTCTTATTCGATGGTGGTCAATATTTTACTGGAATGTATTCTTGTTTGAGCACTTCCATATCGAACTTTTTCATCATATGTTGAAGGTGTTGATGGTAATCCTTTCAGGATAGCTTAAACCATGAATTATAGAGTCGTATCGCGATAGTCTCACATAGAGTTCAAGGTTCTTCCATGTAAAGGTAGTAAATATTTTGTCTGATGTTGATGAATTCTTGAAAGTCTTTCTCAAATGTGAAGTTTTATCTGAGCCTCACCAACCGATAGTTTGTTTTGTTTAATGTCAATGAACAAGAAAAACAGATCTTTTTGCAAACCACAGCCCCTATCAAATTTCACAGTTCTTTGAGTACTGGAGAGGGAAAGAGATCCACCGCCAAATCTTATCAAGTGCAAAAATATTTATTTGATTCTACATTCTCAGATCAGGCTTAGCTTGACCTGGCTTTTAAGAACTTGGTTTCTGCTAAAAAAATTATTTTTGCCGGATCTTCAGATTTTATGATCCCAACCTAATAAAAATTGCAGGCCATAAACTCTTGAGAGTCATCATCATCTCATCATTTAGATGATAACCTGATGGTTTGGGTTGAGGTGAAATCATCTTAAGACTAAAGCCCTGTGCTTTTTTCCTTCATTGATTACAGTGCACTGGGCACTTGGGTGTTCTCGATAGCTGGGGCACTCCTTGCTATTCCAGTGGGGATAAAACGAAAATCACTTGGACCCCTCGTGTTCTTCGGAACGACAGGCACCATGCTTGACATTATAATGGGAATCAATGCCTGCGAAAGGGAGCATGCTGAGCGCCAGATGAAGCTTCTAGAAGCCCAGAACGCGGCCGCCGATGCTTCTCTTTCAGAGACTGCTGTTGACTCTTGATATCTATCCCAGGAATTTACAGCTTCGTCCCTAATAATCTTCTCTGGTTTGTTTTCTTTCTCCTTCTATAGCAACTCAGAATGATTGGAATGTCATTCCCATCATCAGCCAAATGTGTGCATTTCAGATGATGAACAATGATATCTAATGAATGAGCAAGCTGTTTGGAAGTGTTTATTGCCTGCAGAATGACCAGATAGGGCAACATTTGATTCTGTTTCTCACAAGTAAAGTTGTTACCCTGTCCCAAAAAGCAAGTGTAGAATAACACTGTGTAATTTGAGCGTGATAAATCAGAATCATGTGCTCACCATGAAAGGCCTGTGGATCAAGCTCACTGTGTGAAGGCGGTCAGAGCTTCTTCTAAGTTCTATCACAATAGAGAGAAACTTACTTTTCCTCGGTGAGCCAGTACATATGAAGACATCAGCTAAACCACAGGTGGGCTCAAACTATTCAATCTCAAGCTTATGAACATCTTCTCCTTCCTAAGTTCTCCAGCTACTTTATGGGTCTATTCTGTGATCTGTACACCATTTCCCTCAACTACGGTGAGATAAATAAAGTTCCCTTTACTGGTGCCACGAGTTTTGTCCCTTAAATCCCATGTTTCTACCTTATCAATCATGGAAGGACTTTTTACTCAGAATTTGTCCTCCGTTTCCCTCGACAAAGGTGAGCTAAAGTAAGTTCTATCTGTCGGTGCTGCAAATGTTGTCCATTAAATCTCACCATTTCCCTCAACTCATCGTGGGGAGGACTTGCTCTAGGAGTTGTGGCATCCCGCACATTCTATCCAATGCTTGACGAGTGAAGAAACAGAAGTTTGGGGAGTGACCATTCATTCTAAAGATTCGGAGACTGAAAAGTTTAAATGTACCATAGTTTGGGGTACGACAGCAGTATTTTGCCAAAGGTTGGGTCTGAAATTCAAATATTTATTTTAGAAAAGCCCTCGGGCTCCAACCAACCAAACTAACCAACCCGGACGCTCTTCCCCTAGGAAGCGGTTCTTTTCCTCCGACCGCCCCGACTCAGCAGAATCAATTCGTCTCCTGAGGCCTGACCTCTCCGATTCTCAGTCGTTCGAACTCAGTGCCCTGCAACCTGGTCAACTCAGCTTGTCCCTCCAGCGACAACAGCACCGATCCCGTCGACTGACCAAACGCTGTTCTTCTGGAGCTCCTCATCTCGCTCGCCTTCTCCCTGGTCCTCCTCTTCCTCCACCTCTTCCAGGGCGTCCTACTGCCAGAATTTCCTCCTGTTGCTGGATCTTGTAGCTCTTTCCCAAGTGGCGGATTAGGTCGGAGACGTTCACCTATCCTGCGCACCTGTTGTAGACCGTCGTCACATACGAGGACAGGTGCTTTTCCTTCCATTGAGGAGTGGACCCGAGTGGGATTGCTCGAGCTGCATCCTCGTTCTCTGGCAGCTCTAGCTCCATCGGTCCATCGCCCAGCGGGTTATTTCTTCGTTTTGTCGGTTGAATCCCAGTGCATGCCAAATGTTCGTTGTTTTACCGCTATGAAATAGTTCGTCTGAAAAGTGTCATTACTGAAATTTCATATAAAACATTTTATTTTATGAAATTGAGAATGATGCACACCAAGTGCTCTTGTTGATATTTGTCCAAGTCAACAAGGGAATGAGCGTGCAAAATATATCCTTTTTCATCTCCGAATTTCGTATGATACGCGGAAATTTTTGCATGTTTCTTATGAGCTCCAATATTCTTGAGGAATCGGCTGTCATATCTAACAAAATTGTTGGGCTATTTCTTTATTAGATAATCCTACATAATATCATGCTCTGTTTTATCAGCTAAAATGCACATTAAGATACATAATCTCCTTTCCCAAGTTATCGTATTTCAAATGAAATTTCTGCAAGGCCTGTTCGTTAATTTGATTCTGGAATACCTGCTATAGTAGAATATGCATGTGGTAATTTTTCAAGTTTCGGGTGATACATATTCCTTTTGCAAGCCAAGCTGGTCTAATTACTCGCAACAAAAAAAACATATTTCCATTTTAAAAGATTGGCATATTACTAAGATATCAAAACGTGCACAAATAGAGGTTGTGCAAGAATATTGTCTTTAAAAAAGAACACTCCTTGCAACATGGTTGGTGTGTGGCGGTTCTGTTTTTTATTATGGTGTCGAGCCTTATTGAAAGGCAGTCATATTATTGAATATTATGCAAAGAAGGCAAACACGTGAGATAGATGAGAATGCTAACCCAATAAATGAATAAACTGTGGAATAATGCATGAAAGATGCCATTCAACGCCTACAACCGTAGACGAAATAGAAAAATACTTTTCAAGGTATGGCACTGAATATCTTGTTTGTTGAATTCATTACACGGCGCCGAGTAGTGAAGTTTCCCTTTCTTCAGAGAAAACATATAATGTTGAGGAATGGGGAGAAGAATTATTGCCCTGTATTTAAATCTTAAAAAATTAGGAGGAAAGTAAACGGAAAACAGCTTCCAGACAGAGAACGGGGTAGAGAGAGAAAAAGTCAATGGATTCATTCGCAGAACCAAAGCTAGAAGAAAAGAAATGAAGAAAGCTCAAATTGGCCCATTTCTGTCCTGCTTACCATCATATCTGTATCAAAGCCAGTTGTTGCTTCTCTCTATCATCTTCTGCACGTCTTGTCTTAAATGGGAATCATGTTGCTGTTACCCATTGCTCTGCTTTCCTGTGCACTGCTTGTCTCAGGCATATCCTATTCTGAGTTCCTGTATCCAAATTTCACCGCTTCAAACCTGCAGTTTGTTGACAGCTCTGGTGCGTTCCTATCCTCTATGAATGGGACATTCAAGGCTGCAATCTTCAATCCTGAGTACCAACAGACCAAGTTCTACTTATGTGTCATCCACACGGCATCCAGCACTATAATATGGTCGGCTAATAGGGATGGACCCATCTCAAACTCAGGTAAAATGCATCTCACGCCTGAAGGGATCACCATTTATGACTAAAGTGGCAATCTGAAATGGTCAACTCCAACTTTTTCATTGCCTGTGTACGCCATGATGCTGAGTGAGATGGGTAATCTCGTCTTGTTGGATCAGTCTAATGGTTCTTTGTGGGAGAGTTTCCAGCATCCAACGGATTCAATCGTGATGGGGCAGCTTTTCCCAGTCGGGGCATCACTCTCTAGTGTAGTATCGCCTTCGGACTTGTCCATGGGTGATTATAACCTCACGCTTATTTCCTCAGATGTGCTCTTGCAATGGTTAGGACAGACGTATTGGAAGTTGTCAATGGACACTAATGCTCATCAAAACTCGAACTACATGGTTGAATATATGGAAGTAAACAGGACGGGTCTATATCTGCTCGGAGGCAATGGAAACGTTGTCATAATTCAGGTTGCCCTGTCACTCGCAGATTTCCGAATTGCCTCCTTAGAATCCTCAGGACGGTTTATAGTAAAGAGTTTCTCCTCCGGCAACTGGGTCAATGACTTCGGGGATCCTTCAGACAGTTGCTGGATCCCATTTTCCTGTGGAAGAATTGGGTCTTGCACAGCTGGCTCAGTGTCTAACAGTTGTTCATGTCCCTTGAATTTTCGCTCTACTCTACCAAATGGTACCAGTTGTGTACCCATTGACAGCTCTTATTCCTTACATCCCGCTTGTAGTAAATCGACTGGCAATGGCACCCAGTTGAACTCGTAGGCTGTGTCATTCTTGATGATTGGGAGTGGGTATGAATATTTTGGCAATAGGTTCTCAGGACCTGTGACGAGAAGGGTAAACCTGACAGTCTGTCAAGATCTATGCTCGGCGGAATGCTCTTGCTTGGGATTCTTGTATGAGAATTCATCTGGTGATTGTTACTGGATGAGTAGCTATTTGGGGTCGCTCATATCAGGTACTGAAGAGGGAAATGATCTGTCAGGTTACATCAAAGTCCTTATTACATCTTCTACTGCAAAACCTGGTGGTCAAGATAAAAGATTTCCTCTGAGTGCTCTCGTGGTGCTACCTTCCAGTGCTTTCGCTCTCATAGTCATGCTGGGATTTCTCTATTGGAGAAGACAGAGAATCTCCAGGACCAGGGACACAAAATCAGAGAGGTATAATCCACCTTCATCGGAAGATCTAGATGCCTTCTGCATCCAGGGCTTACCTAAGAGGTTCGATTACAAAGAGCTGGATGCTGCTACTGATCATTTCAGGACCCTAATAGGTTCGGGAGGGTTTGGTGCTGTTTACAAGGGTATGCTGCCTGACAAGACAGCTGTGGCTGTGAAGGAAATAACCAATTTAGGGATCCAGGGGAAAAAGGAATTCTGCACCGAGATGGCAGTTATTGGGAATATCCAGCATGTCAACTTGGTTAAATTGCAGGGTTTTTGTGTCCATGGGGGTGTTCGTTTGTTGGTGTATGAGTATATGAACCACGGGTCGCTGGATCGTGTCCTCTTTGGCAATGGACCTGTTCTGGAGTGGCAGGAGAGGCTTGATATTGCTCTTGGAACAGCACGTGGACTTGCATACTTGCACGGTGGTTGTGAGCATAAGATCATCCATTGTGATATAAAGCCAGAAAACATCCTCTTACACGACCGCTTCCAAGCTAAGATATCCGATTTTGGGTTATCCAAGCTTCTTACTCCAGAACAGTCCAGCCTCTTCACAACCATGAGAGGGCCCCGTGGCTACCTTGCACCCGAGTGGCTAACCAACTCTGCCATCTCTGAAAAGACGGATGTTTACAGCTTCGGGATGGTTCTGCTTGAAATTGTGAGCGGTAGAAAGAACTGCTTGCTGCAGACCCAGAGCCATAGCCTGGAGGACGACTGTGGTGGGACACGCTCCTCGTTGTCTTCAGGGCCGGGTCTTGTGTATTTCCCACTGTTTGCTCTTGACCTGCATGAACAGGGGAGGTATATGGAACTTGCTGACCCGAGACTGGAGAACCGGGTCACAACAGAGGAGGTTGAGAAACTAGTCCGTGTGGCACTTTTTGTTGTGTCCATGAGGAACCATCTCTAAGACCAAACATGGCCACCGTTGTTGGAATGCTTGAAGGAAGGATCCCCTTGGGCTGTCCCAGAGTGGAATCTTTGAATTTCTTGCGCTTTTATGGTCGCCGGTTCACTGAAGCTTCTGTGATAGCAGAACAGGAAAATGGA
Organism: Lagerstroemia speciosa; assembly: GCA_037672795.1. Lineage (NCBI taxonomy): Eukaryota > Viridiplantae > Streptophyta > Magnoliopsida > Myrtales > Lythraceae > Lagerstroemia > Lagerstroemia speciosa. Next base: position 5,399,349 of record CM075294.1, on the reverse strand, counting down.
GAGGAAAACATTCTCTTGTATTCCCAAGCAAATGCTTCCCTTACAAACACTGCTTCGAGTTCCCATAAATCTCTGTCGTATGTCTCTTCCCAGCAGATCTCAGGTCCAAGATAAGAATGATTGCCCTGGAATTTTGTGCTGTTCGCTCTAAGATGGTGTAAACTCTTTGGATGAAATCATATTGTAAAGAGGGAATATATTCATTCCTTTATAGGCATCAGTTTTCTTGTCAAGATCCCAGTTCCTCAAATGGAATCCAAGATTCCTATATTGATTGGACATTTGGAGGCTTGATTTTGTAAATTAAGGGTTCGAAGCACTTGACTTCATTCTCTCTGGGTTCATCCATACTGAGTGCTTGTGTTTTATATTATTCTCAATAGTCTTCTGTCTATCAGGTTGAATTGCTTTGCAAGTGGAATCGACAGAGAAGAGGTGTTGTGGATGTAGTACTCTCTGCATCCATCTGTTGGTGCCGTTCACCTTCCTACTCATTTGATCCTTTATATCTGATAAAGAACTACATTGAATAAAGAGGTTGTCACTTGATGATCGAAGAGTTAGAGCTCATTTGGAAAGTTAGCATTTAAAATGTATGGAATGGGCTGTATAGGAATCTCCGTGCACAAGTAACTGGGCTGCCAGCAAGTTTCTTGGCGTGGGGGTGGATATCTTAAACGCAAGATTATTCAAGAGGTTCTGATATGTTATACCTTGCCACATTAATACATGTCATTGCTCTTCACAGAACTGTTCCATGTGGTTTTATTCATTGAACTTAACTGTTATTGCTCTTGTCACATTTGATTCTGCATTGCAGCATTTTAAGAATGCGTCTCTGAAGAATGAATGAGCACTCACTTGGAAAATCGCTGAAATGGCAATGGCACTTCACTGGAGAGGACCTTATCGAAACAGTCAATGTTAAGTTCCTACCTGAGTGAGGCCAAGCATAATTCCCTTTTTCATCAATAGATGGTTGAGTTCCTCCAGTGAGGTAACTGAATTCTGTTCCTTTCTTGCTCCGAAGTTTTAAGTTGGCTTCAAACTGTGTTTAAAGGAATAGATAGTCTGGTGCAAAAGAGGTTAGCGTGGGTTGTTCTGCTTTGTAGGGAAGTACATGGACCAACAAAATGAAAGAAGGGGACGTAATCTAAGAATTGGTAACATTTGGGACCGGGAAAATGAGAGCATGATTTGGAATGAAAGGATGGTATAAAGCATGATCTCGTAAAATATAATAAGCACCCAATACACCTTCAAAATCACATGCTTCCAGGGTACTTGATTCTCTCCAGCGATTTGAACTGCAGCAAATTTATACATAAAAAGCATGATCTCTTATTGTCTTCTCATTTGGTTTGGAACCAGCATCTATGAATACTAAATTGCATGAATAGGAGAGCTTGCATCTTCATATGGAATAAGTTGAAGTGCTTGAATCAGTTGAGGGGCAGCTTATTGAATTTGTGGTATCGGAAGTCGGCAAATGTCCGGGCTGTATACTTGGGTGGGTTTTGTTCATCCACAAGTTCCGGGATAGGTCCGATTGTTGCCTCCTGTGGTGGCACAGCAAACACAGCCCACGAGATGCGAGTCTTTTCCTTGTTTACCAAGCTTCTGTGGAGCACCCCTCTGTACTTACCATTGCTCAGTACCTGCAATTCATTGGAAAAACACATGACATCATTTGCATGACTCAATGCGATTCTAACTTGATCGGTTCAGTTTCGGGCTCTATGCCTTGCATGTGGAGTTGGCTTCATCAAGTGCTCTAGACTTGGCTATAGGATAGTGACAGAGACAGTCTCTAGTACCTCAACCTGATCTCCAACGTGGACGAAAAGGGCATTGGGGATGTAGTCAACGGCGACCCAGTGACTGTCCTTCCAGACTTCAAGGCCAGGGACATCACTGGAGACCAGTATGGTGAGAGCAGACATATCTGTGTGGGGTTCAACACCAAGAGCGACCTCGGGCTGCGGGCACGGTGGATAGAAGTTGATCTTCATCTCGAGCTCTATACTGTCACCTCCCAGACACGTCCTTAGGACATTCTTCTCCAAGCCTAGCCCCTTCGACAGCAGCTCCAGCAAGTCCTCAGTCACCCTCAGCATCTCCCGGTTGTACTCCTCTGTCACTTTCCTGTTACTCAAGGTCCAAGATGAAAATACAATACCATCATAAAAAGGAGGCAGAAATTTACAGTCTTTGTGGGTAAAAGTGGGCGATTGATTTCACAAAATGTGGAGAAGATCTGAATGGCTCTTCTGACAGAGAAAAACTCGGTACCTGTAAGAAGGAGGATGGTGGGGCCATTTTTCATGCCTAACTTTCCAAGGAGGGGACATCAGGTGGAAGTAGTAGTCCAGCCACTCGACCTTCTGCTCATGGTTCTTGGTCATCTTCGTCCCATACCCTTCGAAATCCCCGGCCAAATGGTCATTGGCGAGCTTCTCCTTCTCGGCCTGTGGGAGCTTGAAGAACTCGGACCCTACCTCCTTGACCCGCTCAATCAGCGGCCCCGGGATCCCGTGGTCAGTTGCCAAGAAAAAGCCCCACTCGCTGGACGCCCTCCGGATCTGTTCCACCAGGTCGCTGCGGGGCCCGGAGAGAGAGATAACCGGCACGCTGAGCCCTTCTACAGCCTTGCTGTTCGCAGGCTGCTCGTGAGGCAGCCGGACGAACCTAGCCGGTAGCTCGTGGACATTGCTGGAGGCGAGGGCTTGGACTCTTTCCACAGACATGTTGTGTCCCTTCTTCTTGGAACCGAAGGGAACGCCTAAGCTTTCGATATTAATGTTTCTGTACGTTGCTTGGGTAGAAACAACAACTGGATGCGTCGCTTATTTATACATGAAGGAATCTTACACCAACTTGAAGTTAAATGTTTTTAAGCCTGATTTCATCCAACTATTACTCCCCACTACACTAAAGCACCTGGCCTGGGAATCCCAACTTAGCTTCATCGATCATTTAACGTTTTCTTTGATAAATTTTTGCTAAGCACTTCCATGCATGTTAAGAATGACACTGTAATTGTATTAAGTCCTAATTCTCTGGAAATTTACTTAATCTTTAGAGAGGCTTCGTGTGAGAAACTGGCATGTTTCCACCGGTTGCAATCCTATTCAATTTGACCTTTAGGTGGCATTTGGTTTGGTACCGCATGCGTTTGGTTTGGTACCGCATGTGTTCGGTTTGGTATCGAGTCCAATCGTATTTAATGTGGACCCTTGGCGTTTGGTTTGGTCCCCTGCTTAAGTATAATGTCACAAACGGTCCCATAAGTACATCATTCTAGTGTCGAATCGTTGAAATAGCACTAGCACTTGAGATGGAGATCGGGCCATGTCGAAAGGCAAATGTATCATCAAGCTCCTCCGAGTCTGAAACTTTGATCATATACTTAAAGTTTAGATATAAATCGGTTATATGTTCATTACATTTACTTTAGATTTTCTGAAGAACATATAAATCAGGGTGTTGTGTTGGTCTGCTGAAAGAGTGAGAGGTTGATGTTGTCTTGCTGGTATGTTGGGGACATGGTATTTTCACAGAAATGAATAATCAGCTTTCATGCTCTATCTGGAAAGCAGCCTTTGTCCTCTCAGTTTCGGAGAAACCACCCTACTAAGCAGGGACGGTCTTCGATCACATTTGCCATCTGAGCCCCCAAATAGGTTCGTTGCTCCGTCCAGCCCAGAATACGATTAACCCTGCATGGGCCCGGAGAGAGAGATAACCGGCACGCTGAGCCATTCTACAGCCTTGCTGTTCGCAGGCTGCTCGTGAGGCAGCCGGACGAACCTAGCCGGTAGCTCGTGGACATTGCTGGAGGCGAGGGCTTGGACTCTTTCCATGGACATTTTTGTCCCTTCCTCTTGGAGCAGGAATTCTTAAAGCTTTCTTCTGATGTTAAGGTCCCTGGACGTCGGTTGGCTAGAAACAATAACCTGATGCGCCGGTTCTTTATACATGCACATAAATGAAGGAATCTTACACCAACGTCAGGTTGAATGTTTTAGGCCTGATTTCATCCAACTATTACTCCCCATTATACTAAATTAATAGTGATAATCATTCTCTACCTAATATTTATTGAAAGAATTCGACTTTGGTTCGGTTCTCGTCATTAAACTTTCAATAGTTTTACATCCATGAACAGACATCCTTCAATCGACGGGCTCGGGACTTACCATCAAAAATGGAAAGATCCCATTTGCTGGAACCAGAGCAGATGGAAGCTGTAGCTATCCTTAGACACGATGCATGTTAAGAATGACTATAATTGTATCAAGTCCTAATTCTCTGGCAAGTTCCTTAGTCTTTAGAGAGGCTTCTAGTAAGAGACCGGCATGTTTCCACCTCATGCAGTCGCATTGATTGCGCCTACCTGACCGCAATCAAAGATATGTACCCTTCCCCGACTCCAGCACCGTTTAGGCAATTCCCGAGTGGCGAATTGCTTAAGAATCACTTGTATATAAGCTCTTTCTTTTTGTGACTCCATGTAAAGAAAGTTTTTGATTGAAAGTGGAAATGACAACTCACCAATTCAAAAAAAAAAAAGCACATTAAGATACATAATCTCCTTTCCCAAGTTATTGTATTTCAAATGAAATTTCTGCAAGGCCTGTACGTTAATTTGATTCTTGAATACCTGCTATAGTAGAATACGCATGTGGTAATTTTTCAAGTTTCGAGTGATGCATATTCCTTTTGCAAGCCAAGCTGGTCTAACTACTCGCAACACAAAAAACATATTTCCATTTTAAAAGATTGTAATATTACCGAGATATCAAAAGGTGCACAAGTAGAGGTTGTGCAAGAATATTGTCTTTAGAAAGGAACACTCCTTTGCAACATGGTTGGTATGTGGCGGTTCTATTTTTTACTATGGTGTCGAGCATTATTGAAAGGCAGTCTTATTATTGAATATTATGCAAAGAAGGCAAACACGTGAGATAGATGAGAATGCTAACCCAATAAATGAATAAACTGTGGAATAATGCATGAAAGATGCCATTCAACGCCTACAACCGTAGACGGAATAGAAAAATACTTTTCAAGGTATGGCACTGAATATCTTGTTTGTTGAATTCATTATACGGCGCCGAGTAGTGAGGTTTCCCTTTCTTCAGTGAGAAAACATATAATTTTGAGGAATGGGGGGTGGAGAATTATTGCCCTGTGTTTAAATCTTAATAAATTCGAAGGAAAGTAAACGGAAAACAGCTTCTAGAGAGAGAACGGGGTAGAGAGAAATAGTCAACGGATTCATTAACAGAACCAGAGCTAGAAGAAAAGAAATGAAGAAAGCTCAAATTGGTCCATTTCTGTCCTGCTTACCATCATATCTGTATCAAAGACAGTTGTTGCTTCTCTCTGTCATCTTCTGCACCTCTTGTCTTAAATGGGAATCATGTTGCTGTTCCCCGTTGCTCTGCTTTCCTGTGCACTGCTTGTCTCAGGCATATCCTATTCTGAGTTCCTGTATGCGAATTTCACTGCTTCAAACCTGCAGTTCATGGACAGCTCTGGTGCATTCCTATCCTCTAGGAATGGAACATTCAAGGCTGCAATCTTCAATCCTAAGTCCCAACAGACCAAGTTCTACTTATGTGTCATCCACGTGGCATCCAGCACTATGATATGGTCGGCTAATAGGGATGGACCCATCTCCAACTCAGGTAAAATGTATCTCACACTTGAAGGGATCACCATTTATGATGAAAATGGCAATTTGAAATGGTCAACTCCAAAGTTTTCATCGCCTGTGTACGCCATGATGCTGAGTGAGATGGGCAATCTCGTCTTGTTGGATCAGTCTAATGGTTCTTTGTGGGAGAGTTTCCAGCATCCAACGGACACAATCGTGATGGGGCAGCTTTTCCCAGTCGGGGCATCTCTCTCTAGTGTAGTATCGCCCTCGGACTTGTCTATGGGTGATTATAACCTCACACTTATTTCCTCAGATGTGCTCTTGCAATGGTTGGGACAGACGTATTGGAAGTTGTCAATGGACACTAATGCTCATCAAAACTCGAACTACATGGTTGAATATATGGAAGTAAACAGGACTGGTCTATATCTGCTCGGAGGCAATAGAAAAGTTGTCATAATTCAGGTTGCCCTGTCACTCGCAGATTTCCGGATTGCCTCCTTAGAATCCTCGGGACGGTTTATAGTAAAGAGTTTCTCCTCCGGCAACTGGATCAATGACTTTGGGGATCCTTCAGACAGTTGCTGGATTCCATTTTCCTGTGGAAGAATCGGGTCTTGCACAGCTGGCTCAGTGTCTAACAGTTGTTCATGTCCCTTGAATTTTCGCTCTGCCCTACCAAACGGGACCAGTTGTGTGCCCATTGACAGCTCTTATTCCTTATATCCAGCTTGTAGTAAATCGACCGGCAATGGCACCCAGTTGAACTCGTCGGCTGTGTCATACTTGACGATTGGGAATGGGTTTGAATACTTTGCCAATAGGTTCTCAGGACCTGTGAAGAGAAGGGTAAACCTGACAGTCTGTCAAGATCTATGCTCGGCGGACTGCTCTTGCTTGGGATTCTTGTATGAGAATTCATCTGGTGATTGTTACTGGATGAGTAGCTATTTGGGTTCGCTTATATCAGGTACTGAAGAGGGAAGTGATCTGTCAGGTTACATCAAAGTCCTTATTACATCTTCTCCTGCAAAACCCGGTGGTAAAAATAAAAGATTTCCTCTGAGTGCTCTCGTGGCGCTACCTTCCAGTGCTTTCGCTCTCCTAGTCATGCTGGGATTTCTCTATTGGAGAAGACAGAGAATCTCCAGGACCAGGGACACAAAATCAGAGAGGCATAATCCACCTTCATTGGAAGATCTAGATGCCTTCTGCATCCCGGGCTTACCTAGGAGGTTCGATTACAGAGAGCTAGATGCTGCTACTGATCATTTTAGGACCCTAATAGGTTCTGGAGGGTTTGGTGCTGTATACAAGGGTATGCTGCCTGACAAGACAGCTGTGGCTGTGAAGAAAATAACCAATTTAGGGATCCAGGGGAAAAGGGAATTCTGCACCGAGATTGCAGTTATTGGAAATATCCGCCATGTCAACTTGGTTAAATTGCAGGGTTTCTGTGTCCATGGGGGTGTTCGTTTGTTGGTATATGAGTATATGAACCACGGGTCGCTGGATCGTATCCTCTTTGGCAATGGACCTGTTCTGGAGTGGCAGGAGAGGCTTGATATTGCTCTTGGAACAGCACGTGGACTTGCATACTTGCACAGTGGTTGTGAGCATAAGATCATCCATTGTGATATAAAGCCAGAAAACATCCTCTTACACGACCGCTTCCAGGCTAAGATATCCGATTTTGGGTTATCTAAGCTTCTTACGCCAGAACAGTCCAGCCTCTTCACAACCATGAGAGGGACCCGTGGGTACCTTGCACCCGAGTGGCTAACCAACTCTGCCATCTCAGAAAAGACGGATGTTTACAGCTTCGGGATGGTTCTCCTTGAAATTGTGAGTGGTAGAAAGAACTGCTTGCTGCGGACCCAGAGCCATAGCCTGGAGGAGGACAGTGGTGGGACACGCTCCTCGTTATCTTTGGGGCCGGGTCTTGTGTATTTCCCACTGTTTGCTCTTGACAAGCATGAACAGGGGAGGTATATGGAACTTGCTGACCCGAGACTGGAGAACCGGGTCACAACAGAGGAGGCTGAGAAACTAGTCCGTGTGGCACTTTGTTGTGTCCATGAGGAACCATCTCTAAGACCAAACATGGCCACTGTTGTTGGAATGCTTGAAGGAAGGATCCCCTTGGGCTGTCCCAGAGTGGAATCTTTGAATTTCTTGCGCTTTTATGGTCGCCGGTTCACTGAAGCTTCTGTGACAGCAGAACAGGAAAATGGAGAGGAAAACATTCTCTTGTATTCCCAAGCAAATGCTCCTCTTGCAAACACCGCTTCGAGTTCCCATAAATCTCTGTCTTACGTCTCTTCCCAGCAGATCTCAGGTCCAAGATAAGAGTGATTGCCCCGGAATTTTGTGCTGTTCGCTCTAAGATGGCGTAAACTCTTTGGATGAAATCATACTGTAAAGAGGGAATATATTCATTCCTTTATAGGCATCAGCTTTCTTCTCAAGATCCTCGTTCCTCAAATGGAATCCGATATTCCTATATTGATTGGAAATTTAGAGGATTGATTTTGTAAATTAAGGGCTTATGTTTTATGTTATTCTCAATAGTCTTCCATCTATAAGGTTGAATCGCTTTGCAAGTGGAATTGACAGAGAAGGGGTGTATTGAATGCAGAGCATTTGCCTTTCCTCTTCACTTCGATAGTTTTATGTACGTGATCATAGGAAGGTTAAAAATTGTTTAATATTAGACAAGATATAACATTTTAAAAAATCATAAGAAACTTGATGTGTCCATCTGTTGCCGCTGTTCACCTTCGTACTCATTTGATCCTTTATATCTGATAAAGAACTCTGAAAGCTATTATGCAATATTTGACAATAAAGAACTCTGTCCTTCCAGGGAAACATATTTTTCTTTTCCTTCCGGAGCATTATTGCATTGATTCTGCATTGCAGTTGCAGCATTTTAAGAATGCATCCCTGAAGAATGAATGAGCACTCAATTGGGAAATCCTTGAAACGGCAATAGCGCTTCACTGGAAAGGACCTTGTTGAAACAGCTAATGTTAAGTTCCTACCTGAGTGAGGCCAAGCATAATTCCGTTAGATTGTTGAAACAAGTAAGATCTACCAGGGCCCTAAAGTCGCTAGATCTCTCAAGCTTTGAGTTTTTTGGTCCTAAAGAGCCTTGTTATTATTGTCATATTTCTTGTTAGTCTCTCCTTCAAGAATTTATCAGCACATTTTATTATGAATTGGTGCTTCAGCCGTAGGTCACAATGCAAACGGCCTGTTGAATTTTCACAGAAGATGTTCGAGTTAATTAGATAGGAAAATAAGTGAACAAGATGCAGAAGGATTTCATCGTGTTCAAATAATTGTTTACAGTTCAACTGATCATTAGCCAGTACATATAAGACCACAATTCGAAACTTCCTTGCATTGAGTTTTTCTTCGCTTCACACTTTCCCATATTTCATTCTTGAGGCTAGACTGATCGTGTACAGGAACTAAGACGATCATGCTCTTCCCTCCATCCCTGTCTGCATCTGGAGAAGCTTTCATTAGTGTGGCTGAACTTCTCTTCTACCGGTTCTTTATTGTCTGTTGAAAGAGTGAAGAGGTTAATGTTGTCTTGCAGATATACTGGGGACATGGGATCTATGGAACTGAATCAGCTCCCACACAAGCGACCTTCTCTCCCAATTTCGAGGAACCACTATACTAGAAGGAATTGTTCCTGCACCAGAGCTTCTGTCTTTCTGTTATGTCCCTTTTGCTTTCTATATAGGAGTGATCTGCCAAGTTCAAGTTTTGAGGCCTCACTCTGCAGATGTGTCATCGAACTCGTTTTGTTCCTCCAGGGAGGTTACTGCTTTCTGTTTCTTTCTTGCTCCGAAGTTTTAAGTTGGCTTCAAACTGTGCTTAAATTAGTAGGTAGGATGGGGCAAAAGACAATGGCGTGGGTTGTACTGCTCTTTAGAGAAGTACATGGGCTGACAAAACGAAAGAAGGGGACATGGATCTAAGAATTGGTAACATCGGGACTGGGAAAATGAGAGCATGATTTGGAAGGGAAGGATGGTATAAAGCATGATCTCGTAAAATATAATAAATACTCAATACACCTTCAAAATTATAGGTTCCAGGGTACTTGATTCTCTCCAGTAATTCCAACTGCAGCACAACGCCCCTAAATTTATATATAAAAGACATGATCTCTTATTGTCTTGTCATCTTATTTGGTTTGGGACCAGCGTTTATGAAAACCAAATTCCATGGACAGGAGAGTTTGCATCTTCGCATGGAATTGAAAGTGCTTGCATCAGTCAAGGGGCTGCTTGTTGAACTTGTGGTATCGGAAGTCGGCAAATGTCCGGGCTGTATACTTGGGTGGGTTTTGTTCGTCCATGAGCTCCGGGATAGGTCCGATTGTTGCCTCCTGTGGTGGCACAGCAAACACAGCCCATGACATGCGAGTCTTTTCCTTGTTTACCAAGCTTCTGTGGAGCACCCCTCTGTACTTACCATTGCTCAGTACCTGCAATTCATTGGAAAAACAGATGACATCAGTTGCATACCTCAATTTGATTCTAACTTGATTGGTTCAGTTTCAAGCTGTGTGCCTTGCATGTGTGGTTGGCTTCATCAAGTGCCCTAGACTTGTCTAAAGGATAGTGACAGAGACAGTCTCTAATACCTCAACCTGATCTCCAACATGGATGAAAAGGGCATCAGGGATGTAATCAACAGCGACCCAGTGACAGTCCTTCCAGAGTTCAAAGCCAGGGACATCGCTGGAGACCAGTATGGTGAGAGCAGACATATCTGTGTGGGGTTCGACACCGAGAGCGACCTCGGGCTGCGGGCAAGGTGGATAGAAGTTGATCTTCATCTCGAGCTCTATACTGTCACCTCCCAGACACGTCCTTAGGACACTCTTCTCCAAGCCTAGCCCCTCCGACAGTAGCTCTAGCAACTCCTCAGTCACCCTCAGCATCTCCCGGTTGTACTCCTCTGTCACTTCCCTGTCACTCAAGGTCCAAGATGAAAATACAATACCATGATAAAAAGGAGGCAGAAATTTACAGTTTTTGGGGGCAAAAGTGGGCGATTGATTTCACAAAATGTGGAGAAGATCTGAATGGTTCTTCTGACAGAAAGACTCGGTACCTGTAAGGAGGAGGATGGTGGGGCCATTTTTCATGCCTAACTTTCCAAGGAGGGGACATCAGGTGGAAGTAGTAGTCCAGCCACTCGACCTTCTGCTCATGGTTCTTGGTCATCTTCGTCCCATACCCTTCGAAATCCCCGGCCAAATGGTCATTGGCGAGCTTCTCCTTCTCGGCCTGTGGGAGCTTGAAGAACTCGGACCCTACCTCCTTGACCCGCTCGATCAGCGGCCCCGGGATCCCATGGTCAGTTGCCAAGAAAAAGCCCCACTCGCTGGACGCCCTGCTGATCTGATCCACCAGGTCGCTGCGGGGCCCGGAGAGAGAGATAACCGGCACGGTGAGCCCTTCTACAGCCTTGCTGTTCACAGGCTGCTCGTGAGGCAGCCGGACGAACCTAGCCGGTAGCTCGTGGACATTGCTGGAGGCGAGGGCTTGGACTCTTTCCATGGACATTTTGTCCCTTCCTCTTGGAGCAGGAATTCTTAAAGCTCTCTTCTGATGTTAGGGTCTCTGGACGTCGGTTGGGGAGAAATAACAACCTGATGCGCCGGTTCTTTATGCATGCGCATAAGTGAAGGAATCTTACACCAACGTCAGGTTGAATGTTTTAAGCCTGATTTCATCCAACTATTACTCCCCATTATACCAAATTAATAGTGATAATCATTCTCTACCTAATATTTATTGAAAGAATTCGACTTTGGTTCAGTTCTCATCATTAAACTTTCAAATAGTTTTACGACCATGAAAGGACATCCTTCAATCGATGGGCTCGGGCTTACCATCACAAATGGAAAAATTCCATTTGCTGGAACCAGAGCAGATGGAAGATGTAGCTGTCCTTAGACACGATGCATGTTAAGAATGACTATAATTGCATCAAGTCCTAATTCCCTGGCAAGTTCCTTAGTCTTTAGAGAGGCTTCTAGTAAGAGACTGGCATGTTTCCACCTCATGCAGTCGCATGCAATTTGACCTTAAGGTCGTTTGGTATGCTCTGCTGCTAAGTAATGTCAAAAAGGGTCACATGAATACATCTTTCTAGTTGAATAGTTGAAATGGCACTGGAACGTGCGATGGAGATAAGGCCTCGTGGAAAGGCAAATGTCTCATCAAGCTCCTACGAATCTGAAACTTTGACCATATGCTTAAAATTAGATAAATCAGATAAGGGCTCAACAGAAGCAGTTATATGTTCATTATATTTCCCTTAGATTTTCTGAAGAAGAACATATAAATCTGTGTGCTGGTCTGCTGAAGTAGTGAGAGGTTGATGTTGTCGTGCTGCTGAGTTGGAGACATGGGATTTTTACAGAATTGAAATCATCGGCCTTCATGCTCTATCTGGAAAGCGGAGCAGCCTTAAAAAAAAAAAACAAAAACAAAAACTTCCTATGATGTGTGCTGCTGGGTTATTTGTTCAGAAAATAAAGAATTATTTCTGGTCCGTTGTGTCCCTCTTACTTCCTACAGAAGAGTAGCTGTTAGGAATCGACTTAATAGATGAAGTATTGAGAGTAGAGAAAAGAGAATCGGACACCAAATATACGTGGTTCGGGACAGCGGGGTGCCGTCCGTACGTCCACAGACAAAGGAGGAGCAGCGATCTTCACTATGAACGGCAAACAATGGTGGAGTACAGAAGAACCGAACCTTAACCTCTCCGAACACAATAAAGAGCCCTACTGCTCTTGTAACCCCGAAAATACATAATCCATACAGCGGGGGGCGAAGCCCCCGCACCCCCCAAGCAAATCTGTGTCGGGTTCGGGTTTACACCACAAAAATTCAAAACATATCTAACAGTAGCCTTCCAAGTTCAAGTTTAGGAGGAGGAGGAGGATGGTGGAAGCGGGGTTTCTCGATGTTGTTGAGATGGCACTTGAAATCGTGAAACTGGTCGGTGTAGGGGGGCGACTGTATCTGCAGATTGGTTGCCGATCTGGTTCTCGTTCTCGTTCTGTTCCTCCTAGGGAGTAATCGAATACTGTCTGTACAACAATCTTACTTTTGTTGACAGTCATTGACAGTCAGATTGCAGGTTTGAAGAGTAGGTTGGACAGTTGAAAAGACTGTTGAGAGGGAAAGCTTGTTGAACTTGCAGTATCAAAGCCCTAGGAATGTTCGAGTTCCATGGATACACGGAAACCTGAATGGACTCGGAGCTCGGCCCGCACACTAGAACGGGCTCTCACCAGAAGTCCAAAATCGATGGGAGTGTAAGGCCAGGCTTACTGATTCTAAATCGAATCCACTGTACAAAGATGGATCCAGAAACATGAAATTAAATCCAAGTGCTTATTTATTAATCATATCAGCGTTTTTTCCTTCCTTCCTTTCTTACTTTCCCTAGACAGAACATACGTATCCGGGCCTGTGCCCTTGTCGTTTCCTCAATTAATGAGATGAATTCCTGCAAGCTAGTGTTCAGCACTTCTCTGAATCTTGGAAGGGGTCAAGGGAGAGGTGACGCGACAGGGGGCACCCGTATCTCCTCAGGCTTCACATGATTGATGTCAGTGGGGCTGGGGAAGGAGGAGGAGCGAGGAGCAAGTACCAATTTTTGACAGAGAAGGGACCCGCACACGTGGACCTTTTCATCGCCGCTGTTGATTCCTAATCCTGCTCGATCCCCACTTTCTCATCTGATCGAAGATCCGATTCTCCTGTCTCACAAGGTTCCACCTGCTAAGTGCCATAGACGTATGTATGTATGTTTGTTCACAGCTCAGTGTCTGTCATGGGAATTGTGACCGTCTCTTTATTTTGTGCAAGATATATATATATATATATATAAAAGCTCGTGTTCAATCTCTTGTTTTATTTATAGCATATTGATTATCCATGTGCTTGGAGAAAAAGATTTCATCTTTTACGCTTTGTTTGGATTGAATGATTCAGAGGGATGTGGAGGAGAATGATTTGGAGGGATAGTACAATCCATTATTTGGATAAATTATTAGGAGAAATTTAGAGAGATTTGCAATCCCTCAAAATCTCTCCAAATCCCTCCAAACCTCACTTTTTTTAATCTCTCCAAATCTCTTATCGACTTTGCATTCATACTGCCCATGAAAGGGGTCTTAAAAATTGTTACTCCTCCCATATCAACAAGACATAAAGGAGAAAGTTGTCATGGGAGTGTTAGATAACCAGGTATCATCAAACGATCCGTTCATATGCTTAATTTCTTATAGGTCCACTATAGCATTTAACATGATATTAAAGCAAATATTCGATAAACTTTTTAGTATATAATGGGACACGATGATTGAGATGAGGATGAATCAAAATATGAACATAACGTGACCATTGATCTGATCTTGTATATAATGGAATATTAGCTATTAGTTTTGGGTCTTCACAAGCTCATGATGATGGTGGGGGGCGGGGGGGTCCCAAATCCAAATTGCGATTTCTTTGCTCCATGTGACAAAGATCTTCTGCGGGTACTGCTTTTGTGTTCTTCCGTCTTTGATTGCAGTCAGGTAGGCACGATATCATTTCAGTTTCCCAATCGAAAAGAGCACAAAGAATTAGGTGTCCTTTCCACTTCCTCAACAAACCAGATGGAAGGATTCCACGGCCTCGATGAATCTTTGAACGCCAACAACCTACAATGTTGGTCAAAAAGGCACGTGCTTGCTATCTTGGATAGCACTCATGCTCGCATTCAATGATTTGGGAGTGGAACAAGATTGGAACTTTCTTCAACATTCGATGACTCTATGATTATAAACTGATTAGAATGAACCCCGTCTTGCATGGTAGAGAGGAAAATATATGATCTTGTTTCTCCTTACGCAGCATCTCTGTTGTTATTATTAGGGACCTGTTCGGCTTCTTAGTGTTATCATTAGTGAATTTGGCTTGCAGCTAATCAAAAAAAGAATAGTGAATTAGGGTTGCATTTGAGTCAGAGAAACTGGCTGTAGATAAGTATGGAGGACATACATTTGGAGATATGACAGTGGGCATAAGGTACTGTCAAGGGCAACGTACGTAGCACATGTTTGGAAGGTTTAAAAGCTTGAAACAGATACATATATTGAAACCGAGTAATATAGTAATTGTTAATATTGAATTAATTAAGCTGAGTTAATTTTTATTATTGATATTGAAATCAAAGTGAAATGACAGATCTTCTTTGTAGGGGATATTTATAAAGTACCGATACTTGAACATATAACATGTGTGTACACACACACACACGGTCGGAACAAGATCTCCTTGTTCCGGTATCAGAGAGAAATGAAATTCCCTCAACTCGAATGGCAGCATTGCAGAGTGACAAAACAATCTGAAATAAGATTGGATCATATATGTCCTTGCCTTTTCACTGGGGATCGATCTTTAATGAGATTTTCCAAATCAAATGAACAGTTCAAAGCGAGCTCTCTGCCTTTAGATATATGGTGAGTGATAGAGATGTTGCATGGCTGAAGCATCAGAGAATGACACTGATTTTCAGTGATAAAAGCATCAACATGGGGTAAGATTTAATGGCCTTTTTTCTCCTTTTCCCTTCCCCTCTCCCATATCCTATCCCATGTGCATGTGGGTGACCATCTTCTTCTCTTTTTCAGCATCGTCTTTCCAATCGATCTTGACCCCTTATCCATTTCTACTCCTCGACGACTCAGCAACGGGACTTTTCACCCCTCAGGCCCCATCCTAATTCCTATCTTTACAAGTTGTTCGGTTCAGTCCCCTCGGTCGAACGAGTCAGGTCGTCCGTGTTGTTATTATAGGATGAACATTTGTTTTCGTTGACTTACGGTAGCAAGTAAAGTGGACTTGTGTTAAATGAGGTTCTCTACAAGTAACCATGTTGGCTTAGTTCGAAGAGGTTTCGAGTTCGATTCCCATTCTTGGCCCCCGCCCCGTAGGAAAAGAAAAGGGTATGACCATTATGTATTCCATGCAATAATAACATGACATACCCGCAATATCAACTGTCGATTATCAGTTCGTCTGACATATTAATGATCGAACATAAAAATTTAAAATATTACGTAGCATATTTTTTCTGATCAAAATATAATAGGACTTATCGGGAGAGAGATTGAACTAGGCAAATGAGATAGCAAGAAGTCAATTTTCCCCGGAAGTAATACTCATCATCCTCATGAAGTTTTGAGAGATCACAAGTTTGATTCTCTCGTATTTTTTGTAAAGATTTTTTTTCCTTGGTATGGTCAGTGTTACAATTAAGGCCATGAGGAACCACGTGAATCGATAAATTCGATACGATTGATCACAAGATTTGAATGGCAACTCTTGTATGACCATCCTTGAGTTTTGGAACATTCACTTGACAGCACTGTTTTTTTTTTTTTTTGAAAAAAAGAGAAGAGTAAAAGCACAGCAAAGAGAAGAAGTTACTCTTCACTCCTTTTCCCATTTTTTCCCCGTAAAAGGGACGTGTCGCCTTCAAAGCTGTCACAGCAGTCAATGTGAATTGAATGTCATTTTCGATGTCTCATCCTATAAAAGAAAATGGATATATATGCAAAACATACTTAGTTGAGTGCGTGTCTGTCTATATATATATATATATATATATATATCAATATGCGTTATCTTTTTATTCCTTGTTTTTGACCCCTCGGCAGAAGTTGAGATTGATTTGCTGCTAAGTTCCATGAACCCACATGTCATCATGTGAATTTGGTAAAAGTGACCTAAAAAGGGTCGGTCCACAAAGCTAGTTGCTCGACGGACCATTCATTCTCTTCCCGCAACTTCATTTATTCATCTTAGTTACAAGCTAGGTGACTTAGTTTGTACATTGATGAACTTTAACATCTTGATTTCAGAGGTCAAGAAAAAGTAATTGCTCGAGACTTATTGCCTTTAGAAATTGAAGGAATCGGCCTAGAGTCGCCTGGTTTAGATGTTCTTTTATCAACTTCCTAGTAAAATCAACATCCCGATCATTTTGCACTACTGAACAAATACTCACCAGGTTCAATAAACGTGATAGGGTATGACATCTACTCAGAAATCTAAATTAATTGACAGTAATATTCAACTGCCTTATACTTTTAGAATTTTCTTTGTAATTTTCTATTATGAAATTAACCTTTGTTGATAGTTCTTTTCAATTCATACTATCAAGGTAATTGCAGTTATCTTGTGATAGCCATGTTATCAATAATGAGTCCCATTGGCCTCTAAGGAAGAGAATCAACACAACATGTATTGGTTTTAGATTAAGAGTAATGCTAGAATATCGATCTTTTTTTTTCCAACAAGAATGATTATTACTCATTAGATCTTTTTTTTTCGCCAACAAAAATGATTATTAGCTCATTAGGGTTGCTGCATTTTATGAGTACGACCCGAGAAAAAGTGATTAACGCTGATGAGGTTGAAGAGCAAAATCAGATGCAACTGAAACTGAAACTAAAACGTCTAAACATAAAATCCCATTGGAATTCTAACAGATTAATTGACAAAAAAAAAAAGGGAAGAAGAACGTTGGAAAAGGTGAGAAAGCATCACGACCTGATGATGAACAGACATAACTATGAATCCTACATATTTAGGTAATCCAATGGCCCACATTTTTTTTGGGGGGATAAGTCTCAATGATCGACACTGATCCATGTAGTACCATATGATCTCCGAGAGAAAGAAAAGGAAAAGAGAAACAAAGGTAAAAGGCAATAAGAAGAAAAGCCAATCCCTTTACACACTTACAATATATATATATATATATGATCGAAGTACGATCCATGATGTTTAACTTCTTTTTTAAAAGCAAAGTAGGAGGAGGGTGGTTATAAATTAAAGAAGAATTGATCGATCTCTCTGTTAAGCTCTCGAGGGGTAATTAAAATCAATTAAGCTTTGGGTGTGGGAGCAGGTCGTGGGCACTGGTAGCACTTTGTGAACAGACCGAAGGTGTCAATCTGGCGAACGAAGTTGACCATGCTCGCCCACCCTCCGAACCCAAACCCCACGATCAGCACCCAGCCCACCACGAATATGTTGATGCAGTAGTGACCCGCCCACCCTCCGAGTATCGATGGTGGCCTTTCCACCGCATTCTGCAGCAAACCGAGCCATGTTGCAGTCAATTCAAATCAACCGATGATAATGAAGCAACGAACCGTGCACGTATATGGGTTTGAGAAGTTTGCAGGTCTGGTCGGTGCTCACCTCTCTAGCAGGAGCAGGAGCAAATGTGACCATGTGGGCGAGGGCGGGGATGATGTAGACGGTGAAGCTGACGAGGAGTGAGCCGACGGTGGAGTTGATGGGGCCGAAGAAGGGGAATATGATGGCCAGGAACCATATGGGGATCACCACCGGCAGCCTCGCCAGCGCCCTCTTGAACAGGCTCTTTGTGTTGTGCACCCTTATAAGCTTCTCCCACACGAAGTAGAGCGGCGTGCACGCGAACCCGAACGTTATGAACTGTACATACACGCAGACATATGCAAAAAAGACCCGAACTTATTAATTTCTTCGTGCGAATGAGGTTAAATTTATATTGAATATGAAAGTGCTGACGATACCTGATGAATGAGCATGAGTATGACCGCGGTGTCCCTAAATCGGGTCCGGGGAAGCAAAGAGAGCGCGTTGGAGTGAGTGAGCAGCAAGTCCCCGAATGCCCAGTACACGGCTGACGCCGAGGGCAGTGTTAGGGTTAGCACGTACACCGTTGCCATGAGATATATCAGCTTGAACTTCTGTGGCTTCCACATCGCGTGCATTATCTCCCTGCAGTATATGCAATTGCAGTACATTAACTCATCACAGCTCGATCCAAAATTAGGAAGTTATAAATTTGATAGATAAAATATGATGAATTGATCAGAGGAGGTGGAGACAGTCCAACTCACACAGTGACAGCATGTCCACCAAAAGTGTAGAGGATGTTGGTGGCCCCGGTGAAGTAGAGAACCATTGTGGTGGGACCCGAGTGCTTGACTCCCTCAATCTTGTGATGAATGGAGAAAAAGAGAACCTCATAATTGAATTAATTAAGGGAAATGAAATTACATTTGATAATTAGAGATTGATTGGCAAATTAATTAATTTGATTGAGATCATGAATGAATGAATCAATGAATTTAATTTTACCTGGCCATGGAGAAGGGAGGCAATGGTGAGATACCAAGCGGTGTAAGTGGTCATGAGGAGGCCAAGGAAAGACCACATCCTATAATTGTGGAACGATGGGATGAACACTGTCGTCGCACAGCACGCCCCAAATATGTACGTCCAAGTCCTCTTGTCCAGGTTGTCATTTATGTAGTATATGTTACTGAAAACGACAATCAATCCCACCACCACTTTAGCATACATACGTAGATATGTGTATACACACATATGCGTGTCTGTATATATGCATGCGTCATCTTAAAATCCTATCTGTTAGTTGACCGGTCACATGTTGATTACTTTTTAGATATCTGATTATCGAACCCCCAGATTTTGTCGGATTCTCTCGACTTGTTTTTTCTTTAGAATCAACAAGGGAACTGGAAGTTCGATGGAGCTCGATCGGTTTAGTTACCTGGCACAAGCGATTAACTGAATCACGGATCCGAATAACAGGAAGGTGCAGTTGAAAAGTAGACCTATGTTCCTCCAGTGCTTCCCCAGTAGCCCATCAAGAACTTCAAACCACTGGAAGTTAGAATTCAATGACCGTACGTTAGACAACGATATCCCGATATCCTATACATCTCGATATTTACAGTGATATATAACACTGATCGTGCCCGGCCCGAGTACGATTAAAGTAGATTTGGCTATATTCGATAAGGCGAGTACCTGAATAACATGATTCCGGAAATCGACCTTCTCCCTCTCCTTTCGGGTCCGGTACTCGACGTAGAGGACACTAATGAGATAAGCTGTCCAACTTCCCATCAGCCCATAGAAGAGCTGAAACAGAACCCCCGACACCATCCCAAGTTGTGAGAATGAATATGGCAGTGTCAGCAGCACCTGGGCAACCTGCCACACGCACACAGAAATAAATAAATAACCGGTGATTAATAGGAAAAAAATTTTCAAATATTCATGGAAAATAATGGAAAAATTGTGTTAGGTTGTTAATCGGTGCCTGATTAGATGCACAGCTGAACCAAGCGTCATAGACGGAGCCGCCGTGCCAGAAGAGCCTCGACAGCCTGCTCTTGGCCGACTTGGGGACGGACTCTTCTCGTTCCATCTCGAGGTAGTTGCCTGCGACTACAGTCTCCACCTTCTCGGAAGCCATTGCCGGAAGAGCTGGAGCAGGGACCGAGGGTGGAGGAATGAATGGTGAAGGGAAGAATGGAGGTGACTGAAGTCCCTTATAAATAGAGATGGACGAAGAGGAGCAGAAGGGTTCCTACCATATGTGGGGACACGACATGTGAGTCTATCTCACGACGCGCACACATATTTAGGTACGTAATCGTTTTATTTTTCTGTCAACGTGTTAAACAACCATCGCTGATTAAATTCATAACAAATGACAGGATGAACTCGATGCCACTTATTCTAAATGCCTGCACCGACAAGCATGCGTATCATAAAAATTGATGATTTTCGACCGTATCCTTTCGGACATGGGAATGGATCTTGAAAGCCGGTTATATCTGTCTAGATACCATTTACAGAGAGAGAACTGATTGCAAAGGAGCTTTCTTTTTAGGGCTTCGCTTTAGTTGTTTGGAGGGTGACATGATTTAATCCTCGCCGAGGGGGTCCCCCGTTTCTCACCTTTTTCTTTTCTCAATTGAAAAGGAGGATTCTTAGTTTAAAAGAATCGATGTTGGGAGAACGAGAAGATTATTTTAAAAAAAGGGTAAATTTCACTAGTAAAATTTGAATATATAAGACCAGATCGAGAATGGCGTTATCATATCGAATCTTGCTTTTATTGTTTTTATTCACATTTCCTAATATGCTAGATGATTAAAATTTCCTTTTGTTAAATTGGGCTTGACAGGCAGCCGGTAGACCCAGGCTCGCAGGCACTGCATGAGGGTGTGACCCACCAAAAGTTCTCATTTTGATGACAAATCCCTTGAATTGAGAAATTTCATATGCATATATATATCCATTATTATTATTATTATTATTAAAAGAAAATAAAATGAATGAAAATGTTCAGAAAATAATATAAAAAGAGAGAGAAAATTTCTAACCTTCGCAAAGCTCTGACTTGTATGATCATATGTATATCCATTTTCCTCTCATTTAGTCAAGTTAGGTGCACATTCGATTTAAACACTCGCATCTCTCGGACAATAAGATAATAGAACATGCTTGTCCGGAAAGCTTCATTGTGCGATCTCGACTCATGCAAAGAGGGGAGGCTTATTGATCATTAATTTCCTCCTGTTTGGATCGAGGGAAACTGGAGGAACAGAACGAGAACGAGAACGAGATTTCATGTGAGAAACCCCTCTTTCTTCTCCACCATCTCCCTCCAAACCATGCACCGTGCACAAGACCCACCCTCCATGTGCATTATGTTCATACCCCTTCAAATGCAATGGAGAAAAGTGCTTCCCTTTTGGTTGAAATTGAAAAGGGGGAGAAACCTAAAAGGGAGATTGGGAAAGTCTCCTGTGGTTGGTTGTGGTTGTGGTGTGGGTGTGGGTTGGGGGGATGATCCCAAAGACTAAAGAGATGGATGGGGAGAATGATTGCTTTGGTTTGGGGGCTTTGGTGCTTAACATGATTAGTCCCACACGTGTGCCAACTGTTTGGTTCTCCAAAAGATGCAATAATATCTAATTATCTCAGTAACCCAAACCCACCTTTTCATTAGGGTGGTAATTAGTTGGATTAATGGGATACCCACTCCCTAAATTGCATTGCATTCTCCTCTTAATTAAGAGAAAGTCTTGTATATAACGGATATATTACGTGACAGTGCTGACGTAGTGTCGTTAACCAATTAAATCGAGTCGTTTTTAGGATTTTTTTTCTTTCTATCGGGTTATGATACTATGTCAGCACTGTCACGTGATATACTCGTTTATACACAAGACTCTCTGGTTAATTAGAGGTCATTATTGAGTTGATTTGTAGCCCTAATCATGATTTCATGCTCCCCCTTTACTCCATAGGTTCTAGCTAGATTTGTACATCCATCCCATTTTTTCATGCTGCGTAGAGAGGCCAGGCCAACTGATGGAAAAATTCTTAAATAATACTATCCGTGATAATGGTGGAAGGAAAAATCGACAGAGATTGCATTCGACGAACGTTATCCATTTTCTAAGTTGATACAATCTAATCAGTACTTTCACATGACACGTAACAAGATAGGATTACCGGCAAGAATTTTCCCGGTCGAAGGGTGTGGTTTTGAGCATCGAGTTGGCTGATTATCTAAGAATATAACTTAATCAACACGGCCAGCCACCTATGCTTCGTTAGTTAATCTAAGAATGTAGAGCAACGACATGCGGTTTATCGAATTCGATGGAGAAAATCATGCAGGATTATCGAGATGTGATTAGCGTCGACTTTCTGTCACGGGGTCGGTTCATTAATCACGGACAATCAGCCAGACCTGTTACACTCATCGCTTGCGACTTGAGATCAAGAGGCGTCGGAGCAGCAAACTTGAAGGGCGAGATCATGTGAAAGCTCGATCGGACCAACGAAGCCCAAAGTCCAGCCCCCATTGTTCCTCTCATATACGGGCCCCGTTGTTCTCCATTGTGTCACGACCAGGCCACACCGATCGATTGACCACCGACGACGAGACCCTGACGGAGGCCCCGACTCAAACTGGCGCAGCCCATGGCCCAACTGAGCAGCTCAAAGGCCAGTAGTAGTTTATACCACTCAACCTCGATCATGAATTTTCACTGCCTTGTACTCAGGTATACAGACGCCCTGTTAGTCTCTGACTACTCATCTAGTTCGAGTCAAGCTCTCCCGACATGAATTTTCCCTACTCACAGGAAAAAAACTCGAATCCAAGACCGTTACTACATAAAGTGTCGAATCGAATCATCTGAACCAGCTCGCACCGGAAGTTTGCTTTGGTCGATTTGAGGAGACCGCGAGAACATTATTAGGCGACCCGCAGAGGAATTAAAATAATGTTGTTGGCAACTAACTTTTGAGACATTTGGTGGCACGGTGTGCAATGATTTCTTCTGTACTGTGCATGGGAGACACTGAGTACGCATTATTCAGCCCATTCTCTCTTCTCTTGTCTGTGTTTTTTTCAACTCCTGTTGATGGATACGTGAGAAAATCCCGATTCAGCGTGATTATTTACCCGTTGAACTTGAAATTATAAAATAAAAAATAATTATAAAGCCATTTTGCATTATTATATTGACACGTGTTGGAATCTACGCGCTTTGCGATAACCGGCATTTTATGGAGCAGACTCGACCGCTCCTTAATATTGAATGAATATTTTGCAGAAATTCGGTATAATGATATCGCGGCGCAGAAGTGTGCGCAGATATAAGGTAGACCCGGAATTAATAGTAACATATCTTGTGGGTAGTGAGATCTCGATGAAAATATGGTAGGTTCAAGTAACTAATAAAAGAACCGGTCAGTTCAGGTTCCGGTTCCAGCACAGAGGATACCTGAAACCGGAACGTAAACCCTCGATTAAGTATGAAAAATATTCTGCCTTTGGACGTGGTCAACAGAATTCTTGTACTAATTTATTATCTTTTTTTTTTTTTTTGTAACTCCTCCTAGACCCACAAAATTTCAATTATAATTACGAAGAAGATAAATTAATTCCACGTGGAATTTCAAATTCATAAAACGAAGCATGCGCTGCTATTACCAGGGGAGGATATTTACCCCCGTCTTTTCTGCTTATGACTTTTTCAGTAATTCTTGATTTCCCCGTTCACGAGACCGACTTTTTCACAGCGAACAATAATTAGTGGACAAAAAGTTCATAGATTTACACAAAAAGGGTAAATAAATTACTATTATTGTTACTACTAACAAATTGGAATCAATTCAAAGTCGTAGCGGCAACAAACAGATCTCTTAGGTATCTTTCATGGGTGGGTGTCGAGACCTGCTTGTGAATTAAAAATCTTTATGAAAAAAAAAAAGGAGCATCATCTAATTTTTTTTAAAAAAATCTCAATTCTAAAGTACTGAGGTTTCGGTGTCTCGTGTGAAAATGGGGGAATAGAGTAAATATTCAGTGTATATAATACATAATAAGTTCGTTTATGTAAATTACTGTTCAAATCTTGATACGTGCAAAATTACCCTTTAAAATTATAAAATATAGGAAAATTTTAAATAATAAATTTTTTTTATATACTATACGTTAAATATTTACATGAGAATGGACAGGTTTCCTGACTGGTCGGAGCGATCAGACAAAATTTGAAGGGTCTGAACTGAAGAGACTGGTCAAAAAGTGGCATACTACCGTGTGCGTGTATGTCTATGAATGTGAGGTTCCATTTCTATACTAAAGCAGAGCAGAGAGCTACGAGGAAGGAACCTCTCTCTCTCTCTTTCCCTTCCTGTCTGTCTGTGTCTGTGTCTGTGTCTTGTCTGTCTTCAACTTTGACCTCTGCAGTAGAAAATATTTGCAGACATACATACACATTGCTTGCTTCACTCTAGAAACCCACAAAATGACACTACTGCCCCCCTAAGATCACTGAAATAACACAGTGCACGGGTCATGTGCAGTTGAAAAGTATAGGACGAAACAACAACTGGGTGTCATATTTTCCTTTCCCTTTTTTGACAAACTCCAATTCAGATTAGGCAGATAATAAAGCGTTCAAGTGAAACAGTAAAAAGGGCGTTATGGTTTTTTATTCTTATAAGAAAGGGACAGGTGGGCTCTGTAAACAGGAACAAAAACCAAACAAGTGCTGTTACGGATTAGTCGCTATAATTCATGGGGTGAAAACAAAGACCAGACAAGCAATGCAAGCAGGAAATTTACTATTGAAATAGCTTTACTCCTTACTACTCTGACTAGGCATAACCAAGATTAGTGGTGAGTCCATTATTTTTTGAATGCCAGCTGATACTTGCCAGAAATCAAAGACTAAACAAGCACTGCAAAACTTCCCTCTCCTAACTTTTCTTTTTTAAATCTCTCTCTCTCTCTCATGCTTTCTCTACTTTTCATGCCATAGACAATTAGGCCTTCACTCACTCCAGAGCAGAAAAAACTCAACTTTCTTTTCTTGCCCTCTTCCACATTTTGAACACACATAATACAAAATAAAGACTTCCACTTTGTCTGTAAAAAGCAAAATTCATGACCCCATCTCTGTCCTGATGAGACACCACTTCCATACAATACAAGCAGACGATTAAAAAGAAAAAAGACAGGGGGATCCACTGGGGGGAGCCCTTCTGCATATGCAAGCTAAGCCAGGAAAGAAAGAACAGTTCAATCTTCTGCACAGGGAAAGTGAGAAATCCAATATACCATGGAATTTCATGAGCCATGATATGATAGAATCTGTTCTCTCTGTTTCTATAAAAGCTGTAATGTACAATTTCTTATTCCCAATCAAGTCCCCCCATCACTCACCCACTTTGAAATCCTTTCCCTCTTTTCATCATCTACCACGCAGGAATGGGAACATTTTCCTCACTTCCCTATACCTATCTTTTCCCAATCCAATGTTGCACGTTCCTCAGTTTCATTGAAAATCTCAATCTGAGAATCACCGCAAGATAAAAAAGGGATATAGTAGGAAAAATGAAAATTAATAGCAAACCCTTCCCTCTATCCCTCTCTGAGAGCACCCCTCCAATGTACAAGAATTTGCCCCCCTCCTTCCCCTCACTAATGGCTGATCATCAAAATTCAACCCCCAGCTGTGTGCTAAAAACTTTCCCCAGGATTGCTCAAGCAGCAACTCATAGGGTGCATAATCTTGCTCCAGCAAACAGAGGAAGGGGAAGCTATACACATACCCAATGCTTCAGCTGTTCTAGATTGGATGTTGCTGCTTAAATCTCTTGTATCCTGTGCAGTGCAGCAAAGGTCTTAATCCCAAAGTTCACTATAGACATGTGTTACCCATCTTCAATGAAGATTCTCCCGATAAAATCCCGGAATCTCTTTGAATAGAGCTTTGGGTCCACCGCAGAGATTGAGGTAGGATCTGCTTGCAGAGATTTGTATGCGTGCTCTATCTTCTTGCCGATGTCGTAATCTTGCAAGATGTCAATAATGCCGATATAAAGAACCACTTCATAGATCTCCCCACTCCTTGACGGAGTAATGTGGGTATATTGGTCGAAATCACTTCTTCGAGCCATCCTCTCTGCTCGTGCAGGCATGTTCATTCCTAATCTTATCAGTGGTTTCCTGATAAAGAAAAATGAAATTAAAATTCAATATACGCATGAAATAAGTTGCAATTTCCGGAAAAAAGAGAGGGATTTAATGCCCAATTCAAATACTTCTCACATCTAGATTTTACAAATCAAGATGGCAAAGTTTGGCCTGGGATATACTAAATACATCATTCATGCTTTTGAAGCAATAACAAATCATAGGCCACTAAATTATTAGCCTACCGATCAATACCACTGTTAGACAGATAGCAGAAGAAAACAGTGAGCTCAAAATAATACCTGCCAGCTAAGACTCGATCCATTTCCTGTAACTCAGCTTCAAGGAAACGACAGCCACGCATAAACTTTTCATTTTGATATGAATCATTTTTTCCTGCAGAAATTAACAGTTAGTTTCAAGTTTAATATTTATTATCTGAAACGAGATCCCACCCCAATCAATGAAGTAGTTTCGTAAGATATATGACCTATTACCAGATCGCAACAGGTATGGTGATAACCCCATCTTGTCATATGTGTTGTCATCTCGGAAGTGAAGACCAACCAATAGACTATAATCCATTATTCCCTCCGATTCCAAGAACTTGCAATCTCTTTCGATTTGCCTGATTTAAATAATGAGACCATAACGAGTCACTTTCAATGTTCCAAGGAGAGAACTGCTGCCACTCAATGACAAAGAAAACTCACTCGATGAATTCTTGAAACCAATTCCCTTGGAGGCGAAATATGAAGTTCAGGTCAAGGTCCTTCAAAGTCGTGGTTTCATCAATCTCCCCCTCAGGTTTGTCTGTCATCCGGCCGTGTGAAGATCCTTTCAAGTCAAACCGCCGATGAATTCGATATTCAGAGCAAAACAGATTGCCCATCACAACGAATCGTGTCTGTAATTTAACCATAAGAAATGAACTTATTAGTGGCAAAATCCCCAAATAAATGGATCTGCATATCCAAAACAGGTCCAACATCCGTCCTTGCCTCATACCTTCTGACCACCGATAGGCTTAATGCAGTGCACACCAAAAAATTTAGTCACCAGCGAATTTTCATACTGGCGAACGTGGTCATAATAGCTTGGAAGCATCCTAATAAGAACCTGAACATCAATTAAAAACTTAGGCTGCAGTGAAGAATGATTTCCCCTGATTAAGAAAGTGGAGTGGAAGCTAAGAGAAAGAATACACAAAGACAGGTAATGATACCACCCAAATGGCAATCGACTTCTCAATATTCATGTGTGTGTGTGTGCATTTTTAATCTTCCTGGGGAATATTCAAAGCAACTAACCTTCACCTCTGACTTCTTCACTGTCTTGATCATAAATCTATCATCCTGGGTGAGGTAAAAGAAGCTTCCACTCTTTCCCGGAGAAGAAAGCTCTCTGAGAGCATCATTCCCACAAATGGCGAGCATGTAATCAGCAGGATCCACTTGGAATAGCTTCCTTAAGTGCCTGAATTATCCAGCAATCTATTGAGCGAGGCAGATCAAAAATTGGTAACAAAAGTGAAAGAAAATTGAACCAGAGCTACTGCGCAATCGCAGCCAAAGAAGACACATGGATTAACTAAAACAAATGGAATTAGAATGGCAGGATTCTTCAGTCATGGGGCTATTATTACCTGAAAACCACGGGACAATAATCCTTCCACCTGAACTCCACAGACTGATGGGGTGGCGTGAGCTTTGATCCTTCTGGTGGAAACCTCGTCCAGAACTTCTCCTTCGGATCAAAATCACTTGGCTTCAACTTCCGAGATGATGATGCATTATTTCCCACAGAATGCCTACAAACAAAATGGATAATCCAAATCAGTGCTCATGAATCCTAAATCCACCAAAAATCAAATGAAACCCACAAAAAGCAGCAATTTACCTGATACCCAACTGCAAATTGAGCATCAAATCGTAATTCTTATGCCCTTTCGAGATAGTCTGCCCTGGCTTCTTCACCTCTCTGACACCGCTAAAACAACAAGGCCGCCCCTTCCTGAAATCGCGATAAAAGAACGATGCTTCTATGTTGTCAATAATATCACACGTAATATCCCCTGCCTCACCATCCGATTCCCAAATACAAATCCTTGGGAAGTTCCTCACCGCATCAACACTTGACCGCTTCCTCATCGCAGCGCCAAGCAGATTCTCCCTCAAACACATTTCCTTTCCATCTCCACAGTAAAAGCTGCCTTCCAATTGCTGTTCCTTGCTCCAATTGACCACATAGCAGCTCCCATCAGGCCAAGTGAACATTCCACTCCCCTTGGGGGCTCCATTATCCCACTGCCCGTCATATCGATTCCCATTGGCCCAGATCAGAACACCCCTCCCAGAAATGTGGCCGTTCTTCCACTCTCCAACATACTGGTTCCCGTTCCTCCACATGTACCGACCCCGCCCGTCCTGGAGGTTTCGCCGCCACAGGCCCTCGTAGGAGTCACCATTTGCATAGCGCTTCTGTCCGTAGCCGTGCTTCCGGTCCCCGCTCCATGATCCCCTGTACGTATCCCCCTCCGGCCCCACAAAAGTCCCCATCCCCTCCATTCGCCCGGACTTGAACTCCCCCTCAAAAGTCGCCCCTGAAGGCCACGATAACTTCCCCTTTCCCCATGCCTTCCCCTTACGCCAATTCCCCTCGTACATGCACCCATCCGCCCACAGATATTTCCCGGATCCGTGCGGCACATTGCCCGAGAAGCTCCCGATATACAGATCCCCGTTCGGGAGCTGCCTCTCCAAGGCGGAGCTCACGGCGGTCGTCGTTGGCGTGACCCGCCGAGTCCCGACCTGCGAACGGCCACGGCTGAACACAAACTCCAGAGGTGGCGCTGGCGAAGGCGTCCGCCCGTGAGCCTCCACCGTTAGGGTTAAGTTCCTGCCCTCCTCCGATTCGCCCTTCTCCTTATCTGTGGGCGAGAGTGGTGCGGCGATGGAATCGTCTACCACCAGCATCTTGTGCATCTTCTGCCTCTACATAGAGACTACTACGGCTGCGTAACGGCGTAGCTCGCTCTCCGGAGAAGCCCGTAACCGGCGGCAGCCGCTCTGTCTACAAGTTTCAGCGAGGAATCTCTCTCTATCTCTACCTCCCACAAGAACTTTTCTTTTATGGGGGTTTCCGTTCAGGGAGAATAGATGAGAATCTTGAAGCGACAGAAGCTCTGCATCCACTGCTACGTGAGCCGATAGAGAGAGAAAGAGAGAGAGAGAGGGGGTGGTAAACTTGGGCTAGAGGGAGACGGAGAAGCAGAACATGTGAATGTCCTAAAAATTGTTTTATCTAAAAAATAATTAAAAAAAGAAATAAAACAATTTAGCTAAAACTAAAGAAAATCACAGAAAAGTTTCAGATATAGACGAGATAATATTAATTAAATTTCTTTAATTAATAATAATTATAATAATTATTTAAATTGATAAATAAGAGTCCCTTCTCTTCAATTCAAATTTTCTTTTCATTTTTTCGATGTTAAGAATATGCTCATTTTTTTAATATGGACATTTATTTCCCTTATTAATGTCGTATTTTTTTCTCGATGGTGCTGTGCCTGAATAAGTTTAATGTGGTAGTTTTCTTGCGGGCCCCACCACGAGCTTCATACTGCCAGCTAAGCGTATGGGTTGATTTTTTGACCAATGTGCCCTCCGTCAGTTGATTCTAATAGGCGCCGGATGGAAGGGGAGATTCCAAAACTGTAGCATCCATCTTTGCTTTTTCCGATGCCTCATTGGGATCATCGTGGAGGTGACGCAATCTACTAAGCGTGAGGTCAGGTGTACACGATAATTATTATTTACAAGTAAAACAATATACAGAAATGGAGTTGAATTCGATTTCTACCCTTCTCTCTCTACAGTTATTACCAGAATGCCACCGGCATCTGCATATACGATCATGACGAATTCCTTATGTAACGGCCCACGTAAAAAAATAAAAAGAAAAATTACTCTTAAAACCCGGCCACTCCTTTCGGATAATTTCATTACTTAAATTTACCTAAAAAATTAGTTAATTATCAAATGAATCGATATCTCTTTTTTATAAATAAATAACTCGTATTTAAATATTAGAAAAAATTTATTTACGAGAATTTCTTGAATATTAGATTATGTTAAAAGGGAAAAAAAAAAAAAAGAGTCCCCGAGTGTAAAGCCAAACAAGCTCTTTACTATTGCCGCGCAAGTAACGGGAGGCACGTGCAATCGTGGCCCACGTGTCCGCCATGACCTCGTAAACATGTCCGCCGGAGGAGAGCCGGCGTCGTTTTCGAACAGTGATTAGCGAAGGCTGTATACCTTGCCCACCTATCAATGCCCTCCACGTGTCCTGCAATTGCCTCCCAACGATCATCAGTCACTGCCTGATTAAGCCGGGTGCGGTGGGTCTCCCAAAACACGCCTTTTCCACCTGAGTTTTGGAGTGGGCACTGTCCATGTCGGGCAATTAAATTTCAACACTCCATTTTTTTTTTTTCACTTAATTACGTGTGATATTTTAAAAGTCCAAACAATTTTTCATATTATTTCCCAAAATAAATAAATAAAATACGGAAGTGAAGAAGAGAAAATAAAATAGTATAAAAAAATTTTACTGATAAAAGTTAAAATTAAAATTAAAATTTTTTAATCTTAGATTAAGTATGCGCTTCAAATAATTAATCAGAATTGGATGATTCTGTTATGAGAAGGAATATTAATTGTTTGAATTATAGTTTATCACCGGGCTGTTGCTGTTAGCGATTTGACACGTACGAGACATGTTTCGTTGTCGGCATTAATTAATTAATTAATTAATTCTCACCTGGACGACCTGCGAGGTCTTGGACATGCCAGGCTGCCCAATAAAAACGATAGCATCGCCTGCGTTGCCCCCATTAAAATAATTAATATCAATTTTTTAAATAAAATAATAATTTTAAGTACTATAAATTAAGAAAATTTGTAATTGATAAATTTTATTCTTGAATGAGCAGATCAAACTCCGATTTGAACTAGTTAGTACTACTTAACTGTCGCGGACGGTACACGTACAAAAAGGATTAGGCTGTCGGATATTCTCGAGCAAGAAGATCGGAGCAATCGGGATTTTGGACAAAAGGAAAATGGAAACAGCATTGGGAATTTCAACGGGGAGATCAAGGCCGACCAGTTAGGTGACAGAATATATTGTTTTTTTTTAATCGCGTTTTCTCTTTAATTATACGCTCCTAGAAAGAAAACTCAAAGGTAGGCAGCTGCTTAGTTTCTAACGACCTCGCCGCTGTCTGGAATGAAAATTTTGGAATATCAAGGGCAAGAGCATATCCATCGTTCCGATACATACCTGCCATTTCAATTTCGGCATCGGATCGGCCTGCTCGCACTGCACGTCACTCATAGGTTTGATCGGTGACATCTCTTTCCGTGTGACCATCGGTCGGGCAAAATGTTTCATGTGTGTGTGTGCGTGCTTTTTTTTTTTTTAAACCTAACGGCATTTATTAACTGCATCTACTATAGAAAAATGTTCTACCAACATTTTTAATTAAAAATAAATCAAATGTATGATTAGTGTTGAGACTTAATTTTATTATTATGAGAAAAAAATATTTTAAATATCATAGATATGATTACTAAAATATTTGATTATCCGCCTGCTATGGACAATGTACATCTACACCATTTGGTTAGAACGGAACAGACGCATTTTTGAGAGTAAGCACCGAAGTGAAGAGGAGTTGAAGCGGCATATCATCCACACGGTGCGGTTGAAGATTTCTACACTTCCTCGACTCGAGCTAAGGCTGCGGAGATCACGGGTGGCTAGTATATTGAAAATCACTTGTACATGATCTTTACATTTTGATCTCCCTCATGTAAAGAATTTTGATCAAAGTTGCAAGTAATATACACCACCATTCCAAAAAAAAAAATATTTGATTATCTATCATATTCTCTATTTCTTTATTTAATTTATAGCTTAGTCTATAAATAGTTTAATTTATTATTGTAATCGTTAAGTTATTTATTAATGAAATATTTATTACTCTCGTGAATTCGACTTCTGGACCATGACATTATCTCTACCTTCCCCTATACTCTTCCAATTTATTTTAAAATTTGAAAATTAGAATAAGGAAAGAAAATTAGATATTACTGAATGAGAACTATAGATTTTTGTAATGGTTGTTATATATTTTTAGATATATTTCATAATTTAAGTCTATTCCCTAACTTATTATTAAAGATATTTTTGAAAGGTTAAAAATGAGATTGATTGTCCATTCTCTTTTTCGTTTGATAATATAAATAGATGTAATATATACATATATATATATATATCTCTGTGTGTGTGTGTGTACCGTAGGAAAAAACACAGCATTTCCATGGCGACAACTCACCACTCTCTCAGCCGCAACTGCAACCTGTCCCGGGTAACTGTGTTGGTCGGCTAAATTAATAACGTGTTGAACAGTAACTCACCAAGTAGTCACATTTAACACTGTCGAAGAACAACAACAATGTCAAGTGTCATGTCAGCCAATGTTTCCCTCTTCCAGCTTGTAACACTCAGCACCGACTCTTTTTGCTTGTTCAGAAATAGAAAGATATCAGTTCCAAAGGATGAAGATGAACAGATTCCATTAAAGCTGATATGATTTGTTAAATTTTTCTTCAAATAAGATCATGCATTCAGTTCATGTAAATGAAAAAAATTTATCACTGTGCACGTTTGCCAAAGTTTATGGTGTCTGTGAGAAGAAGCCACCGGATCTGTCGCAAGTTCAGGGACTTCTTCCCATCTACCAAGTCCATTTCATCCTTAGCATAACCCACCACTTCAAAGTCAGGCTAAAATGTACGTTCGAAATAATATTTATTTACAGCTGGTGCAGAAATAAGAAAATGTACCATTTTTTTTCTTGCCTTGTAAAAAAAATTATATTTCAATTCAATAACTTGTACCTGACAGCCATGGCAGGGAAGATCTCATCTAAATGCCAGCCACAGGGGACAAGAATCATAGAAAAGAATCGGCCACCCTGAGAGGGCGAAAACGGAGTTGAGGAAAAGGAAAATAGAACTCTTACTCGAGCGGCTGCTCCGAAGAAAATTGACCGAATATATCGGGGCATGAACCCCAGTCCCCCTTTTCTCTGGCCTCCCAGTAGCCACCAACATAACGGTAGATGCCACTTCCCTCATCCTTGGCGAACCAGCGAGGCTTCCAGCCCCTCTCTTGCATCTGCCGAGCCTATATCCAACAAACGACCAATTAAAATAAAAAGGGAATAAATTATCTCGGTTTTTTCTTTCTAAAACTTCTGTCTGGCCGTTTGTATTGTCCATTGATGCATTTATGGCAACAAGACAGAAGCCTAGTTCAAAGTTTCTCTGCAGGATAGCTATTGGCAAAAGACACCAATGAGATCGGTAATCTATTCTAAACTACAAGAAAGCAAAGGAAACTTTATTACCCGACGTTGATGCTGCTCGAGTCGTAGCTTCTCTGAATTAGCCATTTCATACTCGCCATTTTCCAAGTATCTCTGATCAGGTCTGAGCCTTGAGTCTGTTGGTGGGAGCTTCTCCTGAAGATGAATAGACTTAGAAAGGCAGCTCCGAGGAAGTTTGAATTCTTCGGAGAGACAGTGCAGTAACCTTTTAGGAAGTTACCTTAATTCCGGGAGTTAGCTCATTGAGTGTCATGGCAAAACGTGGTAAGTTGTAACGAGTGAGGAATTTGGGAGGTCTGCTCCGTTTCCAGAGAAGGCGGGCTCCGGACAAAGAATCCAGTCCTTTCTCCCTCCCTGAGCAGTCTCCATTCAGGTAATGCATACTTTCATCCCATTTTCCAAATAAAGTTGCCACTGTCTTGCCGTTCCTATCTTCAACAATGCCATGCACCTGAAAGAACCATACCGTTGTTAAAAATTCCTCCGGAAGTTAAAACCCAAAATATCTTGCAACGAGATTAAAACTCAAAACATAGAGTACCTGATGAGGATTCCTGTCAATAATCGACTGCTCCTTAAATTTCAGCTTGCAAGAATAATCGTGATTACCTTGTATGCGCATTGTCCCATAATGATCGCAATACAATTTACCCAGTATTAGGTTATATATAGATGTTGTAACCTGATTTTTCACAAAGAGATGGAATTCCCTTCATCAATCGAATTTCTAAAGAACAAGGACTGACGGATTGGTCAAACGCTGTCATGCTGCCTGGAGGGTTCTTACCTTGCTCCACTGGAAAACTTCGCCATCATCAAATGCCAATGTCAACACGCCAGTTGGATCCAGCTGAATTGAACGGCCCCAAAACTTGCTCTTTAAATTACTGTCTCCCCAGAATTTCCATCCAGTGCCCTCACAGTGACATGCAATAATCATAGGATGATGGCTGACCTGACACCAAAACCAAAACCAAAACCATTAGTCCTCTTCAAATTTTTCTGCAAGACATTAATAGTATCTTCAACTAGGCAGCCTCCACTCTCATAAATGAAAGAAGTTGCTGTAAATCGTGGTTATTCAGAGTCTGCAACATGAAAGAAATACAAAAGCATGTATATGAAAGCAATTTTCAGATTCTCTCGAGAGATAAGACTCAGTTAACTCCCCATGATTATGCCAAAATCTGTATCATCATATATTTCTAGAAAGGTGAGACCTGATTGTCAGCTCCGCTAGTGTATATCTACCTTCTCTGCAAAGAAACGAAGGCCTTTATCTGGATAATCAGCTTCATATGTTTCACCTAATAATGGGTTAAATGGTTTGCAAATCCTTCCATCTGTTGAAGCGTAACCGGATACAGCAAATGCAGCCACATTGAGAATCCTCATGAGGCTATTACCCTGAAAAACTTGATGTAAAACAGTAGAGAATCGTAAGCGAACAAACTTTTAGTTAGCATCCTTCACATGTGCAGAACAGGACAGGGAGCCATACTTGTATTGACCTTTCATATCAACATAACAGTGTTTTTGCAGTTCATAGAAATGTAGCAGTAACTCATGCATAATCAAATGCTTACACATCATTTTCCAATAATCTGAACAAAATAAAAGCCTATGTTCACATTATTTCCGATTTCAGTAAAAATATTTGATATTGGATTATAGGATGGCTATCCTCCCTGTAGAAATGTCAAGATCGATAATCAACAAAAAAATATACAGCATACAAGCATTTGTAAACATCTGTCATCCATGATATATATATATATATATCCAGCAATACAGCAGCTGTAAGCATTTGTCCAACTTTTATGACCTTAACTGGGGGAAAAAAAGCCTTTTGAGATAATAATAAGAAATATTTTATCAAAATCTTCACTGAACACTGCAGTTAAAGAGATTCTAAATTCTCTAGATTAGGTAGAGAACATAATACTAGGGTGAATCTTCTATCTCAAAACCAAGGGAATTGAGGTGTCCTGATTTATATGGACATACCCAATGGCTGCTTCCCATGCTTGCAAGTTTATTAGAAGAAGTTTTTGGAAGTTCACTTGAATTGACCATTGAATGCAATGGTATCAGTGGAGTCCACCTTCTAATTATGACTTATAGATTCTGAAGCTCCATCCAGAGTAAGTGATAAAGCAGTATCTTGTTCGACGATAATTAAACAGATTCATGAATCTAAAATTCAAAGACCTACCCTCTTTCCCCACTCAAATGCTCGGTCAATTAGATGTGAATATTCCATTTCCTCAAAGCACTTCTGCAAAGAAGAAATAGGCTCATTGAAATAAACTGGAAGACAGACTTTGGTAAGGTCCTTCCCGATATTATCCTTTATCATTGACCAGAGACTAACACCCTTCTCTTTCTCAGCAGGATCAGGCAGCTTCCTTCGGCGTCTCACATAAGGATAATTCATCCCAGCAGATCTGATAGAGGGATCAATATCATCTTCAGTGTCAATCACATAGATGCCTTCATCTTCTGAAGAAACGGATGATCTCTGAAAATCCGAATCATTACTCTTGAAAGAACTAGATGACAAAAAGTCACGCGTGTCAAAGAAATTATTGTCTTCACCATCAGTCTCTTCTTCAGCAGCATCAGTTCTGTCATTATCATCTTCAGATTCACTTGCACTTGCTTCTGCTTTTGAAAGAGTGATAGTTAGGGGGAGATTATATTTGCTCAATCAAGCTCCAAGATAAGACAAATTAGATATTGATTGGTGTGCAAGTACTGAGAAGATAACACCAGAGGAGGAGGAAATATAAACAGCACAAGCAAACACTTTAGTTTAATTTTACTTCAACAACATATCTTTTGGATTTTAATTGCTCCAAAATTATCATCCTTGTCATCTAGTGGAAAGGATGAAACTGCACTGGCATTTTCTCACGTGTGGCAAATAGACATTTGTTTGCTTCCAGATATTGGACCAGTGCCAATGCAAACTGAACAACTTTGACCTGAACTCAGATCATACTACTAACAGTGAAGTTTCATGAGCCTTACAGCTTACCACTAAATTTCTCATGCCTCAATGTGGAAGCAGCATCCTGGTAAGTAAACTGTCTTTGGCTTTCATCAACTACAGTGTTCTCCAGATCAACCTTTTCTGTCTGCACATTAACAAGTAAAATGTCTTGGAATGGAACTAAAGAAACACATTCAGTTATTAATGAGAAAACTATGTAAGAACGTAATGTAGATAGTACTATTTAGCAAAAATCAGGTAACGCAAAAGGCAGATTCAATGTGATGGTTATATCAGATGCATTCAAATCGAGCCTTCTCAACCACTGCCAGGTACTGCTAAAATACAATTATATTGAGGACCGAATTTCCAACATTGCACTAGCTTAAGCACTTGTTACCATATAATGAACTAAATTGAAAATGTCAAATGCTATTGTTGGAATGACCTAAACCACCATCATATATATTAAATATTATTATATTATAAGCTGCTTATGCAGAAAAGAATAGCCAGCTAGAAAACATAAAATGATGTATGTTACTAATGGGTTTTCTCTGCAAAATGTATATGTTCTATTGCAGCTACTTCATGTGTTTCAAATGCCAACATAGCAAAAGCCCATGCAGATCTGGAATAAAGTAGATTTAAACATTGTCTCCTCCGAAGCCCACCTTTTGTTATTGTAATTGATCCAGGAGTGAAAGCATATATTCAGGAGTGAAAGCATATATTCAAGACGATTCATAGCTATGGATGCAGAATCCACATGAGCAGATGATTTGTGGTAGGAAAAGACAGAGCAGCGCCACAAACAGAGAAAGACAATGTCTCTAAAGGTATGTTTAATATATCTGAATGTCATCTTTGTGATCAGAGATTGTTTGCTCTTGATGGATAATATACAGATAAAGATTCCCAAAAATTTTAACAAGATCCAATTTTCACGGCACGCACCTCCAATTGGCGCAGAGTTTCAGTAAGTAGCCACTGCTTCTGCTTGAGAAGCAATAGCTGCTTCTGCAAAGAAGTGAACTCACTCTTCATGATCTGTTCACTGTCATGTATTGCTGCCTCACTTACACCCTCTTCCTGAAGTCGCTGCCTTAATTTTTCAGTTGACAAAGCCACAGTATCAACAGGAGCCATGGGCTCACCATTGGACATCCTAGGAAACATATCCTTCACAGCCTGCAATGCCTTCATCCATGTCAGTCGATCTTCCCGGGTATCTGCCCTTAAATGCAGTCTCTTTGTCCCCGTAAAAATTGAGAACTTTTTATCATCAGACTTACTTTCACGAATTGATGAAACCTACACTTGATAATTAGAGAAAATGTTTACAAGAATTAAACCATGTATACAGAAGACAGATAAAACAGCATTATGCTCTATGATGAAGAAATTGATCGTACTGCATTGATTTGACTAGATGAGAATGAACACATTCTAACTCAAAATGTTAAAACGAGAAAGAATAAAACCAACCATAGAGTTGTTAAATCAAAGCATGAAAATAGCAGGAAGCCAGCAGTACGAAAACCAAACTGAAGTAAAACCACATAAAGGAAGAATATCTACGCAGTTATTCTTATAGGCTTAGATTACATACATTAAGCTGTGCAAACTTAAGCCAAAAACATATAGACAAATTTGTATAATCAGGCAAATATGTAGCAGTTCTTTTATTCAGCTAAATAGAAATAATAATCGATCATATGAGACGTGCATTACAAACCCAGATCAAATAAGAACAAATAGACGATTCAGATGACGATAGTCAATAGAACTACACATACCTTGAGATGGACTTCACCGCAAGGCTTACGCTGAAGCTTTGAGTGGCCATTCGGAGGCCTGTGGACCCTTCTCATCGACTCCTCGCCAATGACCTTAGATCCTTTCTCGGTCTCCCGATTGACCACGATCTTATCAGGTCCGTGTATCTTGTAATACGACAAGACGCCGTCCTGCAACACGAACCACCTCGGCCTCCATCCCTTACCGTAGTTCACCCACTTATACAGCATTCCTGCGATCCCGTTGCCTAATATGTTGTTTATCTTCATGTCCACCACCACCGGCTGCTCCCTTGCAGACGGAATCCGTACAGCGGTCGCCGGCGTATCTATAGCCGAGGCAGTTGACCGCAGGCTCAGCCTATTGAGATCGCTCTGGATGTTCTCGATGGAGTTTTGTTGATGCAGCTGTTTGATTAACTGGACGGTTGGATCGGAACTGGCTGCAGCAGAGGTCATTGCAAACCGAGCGGGCGAGTTGCCGGAGACAAATGGAGACGTGGCAGAAGGAATGCATGAGCAATCACCTGGATAGCTCACCGCTCACGGGAGATGAGGCCAGCAAGGAACGTCGACGAGGCGGCTGACTGCGGCCACGGCAAACTGAGCCCCGTGGAGAGACTTCACTGTCTTAGAGGAAACGAACATGAATTCGACTATGCAGATAAGTTCATGGATATCTACTGAACAAGCATGCTCGAGGGATGGAATAGAGTTCCGCTCGGTGACCAAGCAACGGCGGCAGGAGGGGAATTTGCCGGCGATAACGTGACAGAGAAAATACGACGCGCGATCTATGCAAGCGCTGAGAGGGCGTGGAAAGATGGGAAAGGATTTAAAATATGCTCGGCTTAGTTAGGGTGGTTCGACGGGATTGTTTATAAGACGTGGATGCGCGTACAGAGATTATGTGGGTACTAAGATGCTGGGCCACCCAGAAGCTGCCACGTGGAGAACATGTAATGCGACACGTGGATGGACAGTCCGCACAGGACACAGTATTTTCTGGGGGGAAGTGGAGGAAAGCGCCAAATTACGGTACAGAACAAAAAAATTCTTAAAAGAATTATTCTGAACAAGATATTTTTGCCTTCATCGTTAAAAGATTGCAGATTCAATATACAATCGTATTTTTGTACTGAAATCGTATATTAAAAATGATATTTTAGTTCACTTAATTTTTCTAAATGAGTATGTGAGTGTTAGCAAATGTCCAATTAAGATTGTAAGTTAAACATGTGAGCTCAGTTCATTTTCGTTGAACTGAGATCGCAAGTTAAACATATGATGTCAATTCGACATCTGCCAACACTTGCATGTTTATTTGAAAGAACCTAAGTGAACTAAGATTATATCTTTAACATGCGATCTCAATATAAAAATACGATCTATTCACAGTGATTCGAATCCGATATTCTTATTTAAGAGGATCAAGTGACAAGTCACTTGAACCAATTTATATTAGTCAATTCGATGAACAGATTTGATCTGTTATGATTGGAGGTGGAGTTGCTGGATCCATAGAATCGGCTTTTCTCAGCAAAGATTGTTCTCCTATTTCGAAGATAACGCAGAAGCTTTTGAGAGGGATGAGCTCTCGTTTTCAAACCCAAAAAAAAAAGGACTGAAAGGTAAATAGGTTGCAGCTTCAATTCCATAGCATGCATTAAAAAATTTAAAACCGGAAACCCGGAAAAAATCTGCCCAACAATCCGAAAATTGAATTTATGGATCCCGTGCAATCCCGAGTCGTTTTTTGACGCGAGAAATGACGACACTATCCGAAGAACCCATCGTGGTGGAAAGGGATCAAAATAGAGTAGTAATCGAAGTATATGGACACTTTCCAGGTCCGACTAGTGGGGATTACGATACCTCCTCCCTCGGACAAACGTAATAGCCCACAAACTACGTGTGTTAGGTAAGTCAGACGATCATAACGGGTTCGACAGACTTATAAAGCCTCCATCTACGAGAAAATGCACCTCTGGAAATCTGAGCTCTGGAGTTGCCCTACCATTCGGGCCGTCCCTCGTGGGACGTGATAGTGAAGGTAATACTTTGATACTTCTAAACTCTAACTTTGATTCATGTTTATGCTATTTACCTTGTTTATATATCAATATAATTTTAATCAATAGTTCTCACTTATTATTTATTATAATCTACTTTATTTTGTTATTTTTGTACTTAATTTATTACTATAACCTTGCTAATAAATCAATACAATTTTAATCGGTAGTTCTCATTTATTATTTATTATAATCTGCTTTATTTCGTTATTTTTATACTTCATTTATTACTATATTAAAAAAAATGAGGTTAGAATAAATCGCATTCGAGGCAGTTAGTTTTCATCACCGGCAGAGTCCAGATGGCTCTTAGCATGATAACTTACACATAAGCGCCACAGTCCCACGGGATTGCAGTGCGCTGTGATGCAGGCGATCACGAGGATATTCATTTTTATTTTATGTTTTAAATTTTTTTCCCTGCCTTAAATTCACAGTTTTGACTACGGATGAGTCAAAGAGTGCGGCACTGACCTGGAATGCCACGTGTCACTCAGCCACCCGGCGGTCCTCGTGAGCAGGAGAAGCAGGCAAACTTATCGTACGGATCGTCGGCGTCTCCTTTCTGACCTTCACGCAGTGTTTGTTTGAACATGCAACGTTTTAGTTGATCATTAATTACAAATTAAGAATTTATAAATTGTAATATGAGATTATATGGGTTAAAAATTTATAATATGATTGATAAAATTCTTTATATAGAAGACACATTAAATGCATTTTTCATATTCTGTCAACAAAATTTCACAATTAATTTATTAAATTTTATCCCTTTTGAGCAAGTTGTAAAAAAAAATAAATTATGCATTCACAAAATTATATTTTAATATTTTAATTAAGTTT
The DNA here is from genome assembly GCA_037672795.1 of Lagerstroemia speciosa. NCBI lineage: Eukaryota > Viridiplantae > Streptophyta > Magnoliopsida > Myrtales > Lythraceae > Lagerstroemia > Lagerstroemia speciosa. The sequence continues at coordinate 5,358,092 of CM075294.1, read as the reverse complement.
TTTTGCAAACATTTTCTTGCATAAAAACAATTTTCTTTTTTTGAAAAAGAAAATTTATTTGATTAAATATTTGATCGCTGAATAATTTAATTCAAGGACTCCCAATTATTAATTCAAATTTTAAAAAATTCAATGACTTATAATCCTTTTTCCCACTTACGTAATAACGTAGAGAACTAGTCGTATAATTTTTTTGAGAAAGAGAATTGGGTGTACAGTAATACCGTGCTTGACTTCTAAACAGATGTTGATTTTAATTTTTCACCGGACAGTTTTCCCCCAAAATAATTGGAGGGACACTGTTTGAATGTGAAACAATCATTTCGCGTGAGACAGAAGAGCCCAGGAGGGACAGAGGCTGCTGTCCTCATGTGCTCAGTTCCTCTGTGGGCCCTCTTCACATCAACCGACAAATCCAACTTTGGGCCATAACAAGTGTGTAACTTATTCTCGCTTGGAAATTAATAACTTATAAATTTAAAATGATATTACAATTCTCCTATACGTAAATGTTTATGAAGTTTAGTATTTTTTCTTTTTTTTTTTTATAACTGCCTTCCATCTAATTTACGTATTAAAATTGTGAAGTATATATGTTTTTAAATTAAGAGTAAAATAATAATTTCAGTTTTTTTCACTTCTTATTTACGATTTTAACAATAAAAATCTTTTTTAATTACTCAGATTTTCTCACCTAACTCTATATATGGAATTTTAGCAAAAAAAATTTGTCATATTTTTGAACGAATGATTTGAAATTGTAAAATTGAAAATGTAAAATCGACATAATATATTACTAATGACAATTGAAAATACAATACTTAATACTATAAGTTACAATAAGTTATAAATAAACGATCTAATTATACAAATTTATCACAGTGTTTCATATTTGTTTGTTTTTCTTTTCATGCATAACACACATCTGTTTCTTGTTTTAATAAAGTATACGAGAAAAAAGAGAATAAAGGGTAAAATTTTATTTATGAGATTCAAATTTAAAAGTTTTCATAACCTCTTGGAAGCATCAAATTTCGTACCTCTGGAAGAGTGGAATGATTCCATTCAAATCAAGCGCCCCTTTGCAGCCTTTTGACGAATAAGCAACCTCAGTGAGATTCCAATTCCACATTGTTTACGACAGCGACAATGCAACAGGTTGCTCACGGAGTCACCCAAGTAATTCAAGTTGCTCATGGACCTCCCACTTTCCACGGCATAATATCAGCCAAGGTACAACTTCTTTCACCTTATGCAGTTGAATTGAGAGCTCTGGTTAGTGCTCGTCGACATCACGAGGATCACATGGATAGGTTCCGCTGTTTTCTCAACCTGCCCTACATGAAAACAACACAAACACCATATTAGCATCACAAGTCGAAGTGTCTCCTAGCCTCTACTACTTGTATCTTTCCCTGCCCCATAGAAAACGACATGCGAACATACAATCAGTCGACATGAGAAAGAGGGAGATGGTGATGGAAATGGATCCACGACCGTGACGTGTCGGCTGTGGTGAATTGACAAGGGCAAAACATTATCTCATTGTTTACTTTTTCCTAAGAATATTTGTTTTAGAAAATTATGGGTCACTGAATCGACAACAGTTGATACGATCTGGTCCATGTGCGGCTCCATATATCGAACTGCGGGGGAGCTGGACCTTGGATGGAGACAGGATAGTATTAGCACTAGCAGCAGCAGCAGCAGCAGCACTACAAGCACAGGACATTTAGACATTTATTAGGTGGTGTAGGGTTGGGAACTCACTGGAACCATACATATGACACAGCAGAGCAGCAGCAAATCTCTTGGCACTACTAGGAAAAGAATCTTACCTGTGTCCTGCAGAGGCATCCATCAAACCTTCAAAACAACAGACCCAGAAGAATTCCTCCACTACCCAGGACACCTGTGTCATAAGTGGGCCCACCAATCATAGGCACATCCCTCGGACACAAGGGTTGTTCTTGTATTTGTTCCTTCACCAAGCAGTATCAATGGACAATGCAGAGGAACAGGAATGGAACCACAGAAGACCAGGTCTTGTCCAGCTAGTCTTTGTCTAAATCTTAAACCCCGACTTTGTTTAGAGTACATTCCTGAAATGTTTTAAGATAAGAACTAATCTTCCCTTCCCTTTCATACGAAGATGATTGGAGCGTACCAGTCAGTTCTTGATCCAGTGTGGAGGGTGGCACAGCATCTTGTCACTCGAGTTTCCTTCTGACCAGTCCCTGAAGAAGCCAAAAACTGCCAAGAGAAGATGTGTTACGATACAAAGCGCACATATAGAAGTGCGGCTGACATATCTATTAACCAGAAATAAAATCTATCAATATAGAAAAATTCAATGCAAAATGAAGTTTGTACAGTAGATTTCATTACTCACCATAACCTGACGTAACAAAAGAGAGATCGATCATCTGATGTGGAGCTTTTGAGCAGAAAATTCTCACAACTCAAGGCTGTCAATGTGGCTACAAGTAACACTCCATAAGCAGAAGGTCATTTTGGAAATGGAAATTATATAAAACGTCATAAAAAGAAGATTGTGATATGGAAACCAGAGAACCATATTATATACTTAATAGAGAACGGTGGAAAATCAACAAACATGGGGGAGTAGAGTTCAGCTCCCTTATCATACAATAACACAATCAACTCCCAAAACCTGAATGTAAAGGTGACAGAGAAAAACAGCATATTACACCTCATCCGCACTAGGCCTAACATTTTTCTAATTTGGCTAAATGTTGCTGAATCTTAAGGCAAAGCTTTGAAACATGAGAAAGCAGTATGCACTGTTGGTCTCGGGAAGTTACTGATGATTGAGATTTAAAGACGGACATCGGTTCTTCAAGCACCTGCCTGAGCTGACGGCAAAGATCTGAAGCTTCTTGGTGATCTCCACAAGCTTCAGAGATGATCCGGACCATCTCACATCCTTGGGATGGAGATATGCGGGAAGGCACCGGTGGGACCAGGAACGGATGCTCCAGGAGCTGCGGGATCCTCCAGCGCTGGTTTCGGTCCCACGCAAGGCACTTCTTCATGAGGTCAAGCAGCCAAGGGTTGGTAACAGGCTCATAGGTGATCTCATGATTCGGATTTGTTATGACCTTGAACTTGGCCCAGAACGTCTTGTACTCCGAGAATGGGGTCCTCCCATAGACCATCTGGTACAGTATGCACCCAAGGGACCATATATCAGAAGGGCGTCCACACTTTATAACATTCCCATTTGCATCGCTCTCATTGCACATGAATGCCTCAGGAGACATGTAGCTTAGCGTGCCAACCTGCACCCATGGTACATACGATAAGAATCTCATTTTAGACTTGTAGATTAGGTTCCCTAGAAATGGACACCTTTCCTTCAAATTAGTCATTCATTTCCTGTAAACAAGAGAGCACAATTAAAGAAACTAGTTGTTAATTACAGTAAAGCGGAGAGTTTTTCTTCACAGAAAAAGTTGAGAGAAGGATAGGAGTCGAACATTCTCTCTCACGTACGGAAAAAACGAATAAAAAATAAATGATAAAAAAATGCACCATGAAAGTGCCTTGGCTATCAGTATAAACAAATATCGCATATGTAAGCACAATAAGAGCACGAAGGCTCTGTCCAGGAGATATGAAAGAAATAGAGGATGAACAAGTGCGGTTGATAACAACCTGCGAATCCCTCTGGATATTGGTCGTATCACTACTTATTGCTTTAGCGATACCAAAATCAATTAGCTTAAGTGAACCCCTCACAAGAAGAAAGTTTGCCGGCTTCAAGTCAGAATGCACTATACGTTCTTCGTGGATGGTGTTGACAGCTAGCAGAATTTGCTGAAACAATTAGCAAACAGACCAACATCAGATTTCCTTTTCAGATACTGCTCACCTAAAGTAATATTAGAATTTCAAACTTGAGTCTCTATTGGCAGTACAAGATTCAGAATTTAGCAGAAAAGTCTAGTAGTGGCTACCTAGATTGTTACCTGCCAATAAAAACGAAGCCAGTTTTCATCTATGCTTTTATCTGAAGAATCCAGTTCCTTCCATTTTTGAGACAGCATGCGAGCCAGATCTATTTCACCATACTCAAGCACCATGTATATATAGCCGTCGTCCTTGACTTTCCCATCTTTATTACTCATGGAGCCATTCATGACTTCTTGAAGCAAAGTTTTATCTGTCACCTGAGCGCAGCCAATAATATCAGGCATATGGCAACAAGTAAACAGAAAACTGAGAGCAGAGCAAGAAACTTAGGAATGAATCCTGAACAACGAAGATATTAATCTAACAAGGTGCTAAAGTGCTGTGTGATATAGCATAGTTCAAGGATGATAAGGTATGTAAAGGTTGTAACTTTGACAAAAGGAACCAAAGTTACCTGGAGTTTTATGGTTCTTTGCATTAAGGTAATCAATAATAAAATGCAGAGAATGAAAATTCTCCTTGCATCAAGAAACCAAGAACAATCTTATGTGATCAATTGGTGATTTCTTTGATAGGACACATTCATTAAGAACCTACTACCAGAAACTGTTTGGCCATGGTAGCCTATTGAAGCTGATTTCATTCAAACTCCTCTTTGGATGATATGGCTTCTTGGATACTCACCTTCTCAAAACAGAATGCCTTCTAATCACTACATCTTCATATTTTTTACCACCTCTTCCTCCTAAGCATCTCGTGTTCTTCTACCAACTCTACGAACCCTTTGATACCTAAGCTTTAATAACTTAAGTCACTCCAGTAACTGTTGGTCAAACAGATCAAATTCAAAAATCAAATCTATTTTCCAATTTTTTTTATATAATCCTCATGATCTCATCCAGTGAAAACATCATAGTGTGATAAATCTTCACAATTGTATCTATAAGAATGCAGGGAGTTTTATTGTTCAGGTGAAACGTACAATAAGAAAAAGAAAGTATATACGATGAATTATCAGAGATGGAGAGTACCTCATAGTCAACGAGCTGTATAATATTGTCTTTTCCTTTCAATCTGTTTAAATACTCAATTTCTTGACAAAATCCATAAGCAGTTGCATAATCCCGACCTTTAAGCTTAATTTTCTTCAGAGCATAAATTGTACAATCTGATGATATGACCTTATGAACCTCACTGCTTCCTCCACTACCTATCTTGCCGAGCCTCTGATAGAGTTTCCCATTGACTTTAAAAAAACAGTCAGGGTCGTAGTTTCTTTTACGGGACACAGGTGCACCTCTGCTGCTTCCAGCCTTTTCCTGCTTCCCTGATTGAGAAGGCTCCATTTTTGCTTCCGAAGACGATTCTTTGCACGACGGTGCTTGTGAATGAATACCATTACAAGCAGCAGCTGCTTTTCCTTGGATTGATTGATCAATATTGGAGCAAGGTTTGCGAATTTCTATTTCCTTCTTCATCTTGTTCACTTCTTCTTTGGATGAATTAAATTTTTTGTCTTCCATTGGAGCATCAAGACTAGGCATAGAAGCTTCATCTGTAATGGCTGCCTCTCTACCTAACATCGCACCAGTTTCTTTCATTGAAAGCTCTGGTGATTGCAACAACTGAGTTACAGATGGATGGTTCATCTTTAAATCGCCAAGAGGTTCTACAGCCAACTGAGGTACCTCATCTCGTCGAGAGCAAGAAGTGTAGGTTGTGGAATTTAGCATGGGAGCAGAGGTGGAATGCACTGATGTTGTAGTAGCACAAGAAGTTCCGATACCTGAAGATTGAGTGGTAGCAGGCTGGTTCAGAAAGTTTCTGAACTGCTGCAGCTGATCCTGAGCAAGAGCTGTTCTCTTTGCTAGCGAAGAAGAGACTCCAATATCAGACCTCGAAGTAACATCAACCTCCATATTTGGCAAAACCTGCTGTCTTAGGTCATGATTGATGGCATTCGATGCTTCTGTGTGACTGTGATTCCATTCTGTTTCTGTCAATGCAAGTGAACTGACATGAGATGATAATTTCCACAGTTCAGTGGCCGTTCCATCGGCGGCCCCTGCATAGTAAAGAAATTGTAGCATCCACTACCTTGAAAAAAAATACAGAACAAGCATGCACAAAATGAATAAGTTCATTTTGTCTATGAGAAAATCATGAGTTCATTTAGCAGACATATTCTAACAGAGCAATCCAAGTCTCATATTACCTTGAGATATAACAGTTTCACCAACTGAAAATTGAACTTTCTTCAATCGATCAATCTGAGATTCAACATTCGGCAGAGGCATCGCATTCTTATCTTTATCACCAGCACTAGATTTTGGTCGCTCTATCTGCATGTCAAACGTGTTACAACCGCCATCAAATGATTGGGTAATTGTGGCCGAAAGGAAAGGTGCTGTGATTGAGGGTCATCTTGGGTTCCTTTCACATGGGAAACCATGCTTTTTGACTGCAGACTCTGCACAGTTGACTCCTTCACTGAACAACCTTCACTCGATGGAACTGCTTCTTGGGATTTCTCATTGTCTATAGTAGAACCAACAGTGGGACGCAGAGCCCGTGAAGGAACCATCATACGCCTGGGTCTCAAATCATTGGACTGCATTGTTCCTGGAATTTTCTTAACCACTCAGACAAAAAATATGCTCAAAAAATTTTATGACATAACAAAGCAGCAGCAACCGACATCAAACAAGCAAGATTGCATCAAAGTAGCAGAAGGGATGCTGAAAAAATCCAAAGTTACAGGAACCGGAATTAAATCATGCCAATCTGGTTGCATCCATTTTACCAGCTTCAGTGGAGCCTAAAAACACAGCTAACTGAATTCTACCGAAAGATAGTCCTAGCAAACCCAAATATAATGGCATCTTCAACAACTCAATGCAGAAGATTCAATATTAACGAAATTACAGCTTGTAATTCATGTAATCACTAGGAAAAAGAGGAACCATCAATTATTGGTAGGTCAATTAGAAACAAGAAGAGTCTTAGCAGCAGCAAAATCGGAGATTTAGTTGATCAAATTGATGAGTCTTCCCACAAAAATGACTGATTTCACACTGACAGGGAAAGCAACGAATAAAACGATAAAGTTGAATCTCAACACGGTACCGAGTGAGCGGTGTCGCTTGAAAGCGGCCTGAACATGCCGGATCAGGCCTGGGGGAGAAGACGAAGAGGACAGGGTGGAAGAAGTGGAAGAAGACGTCGTCTCACTGGTGGCACGCACAGCAACGGCGGCGGCTCGGGCACGAAGCTTAGCCTCCCCGTCCATGGCAGGGCACCAACGGCATCTCCGTCGAAGGGGGAAGATCAACGGCGTGATTTCGGAGAAGGAGCGTTGGACCGGTGGTGATGGAGCCTTCGAGTTTCACAGATCTGGTGCTGAGAAGGGAAGAACCTAGGAGAGAAGTGATAACCAGAGAGAGAGAGAGAGATTTTGAATGGAGCTATTGGCGCTTCTCATTAAGAAAATGGGTGGGCTGATCGTGGGCCTGGTTAGGCCCAATAGCGTTCCTCTAGGCCTCTCATTCAGAAGGTGGGTGGGCTGATCGTGGGCCTGGTGAGGCCCAATAGCATTCCTCTCCATTTCCTTCCGAGGATCTAAATTTATATATATATATATATATATATATATATATATATAAGTTTTACTGCTACAAAAGCAGGCCCGCAAACGTAATAAAAAAGAATCAATTCAATTATCCCGATTAAAATTAATTAAGATAATCGTTCAAGCAATTAATATAAATTTGCTAATTTGTTATAATTTAATTGATATTTTGTCACATAATGTATAAGCCTTCAGTGAAGCGGTCATATCAAGTAGACGATGCTAATGTGATATATCCGTCTAATCTGGACTTGACATGTCATCAATAATTATACAATTATGATTATTAAATTTTAAAAAATCTTTAATAATGTAAAAAACCTTAAATAAATGGTGAACTATAATTGAAAATAATATATAAACAGTAAACAAAATTAAAAAGACCTAATAAATGGTAAACTCTAATTGGAAAAATATATAAAAGATGAATTTCAATTAGACGGATATACTAAATCAACGTCGCCTACGTGATATGACCGCTTTACTGAAAACTTTCTCCACATATTGAGATATAATCATTTAAGAATTTCTCCGAATTAAGGGGAAATGAGCGGTGCGAGGAATAAATTTACGACTTTTTAGTAATATTTGGTGGGACCAATTGTTAAGCACGTCACACACTCGTAGGTCCAATGCACTGCTAATACGGTGCACTAAATTCACGTAAGAATTTCTCGTATAATCTATAGTTACTATTATATACAAACATTTGAGAAATTTGATGTCTTTTTCATTTTCCATATTCGTCATTAATATAATTTACATATTAAAATTTATGACATATATCTGATTTTCAGAGTAAGAGTAAAACAATAAGTTCATTCATTTCCTCTCACATCATATCTACGATCGTAACAGCAAAGATATTTCATTAACTGTCCAGATTCTCATGTCTCACTCCATATCTATAATTTTAGTTGTAAAGTTCGTCAAGTTTTTTGAACAAATAATTTAAAATTATAAAAATAAAAAGTAAATTTGACATAGAATACTGATAAAAATTAAGAATATTCTACATACTACCATAAGCTAACGAATTTTAAATAAATTATACAATTATACAAATTCGCCACAGCATTTCACATTTATTTATTTTTATTTTTTCGTGCGTAGCACGAGTCCGTGTCTAGTACAAAATAAATGGGTTTAATTTAATAAATTTAGCAAAATAACAACTCAAATTGGAGATTAATTGGTGTTAATTTCAATTTAAGCAAGCGGGGTACATCATTAGAGGGCTCGCCTTGGGGCCAGGTAAAGCCTCTTTTTTGAACCACTCGCTTCGAGGTGAAAGGAAATCATGTGTCGTTGAAAAACATGCTGAGGAAATTTTAATGGTCCCTTTTTTTTTGTTTGTTTTTGTTTTGCTGTTGAATAAAATGCTCAGAGCGTTGAACAAAAGTCGTGCATGTAATTAAAAAAAAATTAAGTAATAATCTGACCTGTTCAGGACATGAGGCTCAGCTTTAACTTTTAACCTAAAACAATTAAAAAATAATTAATTGAATTAATTAAAAATAGCATGATTTAAATCTTAGTTTTCTAAACTATTGTTAAGTGAGGCCCCTTGACATCCATAAATTAAATAAATCTTTACCAATTTAAGTTTGAGAGGATTTCTTTTTGGTTTGCAACACGCAGTATCCCCGGACCAGCCGAAGCGTACCTCGAGACTAATTTACGATCGGGCCGGGATTCCTGAGAAAATTCCCGTCGACCCTCCCAACCTGGGATCCGATCGTGGGATCACCCATTCGAGGGTCTAGTGAGGGAACCACTATGCCAATCCCAAGTTGGTAAGTTTGAGAGGATTAACGCTTGGAAGAGTAATACCATCAAGGTTATGAATATTATTCATTTAGTACTCAAATAAGAGAGAAGATGTCACAGACCATCTTAAAATTACGATATTTTAATCGGTTACGCATTAAAGTTTCTTTTTTTTTTTTGGAAAAGAAAAATCTTAGATTGTGCAACACAGAGACAAGACAAGAGCCTGGAAAAATAAAACAAAACAAATGGAAAAGTAATTGTCCTGGCTGGTCCCCCTGCCCAAGTAATTCTTCTTTCTAATAGTAGACAAATAGACAAACCCAAGCGAACGAGACATGTCCGCGTTTCACTTGCATGGCTGCAATCCCCCCGTATTTCTCTTATCTCACATCAGGCATTGGACAATTCAAGCCAGCAGCTCAGGTTATAATTAATGATGAAATTTATTTCTTATATTAAATTTCTCATAATTATGAAATTTCTTTACTCACCTTCGTCGACCTGAGTCCAATCCCGCAGTGTCTTTGCAGGGCATCACGGTCGCGGTTTCCCATATAACGGGGTGCAAAGGCAAGCTCCTCCGTCGATGTAAAAAAGGGGAGCTCCTCTGCAACTCCCAGAGATTCCAGCTCTGCTTCACTTCATGACCATTTGTCTCTGCGCACTTCCTCTTTCTGTCACTTCTTTAACAGGAAAAACTGAAACTTTATCGGGTTTGTGAAAACATTCTCCCAAATTCATCCAAGATTGCACCAATTCCTCATTGCCATATTCCTCCCTCCACCAATGGCCAAGGAGAGGACCTCAAGAGCACCTCAAGAAACTCCCCAGAAAGAAAACGGAGATCATCATCAGCTCCCTAAGAGGCAAGAGAAATGGACGCTTGTCAGAACCTTACTAGGCTGCAACCACCAACCCATTGAAGATGTCAAGGGGAAGTGCAAGAAGATGAAGCCAGCGGGCACCCCTGAGGGCCACAGGAGGCGGCCATCAAGTTCTCTGTCTTCCTCCAGCAGATCCCTCAGAGCTCCTCATCCTCTGAATGAACCGAAATCTCTGTCTTCTTCTTCCTCCTCTTCTTTTAATTCATTATCTGTACACTCTTCGAGGAGCTCTTCCTCCAACAGCGGTGGGTCTGGGTCCTTTAGAGGGATGACAGGGTTGAGGAGGCTCTCTGGTTGTTATGAGTGCAGAATGGTTGTTGACCCCATTGCTGTTGGGCTACTGAGGGAGCCTTCTCTGAGGTCCACCATCTGCGCTTGTCCTGAGTGTGGCGAAATCTTCATGAAGCCTGAGACAATGGAGCTTCATCTTTCTCTGAGACATGCAGGTACTTGAAGTCATCAGACATTATCTTTCCATTTTTAGCAGTTTTATTGTGTAATTATGTTCATATGCTATTAAACTAACTCGGTAGTTTCATCATAGAATTCCTGAAGCTGATACAAAGATCAAGTAAAACAAATTATCCGAGTAAAAGTGTCCAAGCTACCAGCTTTTATGGAATATTCTCAAATCTATCAACTTGTCACTTGCTACATCGAAGCCTGAGAATTTCATTTAGTAAAAAGGGGACCTTTTAGTTTAGCTGGAACTTCGTCAAATGAATTTTACAGTCATCATCATCTCTAGTTTGAAAAACCTTAGAAAAAGAAAGTGGCTTGCAGAGTATTCAGACTGTATAAGACCAAAAGATTGAACCACCATATAAAGCACTAATTCTTCTATCCACTCGCTTGAAGAGATCAGTTTAATGAAAACTTTGATGATGACAGTATCAGAGCTGGGCCCCGAGGACACAAGCAAGAACATAGTGGAGATCATATTCCAGTCAAGCTGGCTTAAGAAGCAGGGCCCAGCACCGATCATCGATCGGGTCCTCAAAGTCCATAATACCCCCAAGACCATCTCCAAATTCGAGGATTACCGAGATTCGATCAAGTCCAAGACCACCAAGAAGAACCCAAGATGCTCTGCGGATGGCAACGAGCTTCTTCGTTTCCACTCCACCATGCTTTCGTGTTCCCTTGGCCTAAACGGCTCCACAAGTCTCTGCATCCAAGGCCCCTGCACCGTTTGCGAGATTATCCGAAATGGGTTCAAACTTAAGAGTAGTGAATCTGGCCATGAGAATGGGATTCTAACAACAGCAACAAGTGGGAGGGCCCACGATAAGGCTGAAGAAAGAGCTGACAGCGACGAAAGGAAGATGCAGAGGGCGATGCTGGTGTGTAGAGTTATTGCAGGAAGAGTGAAGAGGAACAACAGTGCTGTTGAAGGGCAGGAGATTGAAGATCAGTATGATTCAGTGGGCGGAGGTTCTGATGATAGTGTTGGGCTATTTTCCAGTTTGGATGAGTTACTTGTGTTCAATCCAAGGGCAATTCTGCCCTGCTTTGTTGTAATCTATCACGGTTTTTAGTTCATTACTGTAAGTTAATTAACATCTACTGCCGGGTTTTAGATTTGTTACAGGCTTGATCAATGTTTTATTTCGTTTTTTAGGAAAGATTGCGATTCTACATTTATGGCGCAAGAGCTTTATTTACTATTGCATTAGCAGTTGAGTTATCGAATCTGTTCATTCATTCACTGGTTCAAGTACATTCAATAAGTAATAAAAACCAACCGAGTGATTGGATTTTGAACCATTTGATTTTCGGAACATATTGACTAGTGTAAGGGCAGTGCCACAGTGGAAGTAATGATTTTCACCCTCCTGCACTTATTATTAATGATTAATCCATTATGAATATATTGAACAAGGTCTGGCGCCAAAATAGATGGGACATAAAATATAAAAAGAAGACCCTGTGCGACTTTTGATGTAATTTTCTCTGTTTCCTTTGTCTTTTTTATTTCTCTGTTAATAGCCATTGGAAACAGTAAAAAGGAGAAGACATGCCTGAGAAAGAGAGAGGAAGAGAAGTGAAAGAAATGATTGATCGAGAAGAAAGAAAGCAACCCAGCATCAAAAAAGAGACAAATTTGTCCCACGAGCATGATTGAGCCCTTTCAGAGATAAAAGGGATCGGCCTCTTATTGCAGTCAACAGTGGGAAGAAATGGTTGACAATACTGGGGCTCGCTCAATTCCAGCTTATCCAAGGCAATCGGTACAGGTCGAAAACTGAAAAACAAAAAAAAAAAAAAGCAACAAATTTTATATAGTATTCAGTTGGGTTTGAAGATGCCAAGCCTTTAGCAAGCTCAGTTTAAGCTACTTATTGATAGCTAATTGAATATATACATGTCCTTCATTCTCTTCCAACCTCATGAAAATATTTCTCTCATTTTAATTGCAAACCCATATCGGATCCAAGATGAATTCATGCATTTATCGAAACTAATTGATTCAGAGTTCAGCATGGCCTTACCTTAACTGACTAGTTGCCATCAGAGCTGGAACTTGCCATGGCCCACCCATGTTGTTATATTTATACTGTGGAGCTGTAGAAGTTATCAAATGAAGAGAGTAGGTTCGCTTCTGAAGCAAACAAGAAACATTGATAAGAAACAGCAGAAACAGAAGATTATAAGATCGACAATACATTTGCCTATAAACACGCTATCTTCAATTTCTTGCTTTTTCAGATTAAGACAAGGAAATATTTCTTGCTTCTTGAGTGAGAAACTACCATATCTCACCGAGAAAATAACATGTAACCTAATATCACGAGAAAGGAAAGCAGTTTGACTTGAAACTTTGTATCACTATTCACTAATCAGACAAATAAGCCCACCAAAATGCTAGGAAAAAAGAAAATAAATGAAATTTCTAGTTGCATCCATAATCATCTTCGCATACAATGGATCAGAGCATGGTTGATTTTGACTCTAACAATGAGTTGATGAAAGAGCAAATCAGGTCAAAGAGGTGCAACAGAGAATTACCATCAATGCATCTTAGACCAAGTGACTTACCCTTAGTATCCTTTCTACCTATTGCTTTTTCGAGTCAAACTTTTAAGTTTCAGATAGTTGCAGTGGCCTGACCAACCTCCTTTTTTTTATTTTATTTTATTTTATTTTATAAGTGTTGTTTCATTCCACTGAAATAATCATGTACAGCACTTTACAAAAGATCCTACAAGTTTAGTAGAGGAGCAAGCTTGCTGATAGCTAACTTGTGTCGAAGTTTGGGTATGGAGACTAACTTAAGTTTAACCATCATAATAATTATGTCTCTAATTACAAAATACTCCACTCTCTTAGATAGAAAAACTCTCATATTCTTCTCAAACCAGATACGGTATATGTAACAAGTGAAGTTTAGCTTTCCAATGACTACATCTAAGTGATTGCCCTTCCATCTAAGCATTGCACCCCGTACATCCTAGTGCCAATTTCCAAAGCGATTACCGATTTGTAAGGTGGCTGTTAAGTCTTGCCAAACTTCCCTTGTTTTCGAGCATTGGAAGAAGAAGTGCTCTCTGGTTTCTGAGTTTTTACCACAGAAATCACACTAAGAGGAAAGGTGAGAGTTCCATCTGGAGACTCTTTCCTTGGTGGCTAGACTGTTGAGGATTGCCAAACAACAAATAGTTGATACTTTAGGAATGTGGCCTTTAAACCATAAAAGTGAGTACCATTGTACCCGGGGCCTCTTTTGTCTTATGCTATTCCAGACCTTAGAGACAGCAAAAACTGGTGTTCCATCCCAGCAATGCTGATCTTCTGGTGAGAAGGAGACTGAGGCTTGGATGGCCTGTAACGAATCTGCAATTGCCCGGGAGGAACATCTAGGCCAGTTCCATTCCCTATTATGTAGAACCATAGAGTGTCTTGCATATAGGCCTAAAAAAGGGATACTTTGCTGTCCATTTGGCTAGTAAGATATCAAAGGTTTGATAGCAGGGGCCCATGGATCGTACCGGAGGAATAGTTTTGCCCCTGAGCCTCCTGTGCAAGAGTAAAATAAGAGGATGAATGATTCCTAAACTATTACACCATTTAATAATAAGATTAACAAGGTAATGAATTATTCCAATCAGAATTAAATAAAATAGGCATTGTGTAGAAGAATTAATAGATCACCCTGGAGATTCACTTACTTGATGCAGGATATTTCTTCTCTAGTTTTGAGACTCTTCAAGTGCAGTTGTTCCAAAAAGTAACTAAAACCTGCTAAAATGATTTTAAGCGAATGGGCATGATTCAATCTCTCCCATGACAAGGCAATTAAAGGAGGTAAGCGCAGGCGCATCATCCAAGGTACAGCTGTTTGACCTGCTCAGCCTATCACAACTTGGAACCTCTTTGTTTCAACATTACTCCAAGTCAGTCCCTTTCAAAATGTGAGCTCTGCACAAACAGTGGGAATCATGAATATGCATCTAATCTGGTTACTTCTTAATCTAATTAACACATCATACAGGAATATAAACACAGCAAATGCATGCTTTTAGCACAGAAAATGGCGTTCCTCTTTCTAGTCAAATCAATCAATCTGAGGTTTCTGATAAGATAAGGGTGCACAAAGACCTAAAGCTTGGCCTTGATAATTTTATGCATGTTGGAAAGTACCTGATAAGGAAATGATAGGTTTTGTGCATGACTCAAAACACACGACTTTTTTATAACTAGAATTTTGAAATGACTGATTAGTGTCAAGATATATACATCAGAAGCAGCCTCATCCAATCGATTAGTTCCAGGGTTTATGCTGGAAGTTACCTATCATGACCAGTTTCAAGTATTTAGAATCAATACCTATTCTATTTTGGCCATATAAGGAAATAACTGAGATATAGATTGACATCCGACAGAATACAGTAATTGGTTAACCTGTACGATAATTAGAGCATCTTCTTGTTGCGCTAAGTACGAAATTTATACTTCTGCATCTTTGAGTCTTCACGAGCCACATCAATAGTACACCAAACATAACATGCATGAGTTCTTTGATCTGCAGATATCGCAGTAGGAATTCAGTTATAGCACAGAACATAACTATGTTCAGATCAGGACGTAGAAAGGGGGTCTCACCGTCTCTAGAGTCAATATGAGAATTTAGATAGTTTTTGCATGCTGGAACTACCCGCAACTTCAGGGATTTGCCAATCCAATAACAAACCAGCCTTCTTAACCAAAGCATGGTATCAAATTTTACAAACCCGTGTGGATCTTTTGACATTGATGTAAATCAATAATACCTAACATGAGATCTCAACCCAGCTCTTTCCAGCTTCCTTTGCCCCGACTTCCTTGGCACTCTCTCTCACTTTGCTCAAACTATCCCACATACCTAAAGTTGCATAAACATTCGAGATCATGACATACACTGAAGGGTCCTCTGGAAGGAGTGCAAGAAGGCGCTGACCTGCTCTATTGACTAATTCTGCATTCCTGTGATTCCCAGCAGCAGTAAGCAATGAGCACCATATGGTTTTATCAGGCTTCATTGGCATAGCATAAATTAACTCCTCTGCCTCATTCAGATATCCAGCCTGACTGAGAAGATCAACCATGCAGTAATAATGCTCAAAATGAGGCTTGAGTCCATACTCAGCCTCCATGGACTTAAATACTGTCCTTGCCTGTTTGACCAGGCCAGAATGTCTGCAGGCAGCAAGAACACCTAAGTAGGTGACCTCATTTGGCTTCAATCCTGTTTCCAACATTTCACGAAATAGCCCAACAGCCTCCTGGGCTCTTCCATTTTGCCCACAACCCACAATGATCCCAGTCCAACACACAGTGTCCCTCACTAGCAACTTATTAAATAATCCTAAGCCATCATCAATTTCACCACATTTCGTGTACATATCAATAAGAGATGTAACCACCACTCCATCTGATAGATACCCACTCTTACTGCAGAAAGTGTGAACCTGTTTCCCGCTTCTAATTGATGCCAAACTCGAACAAACTTTAAGAACACTTGAAATGATGAACTCATCCACATCTTCACCTAAACTTATCATCTCTCTAAACAGTGAGAAAGATAGTGAGTACAACCCCAATTTGGCACAACCTATAATTAAACCTGACCAGGCTACTGCATCCTTCCTTGGGAGATGGTTAAACAGTCGTAGTGCGTCGTCAATATTTCCAAGCTTCGCATGAAGATTGATAAGAATGCCACCAATTACATAATCTAACCCATATCCACTAGTGGTTGCTAAACCATGCACCTGAAGGCCAAGTCTCAGGTTAAGCAAGTTGATGCTGGCCTTCAAACCACTGCTGAAGGTGTACGAATCCATACGAAGTCCTGAAGTGTGGATTTCTGAAAGCATTTCAAGAGCAGCTGCATCTCTTCCACCAGAAATATATCCTGAAAGCATAGAATTATAAAGGACCAAACTTTCATGAATGGAAACCCCATGACTCAGGTACTCATGAAAGACTTTGACAGCATCATCTAATTGGGCGCAATCAGAATACATATCCACCAGTGCTGATGCAGAGAAACAGCTAGAACAAAAGCCTGATTTTGCCACATAACCATGAACTTGCCTCCCTAAAGCAGCCAATCCGAGAGAGCCACAGGTCTTAAGAGCACAGGGAAATGTGAAGTCGTCCAGCTTAAAACCTTCTTGATGCATACTCCTAACGCATTCCAATGCATAGGGGCTCTCCTTATCTGCAAAGCCAGCAATTATGCTGTTCCAAGAGATGGCATTCCGCTTGGGCATCTGATGGAATAAACTAAATGCTTCCTCCATCAGACCTTCCTTGCAGTACCCAGAGATGATCGTATTCCACGAAACAGATGTTTTCTCCTTAATATTGTCAAAAACCCTCCGAGCATCATACACACTCCCACATTTGGCGTACATGTCCAAAAGGGTGTTCATTAAAACAGTGTCCGACCCCAGTATTGTCCCATCAATGATGTTATGTATCGACTTTCCTAATTCGAGATCACCTGCGAGACCGCAGGCTTTCAGAACAGCTGAATAAACAAAACCATTAGGCAGCTCAGCTTCTGAATTCAGCATACGTTTGTACATTCCGATGGCAGCATCAGGTTCCCGGGCACTGGTATACGCCGAAATCACGGTACTCCAAGTAACAAGATTTCTAACGGACATTTCATCGAACAGGCGATATGCATCTTCCAATGAATAGGAGTCCACGTACATGGACATCACATTATTGGCATAAAACACGTCGCTCAAGTGCCCCAGCTTGATCAAGTGACAGTGGAATGATTTCCCTCGTCTGAGAGATAGAAAGCGCCCACCTTGCCGCAGAGCTCCAACGAGACTCTTCAAATCCATCGATTGATCTGCTTCGAAACATCAGAGTGGTGCCCAGAATTTCATGACAACATAGAGCTCCTCGGAGCCGTCATGATAGTGCCAGAGATCGTCATCTCATCAAGCACGCGTGCCATTTCTGACGAGAAGCCGGGGCGAAGGCGGGAGAGAGCTATCCAATGCAAAGTTCTTTTCCGTACTCACGAGTTTCGACTTTCTATTCAACTTGCTCCCTGAAGTTCTATTGTAATCTCAATTTCGTCCTGCAAGGTTTTACTGTTCGCCTCAGTTCCCCAGAACTGCAAATACCATCTAGTTATTTCATTAAATTCTTTTATTTTGATGTAAATTTTATCGTAATATGATAATATCATGGCATAATTTCCTTATATATTTTTAAAAAATAAACATTATTATAATTACCTTTATATTACAAATTATAATATTTTACTTCAAATATTATTATAATATAAACTTCACTACTTACATGATTGAGAAAGATATCCACTTTGAAAAATAGAAAAATCACCAAAGTACATCTAATTTAATAATAATTTTATTTAAATTTACCACATTTTATTATCAATTTTTTATTTTTTAAATGCCACGATTTCACGTTTTAACACATGACTCAAAAAATTAATGTAATTTAATTTTTTTGTAATTTAAGACTTGTCATGATTTAATGTTGTATTAGGTAATAAACATAAAATAATGCTCAGACTTGAATTTTCTCAAAATTAAAATAGCGTCCTCAAACTTTCATTAAAATGAAATTTAGTCCTTCAACTAAACATTCACAGCAGCAGTGTACTCTGATCTGATGTACTAAAATGCTTAGAATTAATTACACTGATTTTCCAAGGCTGTTCAACTCCAATTTTCTCCGCACCATTTCGTTGTCACAGAAGCAGGAGAAGGGCCAATGGCGGATGAAGGGACAAATGCTCAGCAGGGCCCTTCCTTCTTCAAGGTCTTGGTCGACGAAAACTGCACTAAACTGGTAACAAACCCACACTCGATTCCTCTCTGCAACTTCTTCAAACAAAGCCTCAGTTCTCTCCCTGCTTGTCAACTCTTGATTGATTTCTGGATGCGCTTGAGATTGACAGAAACTGCCTCCGGCCTTCGTGAGGAAGAACATGAACTGGAGGTTGCGGGGGGACAATATCCCTGAAACTAGACTCGGGAATCTCGTGGAATGTGAAGATGAAAAGAGACGAAACCGGGTGCTACTTTGCAGAGGGGTGGGCTGAGTTTGCCAGCGGTCTGAGGTTAGAAGCAGGGGACTTCTTGTTTTCCGGTTGATCCGTGAGAGGGAATTCAAAGTTGCTGTCTTTGGGGTGAACTGCTGTGAGAATGACTTACGCTGTTATGCTCCGAGCGGCACAAAGGATTTTGGTGAGTTCTCTGGTATTTATTTGCTCTTCTGAATTTTGGCCCAACTCTCAACGCATGTTAGATGATGGATGAGATGGAAAACAATGGACAGGGGACCAGCAAAAGGTGAAAACTGAACCAGAAGAGACGGTCTTGGGGAACTCTTCTGGCAAATCCATGAGTCCTTATTTTCAGAAACGCCTCTCAAGATACGATAAATTTGCACTTGTAATGTCTGCTCTCTGCCCTTTTAACGTTGTAGCAGACAAGTATTGTTTCCGATATTATCAAGTGTTTGTTACTTGCAGATGGTGCCCAAAAGGATTGAGAGAGAGTTTCAGCTCGGCACGAGCAATAGGAGCGTGTCAATCAAAGATCTCAAGGGGATCCGGCACCGTGTTAAGGCTAAAGTCCGATCAAGTTCGAAGAACCTACAGGTTTTTCTGACAACTGGGTGGTCGGATCTTGTTCGGGCGAATGGTCCAGAGAGTTTTTAACCAAAATAGTTTTATTTTTTAAAATATTTCTCAATCTAATCTTTTTTAGAAAATATTTTCCAAACTAGTCTTCTAAGTGCATATGTGGCAAAAACATGTTAATGTGGCAAAAATATGTGTTGATGTGGTAAAAAAAGTGTTGATGTGGTAAAAAAGTGTCAACATAGTAAAAATCATATTTAATTTTTTACATGTATTTCAAATCACTTTTTATATGTCTTCAACTAATTTGTAGGATTTACTGCAAATTATATTTAAGGCCCGATATATATCATATAATATTAGTATTTTCTTGTAACCAAATTTAAATAGTTCAAATTTTGATCGAATTTTTAGATTTCACTAAAACCAACAAAATTCATAATAATATGTTTTTTTATTGCACAATGATATTATTAAATTAAAGTTAAATTTTTTTCAAATCTTAAAACTTAAATAGAATTTATAAAAATTTGATTGTTATATTATCGATTATAAAAATTAGATTTATGAACATAAATCTAATCAAATTGTGTTTCAATTCACACTTTATTATATATTAATTAAATCATATTCGGTAACTTTCATAATTGAGAATATAATAGTTGAATTTTTATAAATTCGATTAAGTTTTAAGATTTGAAAAAAGTTTAAATTCAATTTGATAATATCTTTGTAAAATAAGAAGTGTATTATTATGAGTTTTATTGATTCTAGTGAAAATTTGAAAATCCGATCAAATTTTGATATAAGAAAATACATGTATTATATGATATTTATCGGACCTTAAATATAATTTGCTATAAATCCTACAAATTAGTTGAAGACACATCAAGAATAATTTGAAATACATGTAAAAAATTAAATGTGATTTTTACTATGTGGACACTTTTTTACCACATCAACACTTTTTTTACGACATCAACACATATTTTTGCCATATCAACATGCTTTTGCCACATAAGCACTTAGAAGACTAGTTTGGAAAATATTTTCTAGAGAAGATTAGATTGGAAAATATTTTAAAAAATAAGACTATTATGGGCAAAAACTCTGGTCTAGAAGCCGGGGACACCATCGAGCTCGACTTTCTTGGAACGAAAGGTGGAGTGGTTAGTTTACGAGTACTGAACAAGGCAAGGCCACGGACTGCAGGGACAACTTCTCGAGCTATAGAGCAGCTTATCACGGGCAGCTGAAGGGATAGAACAGGTCGTCCCCATCGGATCCTCTTTTGGTCGTATCTTTGTTCAGTAGATAATGTTTTTCTTTTTATATCCTTGCCCGTGTTTCATGGCAATACGATGCCAGGTGTGGCTTGTCAATTGTATTAAAGTACTGATGATCGGGAAGCTCAGTTGTCTATGAAAACATGATCTGTCCTTTTAATTAAGACACAGCTTTGTTTAAGGAACGGTGCAGTAGTTAAGCTGATAAAGGACCGGTCTATCCTGGTCAGCCCGGGAAACATTCTCAAACCTGGGTAGAGAGACTAGCACAGATTCAACAAAGAACAGCTAGCGTTCTCTGAGAGACCAGATTCTCTGAGAACATAGAACAGCTAGGGTTTTCTGAAAGGCCGGATCTTCTGAAAACACAAAAGGTTTTTTGTTTTTGTCTCTAACTGGGTGACTCCTTTCTTCCGACTTTGCTGCTGTGTGCCCATATGTTCATAGCTGCTGCTGCTTTGCATGGCTCAAGGAAACAGCAGACAGAACAAGAGTACTCAATTGTTTGAGCTCCTCCTCGGAGGTTTCGCAGTTTCCTTATGTAAACAAAACATTCAGACACTACCCAGTAAGCTGCAGCTTCCTTGTATCGATTTAGACAAAAAAAAAAAAGGAAAAAAAAAGGGACAACCCAGAGAAGAAAAACAAGAAGAAGGAAGTGAAGAGCCGCAGGAGTAGGCACTGAAGTGTCTTTTCCTCTTTGCCCGGAAGGATTTTCCCATTTTGGAACTGTCCTTCAATCGACCCTACAATTTCATTTTTTCAGTTACAGATCAAAACCAGACAAAGTAATACGGAAAATAGAGAGAAATTTTCTGACAAATTTCACCCATAAATAAAGTGATAAATTTAATTAATAAGTATTTAACACATAATTAGATATTTTAAATTGTATTTGTAAAATGAATGTTATTAATAAATAAAAAAAATGGTGTGAGATTTAATAATAATATATTAAATATTTATTGATAAAATTTTGTAATTAACATAATGAGTTGAACTCTTGCAAAAATCTGACTACAATGGTGTTAGTGTGCTGATTTTTTTTTACATTTGCACAGGGGGCTTTGATGGAAGGCAGTATTTGTAATCTAATCCATGAATTATTTAATGACATAATTTAACTATTCACTGTCAAAAATTTTATATTTTAAAAAAATCCAACCATTCACAGTGTCTTTCCTCACTGCCTCCGTAATGATCTTTCTCTGACCAGTTTGATCGATTTCTCCAGCCCATCGATCTCATATGGTCAAATAGTCTCGTAATCAACGGTACCAAACATTAGTAGAGGTCTGAGTAAAAAATCATAAACTCGAAAAATTGAGAAAATTGATCGAATTTAAATTGAGAAAATTGGATGTATGGGCTCCGCAATGAATTCAATACTGTTTTTAAGGTAAAACAAATCGGACAGGAAAATTCGGCCCCATCCTGAAGACCTAGCAGGTCTCGAAATTGAATTGAAAGTTATGTTAAGTTTATATTATATGTAATAAATTATTTTATTATTAGATTTTAATAATAAAAAATAATATATTTGATATTTTATAATTTGAGTCCTGAATCGTATTTATATTTTTTATCTTCTTAATAAACTAAAATATTATTAATTAGTATTTCTCATTTATTATAACGAATTTTATTTTATTATTTTTGTATCTAATATATCATTATATTAAAAATTGGGGCCGAAAAAACCGCCCAAAAAAATTGAATCCAAAGTGGATAGTTTTCATAACTTTAAAACTGTTATCGGTACGATTTTTTAACTTAAAAAATTAGACAAAAATAAATCAAGACCCCGATAATTTTCTGTAAAAACCGAACCAAATCGCCTTTTTACACTCCTAAAGAGAAGTGCAAGCTAACTGTCAATAGACTCAGGGTAAATACTTGCCTGCACAGTATCACAAACCTTTACAATCCAATTGTAAAATTATTTAACAGTTTAATTTAATAATTAATAATTAAATATAAAAGTGAGAGAAAATATCCGACAAGTTAAAATCCTTTTTTTTTTCCCAACCACCGAGCAGTCAAAAATGATCATGCCCGTTGTGTTTTGGCGTTTCCCGAATTTGGGGATTACGATCCCATCTTAGAGATTTGGAGCGACCAAATCCCAACTTCATTAATGAAATGTCAAATTCCCAGTGCTGCTTGCTGTCTGTCTCGGATGAGGACTCGGGAAAAAACACTACAGGATAATCATTGCTCCCATGTCATTCCTCCTCCTTTTACGGCCACCCTTGCTCATGCACGTTTCAACTAGAGAACAGTAACGTGTCTGTGTGCGCCTTTTTTTTTCTCTTTTTCTTTAATTACTGTTTAAATTATAAAATCTGTAAAATTAATTTTTTGAAAATTGTACAGAAATTTAAGTTACGGACTTATTCTAGAATATTTATTATTAATTTTAATTGATTAATATTATTACAACGCCGTTACTGACATTACAATGCTTTCTCCTCCACGAGGGGTAGAAAGGTCAAAAAATGAAGGAACAAAGAGAGCTTGCACGGGAGAGAGCCTTGCATGTGATATATAATAGTACTTATATAATATTACGAGTTAATTAAATTAAATTAAATTATTTTTAAAATTAGTCTTTTATTTAGGTTTTATTTTTTAATCTTAGATTTTGTTAAAAAATTTTAAAAATGATTGAATTTTATTGGCTCGTGACACAATAACAGCATTGTCATGTAACGTCCGTCACACATAAGACTCTCTCCTTCCTCCCAGGGTTACAACACCAGATTATCTGACCGGAAGAATTATACTCTGTTTTTCCTAATCTACCGCGCCATTAATTTTGATCGTTAATTACTGATCTGTACTATTAATTTTGCTGATTATGCAGACAAAATCTGACGTGACATAACACATGGCATCCGTCTAGTCATAAAAATAGAGAACATATATTTGCACGTTTATCATCAGTTTGATAAAATAGAGAATTTAACAATAGTTCATAATTTTATGACCAGATAGATGTCACGTCAGGCTCTATTTGTACAATCCGTAAATTAATGATACGCTCAGTAATTAACAGATAAATTAACGGCGTGATATATTAAAAAATTATTGAATAATTCGTAATTTCTTGAAAAAAAGTAGTTTGTAACAGATTTTAAAATTTTTAAATAATTCATAATTTTTCAAAAAAATAATTTATGATATAAATTTTTTTTAAATAATTCATAATTTTCTTGAAAAATGTCCGATCGAAGGTTTCCAAACCCGGGAACAGGACAAAGACGACAGAGAGTTCTCCGCCTTAAATGCTGCGCTTTTCTCTTTATTGCTTCAATAAAAAAATTATCATAAAAAATCGATAAAATTTTTTTAAAAAAAACAATTGATAGGTTCATCTCTGCAAAAAAAAAAAAAAACAAAAAGGACTCTCGACTAAAATAGTAAGCTGTCGATAGACATGTCTTTTTCTGTAGCTTCCCTCCCACGGTATGAGCGAATATTCAATACGCAATGTATGCCCTAACAAGCCCCCGATTTGTCACAGCTACCATCCATTCATTCATTTCCCTTGTTTTTTTTTTTCCTTTTGCTTTTTCTTAAAATCAGTCTGTAATGTCTTATATCCAAACATATCCTTACCCTGTAAGTTTTGAGAGGGCTGTATACCCTTTCATATGAAGGGTTTTTTCTGTTATTTTGAAGAACTTTCTGGGGCATAAATGTCCTCAGAAAAGAGTGTTACCAATTTAAGTTTGAGTGAAATTTATATTTCTCATTAATTTTTTTGCATGAGCTTTTTCGTATTTCCTTTCACAAAACTTTTACGATTTAATTACTAAATAATTAAATAATAGGAAAAGAGTACATATGATTCTTTGAATTTTTTAATTTGTAAAATTAATTACGAGCTATTATATTAAATTATTGAATATTTCAATAATTAAACCTATAAATTTTACTTCCTTTGGCATTTATATTTTAGATTAACTCCTTTTTTTAAATATAAAATATAAATTTTTACATGAACATATAAGAGTTCGAATCCACTCCCACCGACAAAAAAACTAACCATGCCCATGGGGAGCAGCCCCACTGGTCTGGCGATAGACCTCCCGGGTTCGAATCCCGTGATGGGTATTTCTTTGTGGGTGGGGGCTTTATAACCCTTAATTCTGTCAAATTCGTCTGACTTATCCAACACACGTAGTTTGTGGGCTATTACATTATCCTGAGAAAGATGTGTTGCAATCAAAACTAGTCGGATCTGAAATGCGCTTGAATATTTCAGTTATAAAAAAACTAAAATACTAGATAACGTTATCCAATTTTTCTTATAAGTTAAATTTATTTTTATTAATTATTCAATGGAAATTCATTTCTCAATATAAAATCCATATATAAAGGACCATATTGAATTTGAATTAAAATCCATATGCACCATCCTCATCCCCACCTCCTCTCCCCTCTTCCCATCTGTGTCTTCTGTAGTTCAGTAGAAGTAACTACTCATGGAGTTCGATTACACACACAGCTCTCTACCCTATCATCGGTACGTATACCGGCTCATGCCCTTCCCTCCAATGGCTTACTCAAAACCCCTGAATCCTTCCGCGCCTCCTTTCCGTCCCGTGGCTGCTCCCCCGCCGCCGACGCCGGCGTTGGCTCTCCTGCAACCGGCGTTCCCGCTCTGGTATCATCCCCATCCCTACCGCCCCCTCAGAGTCGGCGGGTTCGGGAAGAAGTTGGCGAAGAGGAGCGCTTCGCACGGCTGCGGGAGGGTCAGGGGTTTCGTTCCTCCGAGGCTCATGTTCACGCCCAAGGAGGAGGAGCCGAGTTGGCTCCACGGCTTGGAGAGCAAGCAGAGATGGGTCCCCAAGGATTTCAAACTTCGTGACGACAGTAACAAGTCTGAAAAGCTGACCGCGGACGAGGAGGACGAGGATGATGCCGCCGACGCCGAATCCGACGGTCTACGTGGTCGGACCACCGTCATGATGAGGAACATCCCGAACCTGATGAAGTTCGTCTCTCTCTCTCTCTCTCTCTCTCTCTCTCACACACACACACACACACACAGTCTTACGTTGTCTTTCCGTTATTCCACGGCGCATGCGTGGTCGTGCTATCTGTTGGTTCAGCTGGTCCGTTCGCACAGGCGATAGCTGATGAATGTTTCCTAGCTAATATTGTCTCGCTCGATCCCTCACTGTCGTCTAGTTCAATACAGAAGACGAAACGGTTGACCACTGATTCAATTCCTTCTGCATGTTTCTTCCGACAAACAATATGGACTATTGATTTGAATGTGCACAACCAGGAGGCAGGATTTGATAGAAATCCTCGACGAGCACTGCCACGAGGCCAACGCAAACCACTCCAGGCTGAGATCGGAGTACGATTTCGTGTACCTTCCCATCGACTACGCGTGCGTACGCCATAGACTCATCCCATTTTTCGATTCTCGTCCATGCATTTGTTCCTGTTCAATCTATTGATGATCATTGCCTGTTGATATGCGGACTACCAGGAAGAAGGCGAACAAGGGCTACGCGTTTGTTAACTTCACGACCCCGGAGGCGGCGGTCAGAATGTGGAGGGCGTTCGACGGATTGAAGTGGGAAGGCTTCCGGTGGAAGTGCGTCAGTTACCGGAGCAAGAAGGTGTGCCGAATCTGTCCGGCGACGATCCAGGTGAAATAACACACAAATCAATCTCCTTGGCAGCTATTCAATTTCACACGGTGATGGACGAAGTTCTGTGTGCTGTGTTTAATTAATGTGCGTGGTAGATGGGGCAAATGGCTTGTGCAAGAGTCCCCTTCTTGCGGAGGCCTCCATTTATGAAGATCATATTCATCATTAACCTAGCAGACCTCGGCTGAACTGAACTGGAGCTATATAGCATTGAAGTCCAATCGGGTTATGAAATTTCACGGCAAGATGTCATTCGGGCTGCTTGAATCGGTGCCCGAGTTTCCTTAGTCTCAAATTTGAAAACAAAACCCGGATCTCGGTTGGGGTTTTGAATGCTTTCGTTTTTGAATCTTGAAAATCTAGGGCAATGCCAAACTGGAAGTTTCCTTCAGGAATCGGGCGTTCCCCAGCGAGGAGTTCCAGCCAGTGGCCGCAGCAGCCATTCCTCGGGACGGCATGAACGGAGCGCCGCTGTCCCTGGTCGGTAAACCTACATCTACATAGAGGACGAGGCGAGGATTCCGAGGATTCCAGTACTTCTGGTGCCCGGTGGGCTGTGTGCTGTGTGTGATATTAGGGTTTATCAGTGGTAAGCAGTTAGGGTTTTCCTTTCCTGTGCCTATTCAATCTTGCGCTTGTCTATGGAGGAAACCAAACAAACAGCTTTGTGTTTTCAATCTCTCCCTGGAATCCAACGTTTCATGTCTGTCGTGATGTGTCCTGGGTGAATTGGAAACATGGGGTCTCTTTGCGAGTTCAGGCTTCAAGGTGTGGTGTAGGTTTTTTTTTTTTTTTTTTTTTTTTTTTTTTTTTTAATGTAACCAACCGTCGACTAATGGCATGAGCTTCCATCTTTCATCGGAATGTCGATACCGGTAAGCGGACCGACGCAGTCCCCTCGGCGGAGAGCTGATTGATAAAGTCATTAGGAAAATTCAGGAAATCTTGAAATTGTATAGTCAACCTGGAGAATTTTTTTAAATTAGTGATCGTATGACTTTCTTATTCTCTTAAATATTTTATCATTTATTCTCTTTTAAATTATCATAAAAGTCTCGTCGCATTCAAGAAAGAGTGGAAGGTCAAGGTGTAGATAAAGATAAAGACTTCCCAGAAATTTAATACGAAGATCAGGCGAGATTTGGAAGCATGAAATGTAAGGATTGCCTGTTGGCGCGACAGAAAGAATGGGGCGGCGGCGGGGCGGTTCCTCCGACCGGTGACATTAATCACTTAGCAGCATGACAGAAGATTTTTTCATGGAAAAATTGGACTTGATATTCAATTTTTTTTCCTTATCTTTTTTGTTTTCATCCTATATTTAATTTTCAACAGTATGTATATTTACTTTTAGTCCTTTTTATTCCTACATTATAGAAAATTTTTTTTAAAAATGTTTTTTAAAAAAGATTAAAATAGTGAAAATTTGAAAGAAAGGGTAATCAGGTCTAGGAGAAAGTTTTGTATGTGTGTGTATATATGTCATGTGATAGTGTTTATATTATATTATAAATTAATTAAATCAAGTTATTTTTAATATTTTTTAAGATTATATTAAAAATTTCTTTAAAAAATTAAATTTTATTGGTTCGTGACACTATTTAGTATACTCGTATAAACAAGGCTCTCTCAGGTCCAGAGGAAAGGGTGGCTGCTGACGAGCCTTACCGAATGTGTCGACGGCCGTGGAGGGGTAGGAGTGGCGGCCGACAGGCCCCCTTCTTCCATGTATATGGTATATGTTTTTTTTTTTTTTTAATTTTCGTTATTTTTGTTTAATGTGAGTGCTTTATTAATAAAACAATAATGACCATGAAAAATGAACTTGTGAGAGAGAGAATAGGATTAAATCCAAAAAAAGTTTAGGACAAAAACAAAAAAGTAACGAGAGGATGGGATGACACTTAACCTTTTCTTGATTTTTAAATGAATCAAATTAACCATGTTAGCCGTAAATTGGATGGACGATTATTGATATATTAATAAAAAAAATTATATAACACATTTTCTTAATTAACTATCAGTAACTTTTATATTTAAAAATAATATAATTCTTTTTACTTACATAAGCATTAGGATCTTCTGACCTGGAGGAGGGCGGGACAAAGGGCAGATGATGAGGCCTCGAAGAACTAAACCGCCATTTCCATAACTCCCGTTGGAACTCACAAATTGCAATCATGAGCCGTAATGGCCTCTTTCCTGCATGCACGCTAAACCAAAGCCGCCATTGGCTGGCACGCTTCGTCATCGGTGAGTACTAACCAAGAGCTCAGTCCATCATTTTCAGAATACTTGGTCGGAGGTTGGGTGGTCGGCCTCAGATGGTGACGGTTCGCGCGGCATGTTCGTAGGCATTCAGGCCCAAAAACTCTTAACCATGAACTCACAGCCCCGGCCATTGGGCTCTATGAATCAGTTCGTGAACAAGGCAAAACATATCGAGAAGGCCAAATCATCCTAATGGATAAAGCTTTTCCAAACAGCAACTTAAAGAAAAAGAATGCAAAACAACTTAATGGACACTTACTAACTCATACAGGCATTTTATGACTAGTACTGATATATGTCGTTCCCCCTTTCTCCTATCCTTCCACAAGTTTTTCTGATGCGAGGTTTCAAGTGGGATCACTTAATGGACCAAGGCAAGCAACACGATGGGCCGACCATATGTTGCAAGGGCAAACACCATCTTAGCTTGCGATGCTCGGTCCTACAGCCTTTCCAAGTGATTGTATCTGTTCTGATGTCAATCTGAAAGGATAAATGTCTTTCAGAGCTTGTCATTTACCTCTGTGGGATGCATTAATCTTTTGAACCATAAAATGGAATGAGAAGATTGAATGTTCGAGCACGAGCTGGGAAGAACTCTTTCATAAAGACTCTCCCCGTCCTTATCAAACTATCAGAGCAAACGATAAAGAATGGACAATCAACAGCTGAGCACTCCAGGTGGAGGCCCTAACATTTTCAGCTCAAAAGCAAGTTCAGTAGCGCGCACCAGAACTGATCTCCAAAACCCAAAGTTTGATCTTTACTGAACTGTTACAACCAGAGCAAAGGGAAAGGAAGACCTGGTCCATAAGTTCAACGAGGAGCCTTCTTCTTCCCGGCAATAGCAACCCGCTTACCCTTCAAGGTCCGGCAATTGTTCTTGGTCCTCTGTCCTCTGCAGGGAAGCCCTTGAATGTGCCTCACACCTCTGTAGCACTGAATTTCCTTCAGCCTCCTTATTGCTAGCGCATTGAATCGCCTCTGTAAACAGCCAAAAGACGAGGCAGGCATTGGATAACTTAGGAGGGAATCAGGAATATACGATAGCATCGGGAGGATCAAATCAATGATCAATCTCCATTTATCTATGACTCGAGTTCAAAAGCATGTGACATACTTTTATGCAAGCATATCAAATCAGAAAGGCAATGTAGACAACAGCATACAGCTTCTGGTAATATCCCCAAGTTATTCTGAAACTTTCCGGGAGCAAAGCCATCCTTTTGAACACTGTAAAACTGACAAATGGAAAGAAGGCAGCAAAGGAGGATGAAATACCAGGTCTCCTTCAATCATATACTTGGAGACTTCGTCACGAAGAGTGATTAGCTCTTCCTCGGACAAGTCCTTGGTGATCTTGTTTTCCATACTGAGATCGCACAGGATCTTGCGTGCCCTGCTGCGCCCAATCCCGTGGATGTACTGGAGGGAGAACTCGACACGCTTGTTGTTCGGGATCTCCACTCCCCCGACACGAGCACATCTGATGCTCAGTCCGGTGAGCTACAAATAAGCGAAGAAACTCGGCATGAACCCTTCTCAGACAGAGAGAGAGAGAGAGAGAGAGAGAGCATATCCTTGAAACTGCCAATGATTGATCATGGATTTCGGATCATCCAAAAAATTATGGCAAAACGATCAGCATTTCACTAAGAAATCAGCAGACACATTCCCTATCCTTCCTAAGCTTCAATGGGAGAAAAGAAACCTATGACCACAGCACTCATAAGCTGCTCGGTGCACGAAGTACCTTATATCATCACATCTTCGCTACTATCGATGTCTGTGAGTGGAATTCAAACACCAGTCTCACCTCTCCCTCTCGTATCGTAATTTCTCTCGCAAATCAAGTGAAACTGAAGGACGCTGCAGCACCATTTACCTTGGGAGGGCTGAGGACGGGGAAGGAGAGACGGGTGGAGAAGGAATTAGGGTTTGCAGAACGGCTGCAGATGAGGGAGACGGAAGGAACCACAGGAGTCGCCAGCGCTTGAGCCATCCTCTTGTTTCCGGTGAGAAATTGAGCGGCTGCGACAATCTTCTCTTCCCTCCTGAACTCGCTGAGCTTATCCTCTTCAGCACACCTCAAAAGGAAACTGGATAATTTCAATTTAGTCCCTGATCTTTTCATTCGTTCAATTTAATCCTAATATTTTCCATTATAACATTCTCCCCTCAACAGTCCACCTAGTGTCAATGTTAACCCCTTAAAATGTTCACGTGCCCCAAATTATTACATTCGTTATCCCTCTCCGCGGTTAGTTTGGATTAATCTTGCCGCTGACATTTACTTCAAAACACACAGATACGTATTTTAATTCGATACGACTTCTCTGTGGAGATAGCGTCGTGACTCGATTATTAATTCAGCATTTCTTCTACATTTTCACCCTCTTCTCCGCCGCCGCCCATTACCTTAGAATCTCGATTATTAATTCAGTACTCTTTCGCCACCTTCTTCGCTGTCCCTGCCACCACCTCCTCTTACCGTCGAGTCGTCGGGAAGGAACCCTCTTTGCGGTCGATTTGGTGATTCAATAATTCCGCGACAATTGATGGAGCAATTCGAAGGTGATTCCAAGATATGGATTATCGAGCTCCGACTGCAAAGGTACAATTTCTGCTAATCCTGTGACTTTGGGTTTCTGATTTCAATCCTTCCCCTTCCACGGGACCGCTGATAATGCTGACTTGGTACCTCTAACTTAGGGTTTACCAGTATGTACACATGAACTAGCTAGTACTTTTAATTCTCCATGTAACAACAGATACGAATTCAACAGGCTTATAGCGTAGAGTAATGCTTGTCGAGATTCAGTCACCGGCACGTACCGCCAAATCAGTTATACGATGCTTGTCACTGCTCGTACAGCATGACCGACTCCACCGGAGGTTGGCTGCCACGGTCCATCAGGACCCAGAAAGAAAGCCAACCTCCGATCAAACCGCAACCACCACGAGCACCGGTGCTCGTTTGCCCCTGAGACGTGTTCATGAGCCTCGGGGGAGAAGAGTGCACATGAAACCCAAGATAACACCTTCAGTCCTCATACCATATGTAATAGCCCTCCACGGACTGGCAAAGTGCCATGGCCAGGGAGCAAATCATCTATTTATGAAATTTTAGCTATGCCAAACTTATTGTCTAGGATGAAACCTTGTCTAGGGCAAGCCTGGAACAACCAAAACTGAATCCGAACCCTATTTCCATTGATGATTTGATGATCACTGAGAAGGCTATATGTACACCCACTTTACGACCTGCAGAAACTTCTCCCAATTCCTTGTATACAAACAAATGAATGTACACCATCGACCTTGTTCGGTTAAAATGTACTTATCTGGTAGGAAGCAGTTAGAGACCAATGATCTCAGCGAGCGGAATACGCATCCAGATCAGCTTTCCAACTCTTCAATGCAACAGTTGCCCGAGACACGCTTTTGTTCTCACTCTTCAGGGCACGAGGGACGGAGATAAAGCCTCCTGTCCAATTATTTCACCCCCATACCCACCTTCCAGTGGCTCACCGGGGCAGGGGTCACGGTTCGTTCACTTATCCTTAGGAAGGATGCTGTCTGAAGGAACATAGGCATATCCTTTAGGCAAAAGCTTGTTCTTCAGATCTGCCTGATCAGATGTCATCACCAGCTCCTTCTCCAGTGTTTCCGTCCGCTGATATAGGAGTTAGTCAGTGCCTCAGATGATTTCACAGTTGATTTGATAAAACCACAAAACAAACACCGTGGAAAAGAAAAATGTGTTTTATGTAAGGTAATGTACCTTCTTACACTGCAACCTCGGTTCTCCATCATCAGAGAGATTGCGGGATGCAACAGGTGGAGGGGGCAGCCTTTTGGGAATAGTTTTCCCAGGAAATGGAGCCTTGCCGCTTGGTTTATGGGTCAAGCTTTTCTCATGAGATCTGGAGCCACCATCTGTCCTCTGATCATGACCACTGCCCCCAATAGAGAAAGTGACTCTGGGCCGCCTCTTACCAGCCAATGAGCTATCCGCGGTCATGTCATCTGACTTTTGAATAGCTGTAGCTTCGCTGCCTGATCGATTGTGGACAGACGTAGTGGTGGCAGAATCGGAACTGGCATCTGCAGATGGAAGGAAGAAAGGACTTTGCGCTAGAGCCAAACGCTTAGCTGTGTTCCTTTTCAAAGACAGTATCTCATGCATGCAGAGAACAATCTCTCGCTGCATCAACGTTTAAGCCAAGGAAAATCAAAATACATCATTAATAATAACTCCAGGGAAAGAACATAAATTTGGAGTCCGAAATAAATCACATTTTCGAATCAAGTAAAGGAGAAGTCCTCAGTTTACCTTCACTTTCTCCCGTTTCACAATTCGCTCACACAGAAGGCGCAACCTCTCCAGTTCAACCTGCAAGATTTAACATGGGAAGGTCAGAGGGCATCCAAATTGTGCAGACACAAGAAATAAACATTTCCTGCACGAACTTTGAGAAGATACCATACCCTGATCTGCTTGACGCTCTTTAACTCCTCAGCTCCATATCTTTCTGATTCAGCCTTTGCCTTCTGCTCTGAACTATGCTTCATGCAGTAAGCCTTGTGTAGCAGCTTGGCACCAACGTACTTCATAATCATGAACAAGCCATTACTTCTTGCACATGATGGATGAAATGTGCTCTGACAGTTGGCATAATCGCACTGCAATCAACAAAATAAGGCCATCATTTGCTTGTTATTTACATCCACACACAGAGAGAGAGGTGTCACACTTACATAGAACTAAAAGGATATAAAATTGAAAAGACCTTTCACCTTTATGCAGACGCCATATTTATGGTGGCAGATGTTACACTCATCCAACCCTTTTGAAATTGTGTCCTGCATAAATTGGATAATTTACATGATACCGCAGGCTTCACAAAAGAAGAAAGAAATAGTTCAAATTGGAAAGAGTTGTGCACATACCATCCCTACAACAGGATTTACTTGTCCCCTTCTAAACGTACCTTCAAAGACCCACTAGAGCACAAAAAAAGGAAGAACAGCATAAAAATTTTCTCCAATGGATCATTCAGTTGATGATGAACAAAAGTTGGAATGCCGAAGAAACGGGAAATACCTCAGCACAGAAGGCATGGACCCATTGGCCACTCGCAGATTTTCTGAAAGCACCAGTGGTACCACCACATATAGCACATTCTGCAACAGAGCTGAATTTCTCCCAAAAGTCAACACCAGGTGCCCCAGAACATTTCAAATGTTGGCACAATTCACAATACCAAGGTCCAGTGGATTCTCGGACATTGTGATAGCAGTCCAAGTGCACTGCAACCTGTCAAAACAGGGTTTTGTTACAACGGAGAGGCTAGATTATTTTTTACAATATCTGAAAAACAGACGTCAATTGGATGACCTTGCAACTGGAACAAACTAAGATGGGGTTCAAGATCTTCTCAGGCCGACTGCAGATATCACACAACTTGGCATATTCCTTGCCAAAATCAAGGTGCCTCTCAGATGAATCCCTCTGCATACCCTCTCTGGAAAGAGTTTCACTTGCTGGTGGTCCACCACGTCCATTTGTGATATTGATATTCAATAACACCTGGAAGAAAGAGAGTAGCAAATTCAACACTATGATCAAAATAACCACTACCACAGACAAAAAAGGTCATCAGAGGAATGCAGTTAAATGATAAAACATAAATGACCTCCTGGTTTGCTGATTCATTAAGAGGGTCTTTCCTAAATGAAGAAGTTCTAGACGAAGATGCAGCTGCAGCAGTTGCAGCAGCAAGGACAGCCTGAGCTTCCTTGTGCTTCCTCTCCTTCCTCCCCAGTTTCTTTGCCTCTCTGCGCTGATAAAGATATCGGTTTATCAGGACAGCATCCCATTTTTGTTGTGCGCTGCATCTATCTCCTGAGGTAGAGATTCCTCAATACTTCTTATCAAGCTATCTGCAAGCTCAGCCCAAGGAATCAATCAACAAATAAGAAAGAAATAAAACATCATAGTTCACTTCTGATTATCTACTATAATTTTTAAGAAATCATACTCAGCTCTAAAACAGAAGACACGAAGGAAAGACAGACCACTTATCGGCTTTCTAGCTCTAGCATTGCGAAGCAACCGATGCCGGTAATAGAAGATCTCTCCTTCCACTTCATCGCTCGGAGACAATTCCAGAAGTCCCATTTTCCTAGCCTTAGCCAATTCCTCTACATCCCTTCCACTAGAACCACAGTTTTGGCTATTACACTTCAACTGCCGATTCTGGAGATTTGAGCTATCAACAGCATTGGCAGATGTAAGCCCATGAGATGTTTCTCCATCATTGGAATCTGTCATTAAAGTAATTCAAATTTTACTTCAGTACATCTGGCCACAAGAACACTTAAATCAATAAAATATAAATATGAAGAAAAAATATTGAGCAAAACAAGAGCATGGAGTCCTATAGAAAATATTTTTGAAAATATCTTCATTAATTTATGTTTACAAATTTAGGACTCTAGAAACTTCTGACACATTATCATGATGCAATCTTCTATCCTCGACTGATATTTTATTTTTGAAAAGCAAATAATTTTATTAATATACACCAAGAAGGTGCTCATGCCTGTCCTCGACAGATATAAGCAATGATCAAGCTAGCCCACACAAGAGCTGGTCGAGCATTGTTTATAAATAGGCAACAAGAAATTCCTATTGAAGAAAATCATGAATAGATGACAATTACTAAAAACATACCCTCAAAAACTTGCGAAGCCTTAGCCAACGAATCACCAAAGCTATCAGCTTCACTCTTCTTCTGCATCCAGACGATGTTAAACACTCAACAAGCATACAGTGATTCTAGTAAAAGAAACTAACAAGGTGGATCAATCTCATGTAAAACGATATGCAAGTAATGAGTTCAATAACAAAAACTTATAACTACAACATCCAGGATGCATGCCTTGCATCCCTCTCTACAATGCCTGCCTATCTAAGTAACACTAGAGGAAAAAAATCAACCAAGGAAAACCCCATCAAGCTAGATCAGAAAATCTAAAAATTTACTTAGAATCCTGAGATAATTGGACCAGTAATAAACTAGATAAACAGCAGAGTGAAAATCTGTAATAATCAAAATCAGATAATTGTTTCTCTTATGATTGAATAACTCACTACCCAGAATGCTTCACAGAAATAAAACTGCGTAAAAAAAATTGAAACTTGTAGTATTTGAAAAACAATAAAATCCAAATTAGCCCGCTTGCCTTGTCAAGGACATCAGCTAACGATAATTCAGCTGATTCATCTGCATGACTCATGCTGTCCACTGCTGAAGTATTATCAGAAGAGGAAAGCAAATTGCCATCCTTCAATATCCTTATGTTGCTTTTGGTTCTTCTTCGTGGTGGTACTGATTTAACAGCAACAGGATAAGCGACATCAGACACTGATACTGCAACAGAATCAGAATCATCAGTTACTCCATCATGAGCCTTAGTTGAACCTGAAACAGCTTGTCTTATCTTTAGATTTAGATCTTTCTCTATAATACCCAAATAAGCATGACTCTGAAGCCACTTGACTAGTTGGCATCGCAGATCAGGGGCCAAGCAATCACCCTGCATGATACAACATTGAGACCATTACATTAACAAACTAGAATAATTTCAAAGACTACCCACCTACAGAAACTCCTGAAATATACTGTCATAAAGTATGGACACACCGCAAGTTTTGCAGCCAATGAATCCGGTGATATCCCAATGTCCGATGCGACATCTTTCAAGCCAACTTTTCCTCCATCAATTAGCTGTAAAAATTTTATAATAACAAGAGCATCACAAAACTTTTTTCTAAAATAAAAGCATGGTATTAGCACCTCAGTAAGAGGAAATGAAAATTACCTTTTTCAGTACCATCAAAAGATTAAGGGGGTCAGAGTTTTTGTCTTCTTCACCATGATTGGACTTGACCTTATCCACACACCCAAACTGCCAGGCATCTTTTCCTGAATTTTGTCCAGAGGTTGATTTTGCATCATTAAGTGATACCTCCTGCAATTCGCTACAGTCCGATGCCTCAGAACTATCCGGCCCTTCTAGTTGCACAACTTCATCAACTGTGTTTCCACAGCTAACTTTTGAATTATGTAATACTTTTACAGGCAAGTTCCCAGGAGAAGAATTGTTAGTAGAAGAGTCAATGTCGGCAGCTATTGCAGTACTTTTTGAGTGTATCCGAATGCCACTGGGCTGGACTTCTGAGTGCTTAGAGCAAAATGCTCGCAGCTCAACCTAGAAAAGCCATGGAAGAAGAGCCATGTTAAGGGCAAAGATCATCTCCAATATGGATATCAGAAAAATAGAGGCACTAGTTTGTAGTGCTAAGGACACTTGGAAGAGTCGAGCTTACATTATCGTCACCTGATTTACCCCATATCTCCATTCTATACCTAGCCTCCCTCGCACAAATGGGATGAAAAGAAGTTCTGCAGGTTCCTGAAAAGAATTAAAGAATAACCGATCAAAATAAATGCTTTTTTTTATGATAACGATCAAAATAAATGCGACCAGACACGATTGCAATTGACATAGCAGCATTAAAAATGTTACAGTGAAAAAAGGGAAATGACATAAAAAGGTCATCTACAGACATAAAGAATGCCATAAAAGGTAAGCAATAAAAATTAATAAAATTTGGAAACAGAAGCCAGCAAAAATCAGCAACCATCAGGAGATTTCTACAAACCAATAACTTGCTTTAAATATCCTCCAAAGAAAACATCAATTATGATGTAGTCAGTCCCACAAAAAGAAGAAAAATATATTTCAAGATTTGTTCCAACCGGGTAAGTAAGCCAATATAGAAACGGATATTTTCTTATGATCAAGCTGCTTCCTTTTTTGAGTAATAAATAGAGAAATTTTATTAATCAGCCAAGCTGTTTCTCTGTATAAGAGAAGACCATACAATCACTGCTATAACTATGATGGACCAGTCAAAACAATTTGTTCATCAAGCAACAACACACTTCTCAGTAGATCTATTTGTTCAAACAAGTTCAATCGTCTTCAGCCTCTCCTTCCCCACTCATGCAAACAAAAAATTGACAAACAAGCCTTCTGCTGATCCCATCCACAAACCCATAGAACCATAACATAGGGAGCTAATCCAAAAAACAATAATGGGATCCATATTCTGCTCCTTTTACGTCAACCACATTCTGCTCTTTCTAAATCAACCACTATCCACCGACAATTACTTACCTGAGATTATAATCAATATTCTCCCAAAATAAAATGGATACAATCTCCCTGCTGTTCAGAAATTGAAGCATATAAAATGCTTTTACCATGTATCCGGTTTTCAGAATATTTGCATATTGAACAAGCGTGTAAACTAACACCAACCATAACTAATTCTGCAATTTCAAGCAAGAAAGAAAGGGACAAAGGCCTCCATAAAGCATGTCCAGTACCTCCGCTCAGTTTTAACTCACTTATATTACATTCCCTCATCTGGTCAGACTATCAACTTCCCTCAACTTAAATTTTGCGGAAATTATTTGGGCCGTAATATAGTGGTTGACTGTTTCACATTCACCCAACCTTGAACTGCTGTAACATCTTGGTCTCTTTGCTGCCCATCTTCTAAAACTAAAACATACAAAAGCATCAACACTCTTGCATGGTACGAGGTGTACGTTCAATTGGAATAACAACTATTACAGCTAATGAGAGACCGCATTAAAAAATGTTAACAGTTACTACATTCAATAAATCTTTCCACGGCATGAGATGAAATCATATAATTCCTGACGAAGAACTAAAGTTGAAACTGACTTAAAAGTCCAATTGGTATAACAAAATTTCCACATCTATGAATCTTCCTGGGAGTGTCATCCAGGAAAGTAAAGCAGAAAAGAATATGGTATGAGAAGACATACCATGACTGCACCTTACGCAGACACCGCACTTGATTTTGCATACATTACAAACTAACTTTCTCCGAGTTTCTGCAATTCTTTCCACACCAAGGATCGGCTCCATCCTTGCCAGGTCCTCTATGTAAACCTCGGGCATCCATTGGGAACAGAATAAGTGGGCAAACTCTACAGGCCCATGCCCACTTGTTTCTTGACCAGTCCAAACAGGCTTCAGTGCACCCCCATGCTTGGGACAGAGAAAACAGGAGCTATCCAACCCACTTTGACTATCTTTCTGCTTGCACCAAGAACACAACCAAGACCCATCAACTTCCTCTGTTACTCCATAGCACTTCCTATGGACCAAGACCCTACAAGAACTGCAGACTACCAATGGGTTCAAATCCGTACCACTAGCACCCCTGCAGCAAAAATGACATAAGTTGGAATTGCCTTCGCAAGGGTGTGCGACAAAAACCTTTTCCAAGCCAGCATCACTGCCTAGATGCTTCCTTTTCTTGGACGGTCGCTCCGTGGTCAGATATATCTTACCCCTGCAACCTAAAAGCCACTCTAAATTGTTACTACAAGACCCTGAAACAGAGCAGACCTGTTCTTCCTCTACACTATCTAATTCCATGCCCTCCTTATCTCCTCTATGTACAACTCCGTCATCATTGTCACAATCAGGACCCCCTGCATTATCCCTACTATTACTGCATTCGAAATGTTGGAGCGACAGCAACTCCTCAGCAGCTAATGAACTACCCGAAGCCACCTCGGTCAGAGAATCAATATCGGGCAATGTTAAGTCCCTGAAGTACTCCTCAGTTTCATCCCATATGTCACGGCCTCGTGACCGTTCCCCAGGTTTAGCAGACTTCTTCTTTTTCTTATTGTCCCCACCAGAGTGTGACTTCTTACTCCTTCTTCTGCTCTCAGAATGCTTCAGCAGAGCAGCCAATTCACTGGGGAGCGTAGGCACAGTGGTTGAGGAAGCTGTCCCGTCCTCTGGGACATCGAAAGGTGAGCGCTCCGACAGGGCCTTACGAGCCTGAGAGAAGAAATCGATATCTGAGCTGAGCTTTGAACGGGACTCCCCTGGCATTTGGGAAGCCCTAGGAATGGGGCTCGCCGGCTCCTCGGCACCACAACCTCCTCCCTCCACTCCCATGCCCATCGCCATCTCCGCCCCCTGAAGCTGACATCGGCCTCCAGTCATAGTCCACACCAGCCACGGCAACCAGCCACGACGCATTCCATCACCTGGGAACTCCAACACCTGCCCTGGCTCCTCTTGGCCCCAATTGAAGGTGGCCCCCCCGGTCGAGGCAAGCGAAGAAAACCTAGCCGGTGACCTGGCCCCCAAGCCCCAAGTTGAAACCCTAATTGAGTATGTCTGAAGTTCAGTGCTCACGTGCGACCCAGCGGAGAGTGGCACGGAAAGAGAAGTGGGGGAGGGAGAAAACGGATAAGTCGCGGCTAGGGTTAGGGTTTTCCGTTAATTCTGGTTGGTTTCTGCCCCTTTGATCCGTTTCAGAGAGAGGGTGCGAGAGACGAGATGAAATGAGCAAAAAAAAAAAAAACCTTTTTTTTAGAGAGAGACAGAGACAGAGACAGAGACAGAGACAGAGAGATTGGCTTTTTCAGCAGGCAGCAATGAAATGGTTCGTTGGAGAGAGATTTTTATATATAGCCCGTTGGTTTCTTTGGTTGTAATGTTCAAATGTAATTTCACATTGCACAAATTAAATCTTTACAGTGTAATTGGTAAAATTTCTATGTTAAAAATACATTAAATTTCCAACTTTATAATTAATTTTATATCATTTTTACCTTATTTGGATTGTAAAATTCAAATGCAATTTGAATTATACGATTTAAAATTGTATAACGTGATTGGTAAAATTTTTATATTTTACTTATACTTACCAAGTTTTAAAATTTTCCAGCTAATTTTATATGTACAATTACCAAGTTTTACAACTTTATATTTTTTAAAATGCAACAATGTCACATTTCAATTCATAATCCAAAAAATATATTTACTATATTAGCAGGTAATAAGATTTGGTACAGTGATTTCGTTCCCAACTTAGATCAACAGGTCTTGATATTTAATTCACATCGGTGAAACTTGTTATGTTCTCTTATTCCATTTTACTTCCGTCCCTTTTACATTTACTTATTTTATTTATATTTTGAAAAAAAAAACATTTACTATATTAAGACCTTACCCATAATTTTAATGTGTATATGTTATTTTAATCTAATAATACACTAACTAAATAGGGAGTAATACTCGTCCGTGTTGTGCTGGATCCCACGTGGCAGGGTGTCGTTGGCAGGATGACGAAGCGCACGAATCTCTCTTTTTTTCCGTACTCATCTCCCGGAAATTACGACCGTGGACGCATGGTCGCACTGGGCACGTCGGGCCCCTATTTTCAATTCGGTTTGATTCTTTACTGACCGTTACACATCACAGAACCTTTTTTCAGAATATTGTAGCTTGACAGTTTTAACTTTATTCAATTATTAAATGCTGGGCATAAATATGTAAAAACTCTAATTTTCTAATTAATTATAATTTAAACTTGGGTAGAGAAAAATGATAGGAAAACACGTGGTCATCGTCTTGACATGTGCGGCTAATGTCCCGTGTAGCGGATCGAGTACATCGGCAATAATTTCAATGTTTTACGTAACAGTCACGACAAGGTGCCCGGTCGAGGCCTCTGAACTACAAGGGACCAGATGGTCCTCGATGGCCAGGGCTCCTACTCCACATTGAATGAAGCTTCAATGCGTGTCTCTAAGAGGGTAGCGGGTAGCCACGGATGGATTTAGTGGAGTGTGGGGTCATTTTTCCCCTTAAAATCGGAAAAATTCTTAATATATTATGTATATTTTACTTGATTTTATTCAATTTTTTATGTAACTATTCTATTTCGTCATCCCGAACTCGTTATGTTAATATTTTATAGAATTTCGCGCCCCTCAACTAAGTTTCTGATCCTGGCAACCCTGGCTGGGACATGGATGGTGATGGGTTATCGTCACCATTTGGCACCGTTGATCGATGACCGGTGTGATTTTTTATTTTTTGTTTCTTTTGTTTTGGGATATGCTGGCTGATCTGATTCGACATACAGGCCAGGGGAAGTTATTGCATTCGTTAGGATCTTCCACCGAAGGAATACGCATTTTTCGTTTAGGAATATCGAATCTATTTAGGGAATTCGGTAGAGATTTCACCAGACCAGAAACTGAAGAACCTCGTTGCTATCCGGAAAAAGTGCGGACTTCTGGTATGCGGGTTTGTCGGATCGATGCACGGTGCATCGTCCCAGAGAATGTCAAGATCTCGTGGATCTGTCGATGCTGCAGATTTCAGACTCGCCAAGACTGTCCACGACATCTTGAAAGAGTTCTGAATACCTTCCGGTTTATGGTCGCCATAGACGATAACGTGCACGACGAAGTACTAAACCTGCTTATGGACGTTTTTCTGGACGACAACATAGAATAGAATGATGTCACAGGGGAAGCACTCCGGTACTGCTACTGCGATATTGTTCGGAGCCTGTAGTCAAACCACATGCTCTGTCAGGGATTAAATTCTCGACCTGATCGGTCAAATAGGCTGGATCCTAGACACCACCGAGAGACTGCCGATTGATTGAATCTCGGTCTTGTAAACTGTCTAGGCATTGATGGTTCAGCATCTTGTACTGTACTCCAAACACTCCTGCCATTTTCTGGGCATGAAGCCAGGAAAGCATGCCCAGGAAACTATGGGGATGCATTAGCAAATTACCTGCAGCAAATTCGCCATTCCCGTGCTTAAAGGAATTGAAGTTTCACCACTTTTGGCTCGGGTTGTCGACCCTTAAATGAAACCGGGAGCTACGATTGGTGATTGGTCTTCCCATCCTTGGATTCATCGGCAACAATTCTGTCTAGCGAAAACCTCGACGATCATCCCAAACGGCTCCTAAGTATTTATGGACAGCAAGAGTTCACTTATTGCAGATGTCAGTGCAATTTTGTTACCAAAGAGTTATGGGCACAGAGGATTGTTTGAAGGAAATCCTGGAATGTCACAGGAACCAAACTTCCAATCCAACATGCGACAAAACATGGCATGAGCATAGATTTAAGGAAACCACCTCTCCTTGTACAGTAGTACGAAGAAAAGGCCCTTTCGCTTCTGCTCCGAGCATCTGATCGTGATCACTTTCGGCGATGCCCACTACATGGTAGGATTCCAAATATGCATCTGAATCTCCTCTGCAAGCACAAGCGGATGAAACAAAATTTTACCGACAGGAATGTTAAACGTCAGTGTACTGCAGGATGTGATTCGAGTTTTCTTTACCCGGAAGGGAATCTCCTCCTCCTTGGGCGGCGACCCGATGCATTTGGAGTTGCAGAGCTCATCACCTCCTCCATTTTCGTCCGAGACAATACGCTCGTACGTCCATTTCTGGCTGGTCTTCCCAAATATCCGATCGAACAAGATCCGTAGCCTCCTTGGAGCAGCCAACCACCTCCGCTTCTGTAAAAGATAAAGCTTTAAGTCAATTCTTATACCCTTTCACGGCGATACCATGTTAAAATCCAGACTTTGGATCAGAGGAAGCATTTTACAAGAGGAAACCAGTTTAATGAACGCTCGACCGGATTTGGGATCACTATTCATTTCCATCGAACATCAAGCTCCAAAACGATGATCACGAACTCAGGCTCACTCACCTGCTTGGGCCGCCCTGGGAGCCGGTTCGACGGGATACCTCGGCCACCATTCCTCAGTTCTCTGGCATAGCCAAGGAGCTGCTCCCGGCGATTACGGCCAGCTGATCTTCCAGTTCCGCCCCATTCCAGGAGCCGGGTCGGCCTAGCTCTCCTGATCTGGTGAGTCTTTCGCTCGGAAAGCTTGGCTGTGGATTCGGCATACACGCTGATGATCACTCTGTTACCAGTGATAACTGTAGTTTTGTTCTTGCGATCAATCAAATTCATCTTCTTCTGATCAGATCTGGAAGTGATGGTAAAGTCCATAAACTTTCAGTTACGAAGATAATGCTTATTAGGTTTGACTTTATCAGTAACAGAATTTCACCTTTTCTTATTTATTCAGTCTTTACTCGGGGACTAAATAAGCAAAAACTTTTATTTCAAATCGAAATTATCTGCCGACAAAGTAGCAATTGAACCGACACATTAAAAGGTTTCCTGAATCCATGTTTTTTTTAAACGCAATTTACTCTTCAATTTTTCTTACAATCCGAATCACTGATATCCAGAAATTTAATAGACTATGACTGATACAATTCGAGTTGGAAATGTCTACTATGGGATAAAACTCTCCAAAATAAATATTTTTTATTCACGGGACTCGAATCGGAGGTAAGTAGTTTTACTAATTAAGGTACATCAATCTTCGAATGCTTACTTGCCCGGTCCAAATCGGGCACATGGCCAAATTTGTTAACTAATTTTGACTATTGAGCATTGATCAGAAATTTGATACGGTCGAGTAAACAAAAAAAAATCGTCATTTACATTAATTTCCGGAGCATAATCAACAGAAATAAATCAATTTAGTTCCGATCTGATCGTGATTCTCACCACATTGATCTCACCGAAAAAAATTGATTAATTCAGAGTCAAACAGTGACGAGCCGAAGATGATGCCCAGGATTGTTACGTTGGATCTCTAGGCTCCGGAGATGAGGAACCACCCCCCCGAGCCTCCGCTGCCACAGGCTCCCTCCTTCCTCCTCCTCCTCCTCCGCCGGCTTCCTCACCCTCTTCACACCGGCAACGGCGGGTCCATCTCCTCGATGTTCACCGCTTCCCTTATGTTCCCTGTCTCGGACCCGAACGAGCAGCTCCTGCTCACGGTCCGCCTCCTCGCTGCCGCAGAATTTGTGGCGGCAGCGATGGCGGAGGACGGGCTGCTGCCGGCGGCAGTGCCCGAGAGGAGGCTTTTGCTGGAGAAGAGCCTCCTCAGCTTAGAGTACTTGGCGTGGCTACTGCTAATAATCGCAATGTTGTTGGTCTTGATGGCCCCCATGCTGCTGTTGCTGGCGAGCTTGTAAGGCGTCGGCAACCCGACGACCCGGCTGTTCCGCTTCTTGACCTGTCCCATGCACCCGATCTTCGGAGACAGCGGATCCGCCTCGTCCGGCGAGGATCTCAACCGTGGTATCACCACGCTCTTCAGCGACGACCTCGAGCAGAGCATCGGCAGAAACATGCTTGTGGGAGGGTTGCCGAGACGGTGGTGAAAATCCTTGCGGTACCCATTTCCCATCTCCGGTCCACTCGATCGGCAGGACAGATTCCTCTTCGAGGGCGTATGGATTCTTCAAACGATCTGAAAGTTATCGACTTTAATGTCGGATGATGGTGAAGAGAGGAAGATGGGTTCTTAGCAACGGATTTTTATGTGTTTGG
This sequence comes from Lagerstroemia speciosa, assembly GCA_037672795.1. Lineage (NCBI taxonomy): Eukaryota > Viridiplantae > Streptophyta > Magnoliopsida > Myrtales > Lythraceae > Lagerstroemia > Lagerstroemia speciosa. Next base: position 5,313,142 of record CM075294.1, on the reverse strand, counting down.
GTGTTGAGGGAGACGACTGAGATAGAAAAGGAGGGAGCTTTGAGGTTGGGAAGGTTAGGGGTGTGGACTTGGGAGCTTGCTGAGAGAGACTGAGTCTGAGTCCGCTTCGAACAGCTTGAAGAATATGTAAAAGTTCAACAATGGCCGATCAATTAATTAATTAATCAATCTCTTTCTGCTAAGTGAAACGGGAGGTTTGAAATAGCGGTCATCCAATGTTTACCAACGCTAATCGGTCTACGTAGCACCCACCAAAGTTCTAAAATAGTTTAAGAAGTCAGTATCCGTCAAAATTCGAGTTCAAGAGTCACTTGTAGTAACATTACTTAGAGTGATACTCGAATATGAAATCTTGATAAGTTCTAATCTCTAAACCATGTCCTTAGTAATATTTACTATTCGATCTCAGATAGAAAATCAATCAGTTCATGTCTCTTAAATTATGAAATTCGAGTCTTGTTAATAGAAAATATTGTTCAAATTTTAATTAATCGATATTAATAAAAAAATTTTAAAAAAAGAGGTGGTACACATGAATAAAAATTAAAAGGAGAAAGAGAGGCCAGTGTTTGTTTGCATTAGGAGGGAAACCGCACTCGTGTGAATGGTGGAAAGCTAAACGATGGATTAATAATCAAGGGAAAAAATGCCGTCCCAATTAACCACCCAAAGTTCGGTTTAGTTGTAAACCTGCCACTAAAGTTTCACGCTTTGACACAAATCGTCCCATAAAGCTCGACAACCGGTCTTCTAAGTGCTGCCGGCATCACGAGGACGAGGCTCTTGATCTGCTGCCTACATCGCACGAGTCCTCGAACGACCAAGAGTCCTTAAAATAGATTAAGTTTAAAAGCACGGGTTATGGAAGATGTTTCAAGATTTCGAAATATACGGTGACGTGAACCATCGCCTATTCGTGGAACTAGTTAAATTTGGGCTATAAATGAAGTTGGGTAAGTTTTGGTCATTCGAGCTATCTAACGGAAACATCATATAAATAATTTTTTGACCGTTGGGGGCAGATCTGTGGTATGGAGCAAAGTTGCGAGGCAAATTTGTAATTTAAGAAAATGATGAACGATCAGACTGTGGTCCGACCTTTAGAGATCCACCCATCAAACGATGCCAGCTGTACAAGAAAAAAGCATCATTATTCAATCATGGAATTGACACTTTCTCTGTTTTCTCATAATAGAGCAAAAATAAATTAATCAATAAATGGGATTAAATTAAAAATAAGTGAAATTAAAGTGTGATGCTCGGGTCTTCAGAGTCAACGGTCAAACTCCATATTATTGAGCTTTTTACTGCCTCGTCTGAAAGGGTCTCGAGACACGCATAAACCAGAACAAGTTAGTAGTATGGACTGCAATTATTTATTAATTTCTTGGTTGAATTATTAATCAGATCAGTCGAGAGGGACAGGTATGGTTTGGGTCGGGTCCAATCCGAACTACACAAAGTGGAGCCACATTACATGTAGATAAGTTACGACGACAAACATTCCCCAAAAATTAACATGCGCAAATTTCACGTGGGACTTGGTGAAACACTGTCGGACTGACTGGTCCCACCGATATTTCAAAAAGCCACCGACCGAGCACATGCGTGCCACGTGTGGAAGCGCCTGTCCACCTCACAGCCGATTGTCAGCACGTGGCCGGCACGGATTTGGTACTGCAAAATCTTCTTCAATCTGACAGCTTTCTAATAATGTTCTTTATTTTATCTGTTCTCGCCATCGAATTCAATTGGGTACCAATAATGAAGAAGTTTTCGTGTTTCTCAAAAATGAAATTTTGCCCACACAGTGATCGGGAGCCCATATGAAATGGATGTCACTGGTTTAATCGTGAACGAGTCACGTCCAAGAATTAAAATTTAAAGGGAAAATCAAGCGATCCCGAAACCTTGTACCCGAAGAAAAGAAATTGAATGTGCGTTGGAGTTCAAGTGCTAACCATAGGATACTGATCTATGATGAAATGCCCCGAGGTTGTTGCCTGCTGTGTTCCCCTGGCTCTCGACTGTATTGCATTCTACAGGTTCCGCATAAACGATGTCGAGGTCGAGCGTATCCCAGCGTAGACAATCCAGCCAGCAACACAATACTTGTATGATTAAGAACTTTTTCTTGGCACTCCAGACTCTGCACATGCCGAGCTGAGGTTTTCATCGAGCACGAGGAATATGAACTGGTCTTTGCCCATCAACCAGAACACTGCTCTTCTTGTTTAAAGAGGCCCCCTGAAGTCGCACAGAACCATTTCAAGAAATCAGAAAATCATGCCCTACTCAACGGAGTACCAGATATCTGAGAATGAAAAGATTAAGGATGCAATTAGCGTGAAAGCTGACAGCAGCTGTCAGAGAGTTTCTTAACTCGCAGATGGAAATGAAAATGAACAGCAACAAGTGAAGAATGAGGGCATAGATATCCACAGCAATGGAAAGATGTTGCCATTAATAATATAGCATTGATGCCCTTGTCTGCGGCATTTAAGCTACCATCTTGTTTTTCAAGTTTCATAAGGCCCCTTAACAACCTTGACAGCAAAATGAAGGAAAAAGAAGATCCCTTCACAGTGTAAGCCATATGAATAAAAATTTTCTACATTCAAGGGAGTAACCAACCGAAGAATGCGAGGATAGATAGTGGAACAATACCAGTTTCTCTAACTGATGATATGAAGAAGTCATATGCATTCACAATAAACCAAGGGAAAATCATCATAGACAGAAGGTGTCTGTCCAGGGAAGGGAACCTGGGGACAAACTTCAGCCTCAAAAAACATAGCTGATCATATAGATATAAGAACTCTATCCCAATTCCCCATCACGGTTTAAAACTTCTCAATAAAATTGAGCAATGATTAACTCCATAAGCAGCTAATCAGTGAAGCTGATGTCTCTTTGGATATTTGAAATATACCACTTGATTCTCAATTCTCATACTACTTTAGTTATTAGATGCTTAAGATCCTGCCTTCGAATAGGATATCTACTCAGCCTTTTAATTGGATTTCCATTACAGATCAAATGGAGCTTCAGGTTTTCAGTGGAAAAATCTAGACTTCAACCTGATGTATGAGGAGGAACTGAAAGGAAAGAAAAACTGATATAGGATCCACATTTCACGTCTAGAGATTCAAAGCAGCTCTTCGTTAATGTTACAACTTAACCCGAACGTCATCAGGTCAACAAACTTCTTGTTTTTGTTCATCTTTCACCGAAAATCAAATCCAAATTCTTCATTTTTAACTGAAGAACATATATATCAACATCTCCAGTTCCTCAGACCAACTCAACATCAGACCACATAAGCAGTCCGTCTTACTTGTTACTTCAACTAATTGGCTATGGCTTTCAAGATCATTGACAATTTTGGATTCATCATCTCCATATTATACTTGAGTTCTTAAGATGCTTTCTCTCACTAATTTTGGTATATGACTTGCCAGAAAAGATTATGTGCCCTGCTGAAAAATTCGGCTCGACAACGAACTGACATTCAGAAAGAATCAAAACAACCGATACTCGGACTACAGAGGAATCAAAACAAGCACTCATTGAAGGTGAGAAACCAAGCCAAGGAGATGACGATTACCATCAGCTGGCCTGAGTCTCGGCACTACTTTTCCTGCTACCATAGAACTTAGACAGCCTGAGTAGATTCTCAGGTTTTGGCTTAACGTTTTTCTTTCTGAGCCCAAATGTCTCTTGTACCACAGGAACATGAAAGAGCACCAGCTTCCATGCGAATGCCCAGCCTAAGAAAATCAGAGACCCATTACATTACCCTCACTGCATTACATAGCTTTGGACCATTCCAACTGAAATTCAGAACAATATATTACCAAACCACCCGATATCACAGCAAGAAAAGCGCCAAATAATAGGTGATAAACGGAAGAAATTAAAAGAACGTACGGAGAGAGACACAGAGAGACGAAGGCAGTACCAAGAAGGATGAAGGATAACACGAAGGACACGGCGAGAGTCGGACGGAGAAGGAACAGACTGAGATAACTCCAATACGAGAGAGAAATAGCGAGGTCTTCCGTTGAGGAAGAGGAGAAGTCAGCCTCCATTGACAAAGCTTGGGGCGGTTCTCTGTTGCAGGTGCTCGACTGCCGCCGTCAGCAGATTCAGCCCCACAGCCTCCTCAATTTTCTTCTGTGGTCTATTTCAATTTAGTCCCCGTGCTTACAGAGAATGTCGAATGCTTCCTCTAGCTTTAAGATATTCTTCAAATGCCCCCTTAGTTAATATCATCTCAAACAACAGTAATTTAACGGTCTAAAATTTATTTTTATACAGTTTTGTGATACCAAAATCTCAGGTTCGTGTCCTTTTTTTAATATTTATAAAAATATATATTATAAATAATACAATATATATGAGCGTCAACCACAATGTAATAATTGGCGTAAACTCGGACATATTTCTAACAGTTCTCTCACTTATGTAAGCTAGTACGTCGCGAGAAAAGGTGTTAAATCCCACATCGGAGAATTAATGAGTTATAACATGGTTTATAAGAGAGTGAGCGTTTTTGAGTTAGATATGAGCTCAATATCCTGTAAACCAGTTGAATATTTCACACTTAGTACATATTATTTAGTTCATCTAATATGTTGGCAGTAACATGTTTACAGTTCCACTGTTTACAATCAAAATACTGTCATTATTTTTACTGATTAAAAAGAAATCCCGTGCATGCGCGATTTATTTTACTACAAAATTTAATTTATCAGAACATGTTAGCGCACTACTTATGTAGACATGTTTCTCAGGTAGAAACATCCGCAGTACCTATTAAATTTTATTCGTGTTTTTGACCGTTAGTCGGCAACGGAAAGGAAGATGAGATTTTCCCTGCCGGAAGTAATGAACCTAGACGCATTTACGGCCACGTGACGCAACAGCACGAGCGTCCCTTCTAAGATTCTCCCAATTCCCAAGTCAACGTCAAGCCCACCACGTGTCCATTGGTGCCACCGGCTATTCCCGATGACCGCGACATCCCCGCTGGACGCAAAATCCCGTCCAGGTTCATCTCTCTTACCGCCACTCGCTGCCCGTAGAGAACTCCCTCACTCCACACCCATCGTTTGTCGTCTCCATTCAATTTCCTTTCTTTCCTATGAAATTCTCAAAATTTAGCGTTTTCTAGGGTGTCCCAACAAATTAGAAGGGAAAGGTGTTTCGCACATCGCAGCGAGCAGGCTCTGCTGCTACTTCATCCACGGCGAATTTGCCGAGAGTCCGAGTTATTTCTTGCAGCTTCTTCAGGCTTTGTTGTCGTTATTTGTCTTGTGTTGCAGCTACACCTTCCCGTCGGCTCGCCAGTTAGCGAATTGGTTCTCGCCTCCCACCTTAGGTTCGATTGATCCCATCAAGGTAGATAATTTCTGGGGTTAGAGATTGGGGAAGTTTTTCATGGATTTTTCTCCTGCTCGATCAGGTCTGTCGCTCGGCTTCAATTCTCACGGGTCACCTGCTGCAAGCACCGATTCCTTTCCGATTCGGATTGGTTCAAGCTTCTGCAGCTCTCCCGGTGCGGTTCCATTGCAGCTTCTTGAGCCGAAGAGCGACAGATCGAGTGTCAACTACCATAAGGAGGAATTAATTAGTGAGGACGAGGAGTTTAGTATCTTGGGGCACCCCATGTGCTTGAAGAGGCAGAGGGAGGGTCAGCTATTGCCCAGTTCGAACCCGGCTAAGCGGGCTGCTGTTGAACCAGGGCTTGAGTCTAGACGAGCTGCGGTACAGGCATGGGGGAACCAGACCCTTTCAGTCGCTGACCCTGAGATCTATGGTATCATGGAGAAGGAGAAGCAGAGACAGTTCAAAGGCATCGAACTTGTTGCTTCCGAGAATTTTGTGTGCAAGGCTGTGATGGAGGCCTTGGGCAGCCACCTGACGAACAAGTATTCAGAGGGAATGCCTGGGTCCAGGTATTACACGGGCAATGAGTGCATCGATCAGATTGAGTTCCTCTGTATCAAAAGGGCCTTAGCTGCATTCAATCTCGATCCAGAGAAATGGGGTGTGAACGTGCAGCCGTATTCGTGTACCTCAGCGAATTTTGCAGTCTACACAGGTCTCTTACTTCCTGGTGATCGGATCATGGGACTCGACACTCCCTCAGGTGGTCATTTGAGTCACGGATGTTATACACCTAGTGGGAAGAACATCTCTGCCGCTTCGATATTCTTTGAGACTCTACCTTATAAGGTCAATCCACAAACAGGGTACATTGATTATGATAGGCTAGAGGAAAAGGCACTTGATTATAGGCCAAAGATACTAATATGTGGTGCCAGTTCATATCCTCGGGAATGGGATTATGTGAGATTCAGGAACATTGCTGATAAGTGCGGGGCGGTCTTGATGTGTGATATGGCTCACATAAGCGGTCTCATAGCAGCTAAGGTTTGAATTTCTTCTACTCCATGTAATTTTTATGACCATACAGTGCTGGATGCAGTTAATTCCTGTCAGCAAGTTTGTTTGTTTGTTTATGTGTTGCTTAGGTTGATTTTAGAATTATGATCTGGGAAGGGAAGTTCTGCCGCTCCCTTAGTCACCTTTATTCTTAAGCCTGTCCCTGCTGTGAGGAACATCTTCCATCTGATTTTACTCCCCGGTTCTCTAGTCTGAGCATGCTCGGGTCTTCAGAGCAGTCTGATAACCTGGCACATTAAATTTGTCCAAAACCTGTAGAGTCAGGGTTTCAGAGATGGTCTAGAATGTTATGCTTGTTCCTTTAATGACCTTTAATGCATGGACGGACACATGTCAAAGTAATCAGTGCTGGTTGCATGATGATTAATTGATTTCTTGAAATCAAGATATCTCCTTATTCTAGAAACTTTCCGGTTCCTTGTCATAATGTGTATTCTTCATGTAATGTTAGTTATTATATCCTGAAGCAACTCGTGCGATGTGAAATTCCAGAGTGCTAATGCTTCCCTTCAATGTTAAACTTGGTTGTTCTATTTCACAGGAATGTGCAAGTCCGTTTGATTACTGTGATATCGTTACCTCGACAACCCACAAGAGCCTTCGGGGCCCCAGAGGAGGTATAATTTTTTACAGGAAAGGCACAAAACTAAGGAAACATGGTTCGCATCCCAGTCAAGGCGATGGCAGTACCCATTACGATTTTGAGGAAAAGATCAATTTTGCTGTTTTCCCATCTACACAAGGTGGTCCTCACAACAATCATATTGCTGCACTGGCCATAGCCTTAAAACAAGTGAGTACACCCGAGTTCAAAGCACATATCCAACAGGTGAAGAAAAACGCCCAGGCTCTGGCATCTGCTCTGCAAAGGAACAAGTGCAGATTGGTGACAGGAGGTACAGATAACCATCTCCTACTCTGGGATGTGATGCCTCTTGGCATAACAGGTATTGTAAGATTAATTTCCTTTACTTCATGGAATCTTCTGGTTTTCTATTTAGCATGTTCCATCATCCGCAGGCTTGGCATGGGATTTTTTTTCCCCTGAAGGTTTTATCTATTTATCTAGTCCACACTTTTCTCATAAACATGACATTGTGTACTCGTCTTGTAGTTTAAATAATTTTTTTTTCTTTTTACCCTCATGCTTGGTCTACTATAACATCGTGAATTACATATCCAATGGGTTCATGTATGCTTACAGAGCAAACCTTTATGACCAGCACCTGATTGTAATCTAGTACCTTAGCTACTCAAGCTTCAGTTTGTGATTCTTGGAGTTTCTCTTGAGGACATTTAAATGTGTTTCCTAAACATCCATTTCCACATAAATTTTCCAACATTCCTGCCCATGCTTCAACTTAATGTTTCGAACAATCAGTGGCAGCTGGAGAGGCCTGCTTAGTCCAGATTTAAATGTTTCTTTAGAGGATCAAATCTAACATGGATATGGAAAGGAAATAATCGCAAAACAATGCAATCCCAGATTCATCCAATAAAATTAAAACTTCGGGTAATCTCTATAGATTGGTTAATATGTTGACTCAAATTTCTCTTATAAATGAATAAATCTTCCTTTCAGGTAGGAACTATGAGAAGGTCTGTGAGATGTGTCACATTACAGTTAACAAAACAGCTATATATGGTGAAAACGGTGCCATTTCTCCAGGAGGGGTGAGAATTGGTGAGTGGTAGTCCCGCTCTTTGATTCCTAAATGGAAGATCTATTTTCTTCGTCTTGGATCTAGCTCTTACTATGTTTGCTGTTAACCTTTTTACTACTGTTTGTGATGCTTATCAAGAAAAACGGAAAAGCAAGGTCTCACTTCATTAAAGCAAGATGAAACCTTTTCCTTTCTTTACCCCTGTGCTTCCAGCGTTTATTCACAAGCTGTAAAACAGAAGCAATCCTTTAAAGAACCTAACGAACTCTCTGGAGCTTGAGAAAAGCAGTATGATCTGAATAGATCCCTATATGGAGTAAACTAGTAATAGCATGTCTTCTATTTTACTCTGTTAAAAAAAAATCTCGTCATAGTGCCTTCAGGTGCACTGTAGAAGTTCCAATTTCATAGCTCGTTGTTCTGGTGTCTACAAATAACTTATTTTGCCTGACTGCTGATGTCATTTCTGATTCAGGTACTCCCGCCATGACATCAAGAGGATGCGTAGAATCCGATTTCGAGGTGATAGCCAATTTTCTCATAAGGGCAGCTCAGATTACTCTTGCTGTGCAGAAAGTGCGTGGAGTACAACAGAGAGACTTCCTCAAGAGTCTCCAGCACAATAAAGATATCTTAGAGCTCCGAAATCGAGTTGAGGCATTCGCATCCCAGTTTTCATTGCCTGGCTTGGACAGTTGCTTGTAGAACAATAGGCAGATGCACCGTGCTCTGCAGTTCGCATATACCCAGTGACCTGACATGCTATCTTTTTTTTTGTTCTTACAGTTTAGGTGTCATATATATATTTTTTGAAATTTCTTTCTGTAAATTACAGAAACTTGAAATACATAAATGTGATTGTCTCTGAAACATATTATGATATAGCGATCGTGTTGCTGCTGTTGCTGGAACACTGTGCTTTCTGGTAGCTGGGAAGAGTTCTGGGAAGTTTCTATACAGTGTTTTATATCATCTGTCTTCCAAGTTTCGCACCACAGGCAGTTCAGTGTCCATTTTCCGGCGTACACGAGTCTGTTCCTTTGAGAAAGTGGTGAAACCCAAGAAACTCTATTAGGGATAGCATTAGCCTTTCCTTGGGCTCTCTATCTTTCTGTGCTGTCAAAGCAAGACTGCTCTGTTCTGGTAGAGAGATTCTGCTGTTGCAGACAGTGATCAAAAGAGTGGAGAATCATGGCGTTTGAAGGGGGTGGAATCAAGTGATTACTTGACAGAGCATCCTCTGCAATTTCTTGCTGCTGGTCTTAGCTCACAAACTTTTTCTTTTTGATCATTTTTGTCCTTTCATGCTATTGTTTGTCCTTTAATACTTTTTTATGGCCACTGCTTCCACCATTATTATTGTTCTTTCTTACCCGTATCACCATTATTACTGTTTCTTCACTAGGGTATCAGCTAGCGGCCTCCTTAGGGCACCCCACAGAGGAGGCAGGGCATGAATTTCTGGCAATAGACAAAAGGCATTGAGATACGATCACAGAGAGGTGAGATGCACTGAAAGCGACCTATTTTATCTTTTTAGATATTTCCCAGAAATTATGTTGCTTGATGCTTCAAATTACACACCCAGAAAAAAAAGGGGATTGAAATTAGGTTTAAGCAGCTGATTTTATGGAATGTTAAGAGTCGGTTCCCTGTAATTAAAATAAGGACCCCCCTTGTGAACTCGATCTTGACCAGCCAGTTGTACACTATGCTATGTTGTATGAAGAACCAATCTTGATCGAGAATTCAGACTCGATCAAGGTGGTCTTTTTCTGAAGAGGAAAAAGTACTACCGAGCTGAGAGCTGAGATGCTCCAGATCAGACATATTGCTTAAGTTGAAGTCTTGATTTTCAAAAGAAATGGAAGAAGAGAGAACCCAATGGATGCCAAAGTCATCATCCTCGCTCAAATTTCTCCCTTTCCATCATCTTGTCGCAGGTAGAATGATTCGTCAGTTTACTATGACAACTTGGAAGAGAGCAGAGCACTCAGAAAACAGAACAGAGCATAGACACCACGACATGACAGAAGAAGAAGAATAACAACAACCCCTTTGGAGAAGACGAAAAGAAAAATCAGAGAAATAATAATTCAATCAATTTGACTTTCTTGTATTTCCTTCCAGGACGGTCAAGAAGATTATAAAATCATCCCATTTCATCTCCATCTTCTTCTCCCTCTTAGTAATTTTCCAGCAACAGGGGCGAAATGTCTGCTCAACTTGGGCCCGCTTCATTGTCAAGTCTACAAATGTCTTCTTCTTTCTTCCTCTTACTCTCTTGAGTGCTGCTTGTTGAAAAATCTAGACTTTGTGTAACAATTCTCTCAAGTAAACAACTAAAAATTGCTTGAAAAGCATATTGAACAGGGATAAAAGAAAGTGGGCTTCTCAACCGAGAAAAATCATGATCGAGAAAGTTTTACCACTTAATGAACTATTTAATTGGATTCCTAACTCGGAATGAGAGACGAAAAGAGAGAGAGTGGTAATAGTTAGCCTAAGATTGTGAATTCCCTACGTCTAAAATCCCTTACATTTCCCCTTGAAGCCATTCTTCTTGATTCTTCATCTCCTCCTATTTCTATTCTACTCTTTTTTGTTTCTTTTCCTCCTGATTCATCTGAATCTACCTGTGGCAGCAAAAGTCCAACAGCTTCTTCCTCCCTTCAACAATCTCATCAAAAAGATCATCCAGTTGCCCAATTATGTTCTCTGCCCCCGCTCTCAGCCCCAAGAAGCACACCTTCAGATCCCCACTCCTCTCCATTATCCTCCCTTCTTCTTCTTCTTCTTCCTCCTCATCTCTTCTCTCTTCCAGTTCCCTCCTCAGTTCCTCCATTGCTGCCCGCGACCTCTGGAACTCGTGCATCAGTATCCCAGGTCCTCCCGGCCTGATCCTAGCAATATCCTCCCCGACCCTCTGCTGCAGCCTCGCCGCTGAGATCATGAATCCTGACCCGAAGAAGAGCCGGCCCTCGTGGCTCGCCCCGAAGAAGCTGTCGAGCATTCTCTGACCCACTGGCCAGCAGTAGACTAGCCCGCATAGCAGGATCATGATGAGGAGGGAGCTCACGTTCCTCATTGCGTAAAGGACCCCGCGGAATCCGTTGAACCCGTTGAGCTTCGACTCGACCAGGACCCGCTCATTGAACCGGAGGGAGAGCCGCTCGATACGGTTCTCCAACATCGACCGGTTACTCCCCTCCAGCCTCACTGCCTCTCCCCTGCAGTCTGTGATCGCCCGAATCACCTGTTCGTATTCAGAGAAGCCAAATGGGAGACTTCACCTCCTGACCATTCGATAACAGAACAGAAGAGTAAAGGGTCTTCAAGAAGACTCATTGATCAATATTTGGGATCGAGAGTATCGGACCTGTCGGATGAGTTGATGGCTGAGCTGACGGTGGCCGTCGAGGGCGGCAGTGACGTTGAGCCCGGCGGAACAGTAATTCTCCATCCTGGAGATTCCTGATTTCAGCACGCGGCATGCCTCCCACAGCCTTGAGCTCTCGTCCATGTACTCGTAGAGCCACTTGTCTCCGACCGGCAAGTGGAGCTTCTGGACCAAGAGGGTCAGCTGGGAATGGGAGGATCGGAGGAGAGAGATCGCCCGCTGGAGGAACTGGACGGACATGGAGTGGTCCGAGAGATAGACTTGCTCCAGATCATCGATGCCCCGCGTAAGGATTCCGTAGAAGCCATTGACAGAGTTGGTAGAAGAAGCATCCATTGGAAGGGATCAGGCCGCAGGGAATGGAAACCGAGTACGGAGAAGGGAAAGAGAAAAGTCTGTAGCAGGGACTAGGGAGACTGATATGTAAATATGAAGTGGAGGGAGAAGCAGAAGGTGAAAGAGGAAAACAGAGAGCACATGTAGGAGCTGAAGGGCACTGAGAGAGACGCAGAGAGAAGAGAGACAGATATGGAAATCTAGCCGAGGTTTCTAAAGGGCGAGGATTAGGGAGTATCTTCGTATTTAGATTTTAGATAAGATCTTCACGGATCCCTCTATGCCAGCCATAGTAAATATTCAACATGCAACACGCAATGAGTTCGTAGTATAAATTACCATTCAAATCTTGACACGTGTAAAATTCTAAATTACCATTCAGATCTTAACCATGTCTCTATATCAAGTAACCGTGATACCTTGTTCAATTATATATATATATACACACACTATAAATTATTTTTGTGATGTCCTCTTTCTTCCTCTCAAATTTTTTCCACTGTGGATTATCTGCCATCCAAAAAATACACTTAAATACATTCTATTTAGTCCAAATTCGAAGCAGGTTGATCCACTTACAGCTAGTTTGGATTGAAGGCTTGGAGAGTTACAGGTGAGGGGGAAGGGGAGGAGAGAGATTCAGATGGATAGTCTGCAACTCTAAATCTTTCATTTGAATATTATTATTATTATTATTATTATTATTATTATTAGAGGGGAGTTAATGAGAGATATTGAGTTAATTTGGTATTTTATCATTTTTTAAATGTAAATAAATATTTTTACAATGAGGTGTTTTTATCTTAAATATTTCAATCCCTCGCAAATCCCACCATCCAAACAATCCTACCCATAAGGTGTAAACATTTTTCAGTCATGAATTTTCTTCATTCATATGATTCAAACTCATGACTTACTAAAGGAAAGAGATATCGGATCACGTTAACCAACTAATGTCAATAACAAAAACGGGGATTTTCTTGAGATCTCAACGGGACATATCAAATCAAAATATTTTGCCCATTCTAAAAGTAGCTTAGATAATTTGTATCGGATCATGAAATATCACAAGATTTGTTTAGTTGCCATCTTTGGTTGTACATGGAGTCTATAGATGACAAGGGAAATTCTACGATCCGGATCGTTAACGATCCAACAAAAAGAACCGTAAAATCTTCGAAACAATAGATCTCTCCTCACTAATATCAGTTAGGCGTGTGAGAGCTTTTTTCCCAAACCCTAACCTTCTTGAATTTTCTCTCAAGTCAACAATGCAACACCCTTTTCCCTATCAGTTTCTCCATCAATTTGTCATCACTTTCCTTGTTGTTTTTTTCCTGAACATTGAAAAGGATTGTTTGGAGCAATGATGGGTGTTTCTTTTGGAGGGGAAAGGATGATTGGTGATATGCCATTTTTTCATAACCTGGTTTAATTGGCAGAAAGGGAAAACTAATTATGATTTGATGGAAATAAAATTAAATTAACATAAAGTTACTAAGGAGAAAAAATACACTCACATTGTTGGAGTTAATGGATCCATGAATCGAGTTTCTTTTTATAATTTCTGAATTTAATCTTACATATTAATTGCTCGTAAATTTTGAACTCGGATCCCGCTTGATTGAATTTAGAAATTGGATTCTACCCGCAACCTATATTTGACCTGGGCCTTACTTTATTGAATTAAAAGTGAGGAATGACAGAACTGTAGGTGGATCATGTTCTAGTTAAGCTTGATAATTTTTGATACGAGACGAGACGGAGTTAGGCGGGTTTAAGTTGAGCTTATTTAGACACGAATCCATTTGGACACGAACTTATTCGGACACGATAAATAAACGTGTTTAAGTGAGTTAAACTTGTATAACTCGATAATACACATTTAAATAAATATATTTCACTATTTTTATATAAATACTGAATCTATTTAATATATTGATATATAAAAAAATTTATGATATGTAAAATATTGCATGCGTTATATGTTTCATTATTATCAAATATTATGTAATTAGTTAATCTTACTTATTTATTATACTAATTGTCTATAAATACAATCATTTTAGTAGTTGTATTATATGTTATTAGAGTATAATTATATATTGAAGACTTTCTATATTAAATGGGTCAACACAGTTTAGACACGATCATTTAGACACGAACTCGTTTAAATACGAAAAATAAATGTGTCATGTCCAGGTTTTGGGTTTCTAACACAAACACATTTAGATACGACACGTTTAAATACGACACGACACAATTTACAAGGTCTAGTTTTAGTTTTTGCTTATTATATTGAATATTAATTATTAACAGTAAATTAGTAATACTTATCTCGTACATATGCACTCAGTATGTTGGTCTTCTAAGATTTCCTTGGAAAGCAAAGACTGGGATAGCGAATTAAAATTGATTTAACTGTAAATAAATTGGTCGCACTGTGACCCACATAACCAACTTAAATCAATGTTATTTTCTCTTTGCATACAGTACATTCATCGAGAACAAGTAATATACACTGGACATGATCCTGATTGATTCGGACAAGTTCAATACATTTTTTTATATTTTAACTTTCTGAAAAACCTATTTTAAGATGATATTGCAATTTGTCATCCTACTTTTTTCGGCGTATAAAAAATGCACATAAACCTATAATTTATCTCTATAATTAGGTGATATCTTGATTTGATTAATGGGTTATTAATTAATTGATTATTAAGTAGCAATATTTTCAAGATCCCTTGGCCAAGAAACGGGAAGAGGGCCCCCTCTATTGAAGAAACATTTGCTTTGCCAACGAGGGTCCTTTCAAATCAAAATTCTTGATTAAGGGATCTGTGGACTGAAATCCCTGAATTCTTAATCAAAGTTTGATGATATTTCTCATCACTAATAATTGGGTTGGATCCAACCTCATGTGTACGTGCGAGGTGCAACTTAAAGGAGGAGAAACCACAAAAAAACAAAGAATAAAAATTGACTGAAAAGATCGATACTGCCAGTGGAGCGAAATAGTCCGACACTTCTTTTTCATCAGTAATATCATCCCAAGTTCAATTTGCTTATAATGGAAAAAATTCACAATCAATAAAATTTTTTCTCTTAATAGACCTACCCGGTTCAAGATTTAATAAATATAGGATGATGGGATTGGATATTGGTTCACTATGCTACAAAAATGAAGTACTAGCGAGCTAGGCATGTTGACATCGACCCACCTCGGTCCCTTTCGTGTCACGTACCAAAATCTCAAAATCTGCTGGCTGAAAAATCGAAAATCCGACCATTTTTGTCGGCAAACGCTATTTCATGAACAGTGCCACGTCGTTGTGTAACCCCACGCGAGTTGAAATGCCAATTACGAAAAAAGCACTCTCGCAGATATTTGGGAGTCGCAGGCCGTGTCATAGTCATCGGAGTCAGAAAAATTCTTGCTGGCTCTTACACAGACTAACTCGTTAGGAGTCGAGTCATGATCGGATTGAGAACCGGAGTAAGGCTTGAATCTCGGAACCTTGTGGTGCTGTTATGCCTTTTTTAACATGTTGGATTCGAGTTCGGGTTTTGTTCGAGTTTTCCTTTTATATATAAACAAGGGTTTGATCTGAGTTAGGGTGGATGTCAACATTGAACTATAATTAATTTGTTAAGTAAATATAAGCTAACTCCGAGAGATCAGATAAAATGTCAAATCGATCAACAACTGTTAATCTTATTAAAAGTTAAGATTTATTTTGAAAGGCATGGAAGTGGAGTCCAGTTATCTGGAAACCCTAGACCTGGTAGACCTGTTAGGCTGGGTTCGACTGCGATTGCACCGAGGATCAAGTCCGAGTGTTCGAGATGGTCACACATACAGTAACATGTTACCACACGATGAGGTTGATTCATGATTGGGTTGTCTTTTTGTGGTTTAAGGTTCGACATCAATTCAATTATGTCCTGGCAGGAGAGGAAACACGATCAGAATTTAAATAAGTGAATGCTGTGATTCAGTGACTGGAGCTAGGAGGTGATTGAAGAACACTAAAGCTGAGCTACCTACCAGAGACACACGTGGAAGTTGACAAAACTACACATAATCGGACGATGCATATTCCAATGCACAACCACCTAATCCAATCCATCATGTTCCTTTTTTTCTTCCTTAAATGGCCCATCTCCCTGAATTCACTCTCTCGATGGTGTTCTATCTCAACCGGTAATACTCGCCCCCGGTGTCAGATGTGTTGGTTGAGATGGATCCGATACCTTCTCCCATTCTCAAGTAATGGCTTGATTCCGGATGTTTTGTGGATGAAAAATTTTCTTACAGTTTAGTAGGCCGATGTATCATAAACTTACATTAGTCAGGTTCACTGCATTCCTGAATATCGATTAGGGTATATATCAATAATGGGGTGCGTGTGATGTGAAGTGAATTGTTGTTGTCTTGCTATTTTGATGCGCAGGTTAACTGTTTCGAGTAATTAGGCCCTATTAGCAAATCATTAATTACAGGCTGTCTCTCTTAATTTACGGCTGGGAGAGACTCAAGAGGATGATGATGGCCGGAGCGATTTTAAAAACAGACGCCACGAGGTAGCGGTCTGCCGTCGTGTCAACTCCGCCACGTTATATTAGGGTTTTCCATAACCAACTGCGAACATATTAGATGAATTAAATGACCAGTAGTTCTGCTGACTCCGTCAATGCAATACTACCGGATACTTAATATAGTCTAAGAAATTAGCACCCGTCAAAATGCAAGCTTAAGATCGGTCCCTGTATAGCTCTAGCATGAGGTTCAAACTCGAAATCTTAACCCCACTAAACCGCATGAGAGTGAGTTTTGAACCGGTAAACCACCGCCCTCGGATGATATGAGAATGAGTGACCCAATTATATATACTCGATATTTTCACACCCTACTCAACTAGCACTCTTCCTGAGAGTTAGTCTATAACAGTTGGTATACGATGGTGTTAAATTTACATCAGAAGGTCGACTTGGACGCCTTCGCGATAGCTTCACGTCTAGTTGCGAAGGTTCTTCAGAGACATTTATAGTAATGAAAGTACAATAAACCGAGTGCTATGATGTTTTGTGGGTTTTCATGAATTTCCATGGCTATGACTTGATCTAAAAATCAACTCGATCAGCATGTACGGTGTAGCTCTTGGCTATGATGAAACAACCCGAACCATGTCGAACTTAAAGATACATATATATACGCCCGATGCAATCCATTTTTGTCCCCTCTTGATATGAATCTGTTCGATTAAGTTCTCGAAATATTGCATGTTTTAAGAGAAGGATTCGTGCCCTCTAGTGTGTCAAGCAAATCCTTGAAAAAGGTTAGGGAGTAGGATGGGTACGTCGACATGATGTGATTCTGGATGATAGCTTCGTTTTCTTCTAAATACGTTATTAAAATATCGATGCAAAAACTTCATAAGGTGGATCCGTGGCGCAATGGTAGCGCGTCTGACTCCAGATCAGAAGGTTGCGTGTTCGATTCACGTCGGGTTCAATCCCCGCCTTTTTACGTTTTTGCATTTACTGTTTTCCTTTTTCTGAACAGCTCTGGTGTTGCTATTTCATCAGAGATTTCCACAGCAAGGAAGAGTCAGCTGCCGATGCTATGAGGAATACTCATATTGCATCAACTTGATAATTCTGATCGTACATACAGGCTCTGCTTCTTTCTCTCTCAAATCAAATCTCGGGTCACGGGCAAAGCATTGCTCACTAAGAGTTGGAGGAACAGTGGTGGATCAAACAATGGAGCTGGCGCACAGGCAGCACCCCCCGGCTGTCATTGTTCATCAGTCAATGAATCAATCATCACCATAACAAGAGATGGCTGATGACTTCTCTTCTTTCTCTCCTCCGCTTTGTTCTTCACCAAATTCCCTCTTCTTTACGACGAGCATAAGCTGTTTGAAGGTGTCGTCAATGAGTTTCCTCGATGCCTTTTTTTCCTTCTGCAAGGAATCTACTCCCCTCTTCAGGATCAACCTAAACAACGAAGTGCCCTTTTCATTTCAAACAGAGTAGCTGACATTGGTTTTTTTTATAGATGCAGTTTTGATATTTCCAAGATGGGCAACCAAGTCCTGTTTCCTGGAATCTGTAACCCATTTCCGACAATTGCTGCTGCGGATATGAAGAAGAGCAGGCTCTCCCGGTAGATATGGAAAGCAAGACCATAGTGAGGAGGCAGAGGAGGATCATCGAGAACCTGAATCAGCTGCTAGATCAAGGGCCAGGTAGCAGGTCAAGAACAGAACACAAACTTACAGCGACTTTACACTTCATTCAATAATCTATCAAGACCGTATTTTTAGTTAAGTTTTATTGCATTTGACTTGTTTGCAATTGTTTCAGACATCCTTCAATACCGGTTTATGGTTCCTTTGCAGAGCATTCCATTGTCTGCACCGGCTATCACATGCCCCGTGAAGACATTGAGAAAGTTGCCGCTGCAGAAGAAAAACTGATGGGGAACACGACCGAGTCTTAAAGCTTTCCAATTCAATAGATGGTCCGATCACAGATCGAAATTGTGAGGGACATCCAAACATCCAGAGGCCCTAATTCAATAACATGGAATCCCTAGAGGGCCTACTCTAATCAAGTTTGCTATACCTTAGGACACTGGTTTACTTACAAAGAGGAAACACTAGAAGCAGCCCAGGGCTTTACATCTCCTAAAAATTCTAGTATCATCAATATTTACATAGAAGCACGACAAGCACTTGGCCACTCCCAAGGCAAGAACCCCCGATAGGGTTTCAAGTCTCGGTGGGGCTGTTGTCACCAACGATGGCCCTTCAGTTGCCTATCATTTCTTCGTGGCATCCGTGAACATGGCTCTTGTCCAGTG
This sequence comes from Lagerstroemia speciosa, assembly GCA_037672795.1. NCBI lineage: Eukaryota > Viridiplantae > Streptophyta > Magnoliopsida > Myrtales > Lythraceae > Lagerstroemia > Lagerstroemia speciosa. The sequence continues at coordinate 5,294,397 of CM075294.1, read as the reverse complement.
CTCAATATCCTCAGCCTGAGATGGTGGTGGAGGAAAGGGAGGACGCTCCACAATATCCCATCCATCAATAAGGCTCTCGTTTTTTCCCAAATCAGATAGATCAGTAGCACAAAGAATGCTAGCTGCTGAGTTGGGCGAGTTCGGGTCAACCAAGTTCTTCTGCACAGAAAAAGGAAAAACGTGACCAGCCATGTCACTGAGACAAAGGATCATCAGTACAAAGGAAGAGCTTCAATAATACCATAATGGGCAGCGTGTGGGCACTCTCCAGCAATGTGCTTGATGCGATGGCTGAATTTACATTCCACACTGACTTGTTCAATTGCTGAACTTGATTATTGGACCTAAAAGTACAACAAGGCATCAAACACAATGCCATGCTAGCACAACAATGACAGGAGTAGAAGCCAATCGATGGTGCAGGAGAACAAGCACTTCAACGGCAAATAAGTTCCACTAATGAGTTATGAGGGAGGAAAGCATGCGGATAGTACTGTAAATGGAATGAAGCATCCATTGAGCTTGCAAAGCAAGACCATCATCAAGTAAGGTGTAAAAGTGGCTTGCTTACCTTGAACAAGCCACCTTCAGAGAAAAGACTGATCTAACTTCTTTGGATGAAGATAAAGTGGCCAACAACTTTGCAAAGGCCTCGAAAGTGGTTGCTTCAGAAGGAACCTCTAAGCACAGAGAGTTATAGCAATATGCTGTTATGCAGGCCACACTTTTCTTCAAAAGTGATATCCCTCTCTGCAGATCTTTGTGTGTTTCAACAGAATGTGGAGAGGCAGAGGAATAATTAAAGCTACCACTCCTGCAAGAAGGATCTAGCTGCGGTTTTCTCTCAGATTCCACTGAAGCAACACCGAAATTATTCGAGCTTCTGTCAGACCACGAATTCTCTCCACTAGTGGAACAATAATTTTGGCGTGGTATGAAAAGGGGGTATTCATTGCTGCATGGTAAAAAACAAGATTCAATAAGATATGTCTATAGGAACTAAAACTAGCTGCTGGAGGAAATTTTTGTGAAAGTACACCTTCTAGAAGAGGGACGTGCATCCCAATAAGAATCTCGTTGCCATATTCGAGAACAAGAACCCTAAAGGAAAGAGAGAAGGAAAACATCAGCAGAACATTTTTCAACTCCATCCCAGGGAAGGAATGTATGCAATATGCATAGTATATGAAGTAACGTTCAGTGCATATTCATCACAATTTTTTTTAAAGGTCTTACATTGACATCACATATACCAACTAAGACTGTCGGGGATTCAAGCTCATGAACCAAGCAAATGGACTTTTATTTTATTAATTTACTGCCAGGCAACAGCCAAGAAAAGTAGCCATCATGAACATGACAAATTCTCACCGCAAAACCTGAGTTGTGAAGTGCTGGAGCAGCTAAAATCTGAACAACAAGATTGAGAAGTTGCACCATGTATCTGTTTCACAACCAAGAGGATCTCTAAGTAGCACTACAGAAATAAAGAAAAGGGTATGAGGGAAAGAGGGAAGGGAAGGGGAGGGGAGTCAAAATCGTATTGGAATTTAAAAAATTCCCATATAATTCTCCCTCTCGTCCATATCCTTTCCCTATATTTGCCTCAATCCAAACATAGGGTAAGAGTTTGGCATGCTGAACCAAAAAAGGTAGATGTGACAATGGTGCTGCCATAAATGAAGAAACCAATGCACGTATATTTTCAAAATAGATGCTTGAAAATGAAACCATACCCTAGAGAGGCACCGAGCTCCTCTGAAGGAACAGAATGGGGATCGAGACCTCTTGGTAAGCGAGCATTGCAAATTTGATCATATTGACCTGCAGTCCCATCATTCCTTTCTCCATCCATATTCACCTGAAAATACATCTCAAGATCCCGGTGAAGAGCATAACATAGAATTCTTCCACCAACACTGAACAGCATAAATTCTTCCACCAAAACCGAAGAGCATAACATAGAATCCTGGTGATATTCAATCGACTGATATAGTTGCTTTGCCAAATAATTATAAGAATGAAGAATATTAAACATAGTGTTTCAACATTGATCATTTATCACAAATATAGACAAGATAGGCAACAACAAGAGGAGGCTGAGCAACAGCAAATGTTAGAGGCCAGCCAACAGCTGGCTGATTATAAGGACAGTTAAATTATATATGCTCCTTGCTTAACTGGATAATAAATTCTTTGAGGTACACAAATTTTTTCTCTTACCAGCTGAGAGTTGATTCTATCATTTTCTTCTATCTCCTCTGCTGGTTTGATATAACACTATATATATATATATATATAAAGTCATAGCCAGTAGACACCAATATTCATGTCTTACCCGACGCTGGGGGAACAATTTGCATATCTGTTTCATGATGACAGACTGCTTGTGAAGACGCTCCGAAGTGATTGCCACCTGTTGTCAGAAGATTAAAATAGGTTGTAGAAGTAAACAAATGGGAAAGCCTCAAATAAAGCAAACATGATGATTTTAAGGGGAAAAATATATTTATGGAAGTACTCACATGACCTAAAGTCTGTGTGCATATAAGGCTAGGATAAAACCTCTCCAACTGTTCTGTGCGATTCTTTTCCAACTGCAAAGAAAATTAAATATTTGTCCTTGTCCCAGAGAAACCATAAACAGCCAAAGGAAACAAAATAAAACTTCTACTACCGTGCGAAGAGAAGCTTCAAGCACTCCATATTTTGCCTTCAACTCATTAGAAACTCTCACAACCTGAGCCTTTCCTGTTAAATCATCACATTAGTCTCACAATTTTCACACAATAAAAACTGAATAAATACGAACAAAGATATAATGTTGAAATAAAGTTCCACAACCTTGGGCCAATTGTTCTTTCTTGAGTCGGAGCTTCTCTCGCAATTTCGCGAGTTTCTCTTTCTGAGACTCTTTCCAATTGAGTTGATCATCTGCTTTTCCCTATAAAATGTTCCAAATGATAGATGCAAACCAAGTGGTCAGCAGCTTTTTTGCATATTTGATGGTTTAATCCAAGAAATATTATTTTTCATCAATGATATTTTGTTAAATACCACAAATATCCAAAATCAATTACAACATGAAGTCGTCAATTCATGAAACTTAGTTGATAAACAACATCAAACTTTATCAAAAAATGCTAAAATAAAAGGCTGTTATCTTTTGATGCTATGTAAAAGAGAACTACATTTGCACCATTCTCACTCAAAAGATCACCTGATAAGATCTAGGAAACCCCATAGTTGATAATTGCCAAAAGAATAAAAGACCACCATAATTCACTAGACAAAATTAGGAATTTAAATTGATGAAGAAAAGAGAAAGTGTAGTAGATTTAATTTTTTGTATGTAAAGCTTTATACATATTATGTAGTGTCTAGTGCATTTCTAACAACAAAAAACTCAAGTTATTGCCTCTTCTACAGTCCATCTGATGCCCAACCTTTTGGAGGCTGCAAGGAGATACTTCCAGCCCCAACAGAGAATAATTAAACGTCTCTTTATTTTCAACACTCAAACAAAATTCTGTGGTGTATAGATAAAATGATTTCAATATGCCATAGTCAATACTTTCGAAAAATTCATGCTCAAACCTTTGCAACTAGCACTTCACTTAGTCTTGAATACAACTCATCCCGTCGACTCTTTAGTGATTTCAAACCAATGCTGTACTCATTTAATCTGCACATAGAGAAAAGACCCAGCATGATGAAAGGAACAATGACTACAATCTAGATGCAAAATTCACTTAAACAGACAAACCGTCAGCCACCTCACACAAGACAATCAGAGAAAAACCACAAATTTTACCTTTTCCACGTGTATACAACGTAAATTGAGGTACGATTGGTTCAAGGTTACTGTAAACATTAACTGGTAACTTGGGACACATGCCTGTAATTGACACAGACAGCGCAGATGGAAGCACGATCCAAATTTTCACAAATAGCACAGCTGCTTGGCCTTCGGGTCATCATCTAACTTCTCATCAGTTACAACCCACGCAGAGCAATCGGTGCAAACCTGAGAAGCATCGAAAATCTATCGTCGACACAAGCTAAACAAGCAAAAAGAAGGAAAAAAACACGCGAAGGATCGCTATCAACCCAAATCAAAGCTTCTCATGTTTAATCAGAAATTATCATAGCCACCGGATATCCGCCTATCCGCCTATCTGCCAGGCTGTGTCACCTCGAGAAGAACAATCCCCAAAGCCGACATAAGTATAGTTTCTGCATTGGAGAGACGAATTACTAACTGGATTAATTGAGGGAGAGTCGATCCGAGTTCCAATGATGGCCGTCGGCGAACTGCGAGATGTTTTCAAGCCTTCGAGGTCTCCGTTCCGCCGGAGTTCCGAGGTACAGGGCAATGGGGAAGCAAGAGGGCCGTGATCGAATGCTTAAATTCGAGCCAAGCGAAAATCGAAGAAGCGATGTCGGTCGGCTCAATTTCGATTCACTCCTTGTAGTTATATGCAGTCTCAAAACAATCCTTATAGTTTATATTCTTCTAAAACACCCCCTACCCTTTTTATATTTCCTTGTCTGAGCCCCGTCATCTGTGACACTGCCAAGCTGTTCATCCTGCCCAAATCCGGGAAGCATTAACGATTGTAACCTTAGGATAATAGTTTGGCCTGACTTTAATAAATTAATCATTGACAATATTTTAAATGGTTCTTGAGAAAATTCGAGAGATGCAAGGTGGCATAATACACGTGAAATTTATAGTGCAAGTTAAAACCACTCGGAAAACTTGAGGGTGTGCAAAAGAAATACTTCATATGTGCATGAGCTCCACCTTCCCCTGTACTCAAAATGGCAGGTTTGTGTCAAAGGCAATTCAGGTTTCTGTAGTCCGCGGGGAACGGACTCAGCCAGGATGCTCCCGAGCAGAAGGTATTAAGGTGGATGATCATGCGCTTGCTGCAGGCCTGCAGCTCTAACAGAATGCAGGGATGGAGCCTACATCAGAATATCGTTGTCCATAATAAATAAGAAATCTGCTGAGAAGTTGGTGTTCAACTCGAGCATCGGTATTATAATCTCTAGAAGGGGAGATGATGTTGACGGAACAATCAGAAGAAATGGCTGTAGCTCGGAGTATACAATACAATCACATGCTCAGGCTCTCTCTTTGGAGAATCTCCATGGTGTGACCGAAGTCGTGTCAGCTGAAAGTATTTTTGATAGTACACGTGCTTGATTCTTTCACTGCGACAGTCTTTTCATTGGTAAATTTGTTCTAAATCAGGACTCTGTAGTCCACGCATACCATATGAAATCCACATGACACTCACATCAACCTTTGCATTGCGCAGCCTTGACCAAGTATCATAATAACTTCCAATTGTCATATTGAAACTAGTTCCACGTTTCAACAGTATCACCAAAGATGAGATGGATACATCGTACATCGGAATGGAGAATCACATACCTGCTGTCTCAGACCATTGCCTTGGAAGCAAAATTGAAGAAACAACATGGTGAAACAACAGTTAAATTGAAACAGCACCCTGAGTTGAGCCCTCTTCCTGGTAGACTTCCAGATTACATCAGGGGGACTTCTGACAAGACCTGAATTATTCAACAAGTTTTCTCGAGCACAACGCACCAATTTGATTTGTCGAAGAATCGGTCAACGACTGTCACATTGTTCATCCCAGAAACTAACCTGCAAACGAAATGATGGATTGATTTAGACCAAGTAAGACAACCTATCATGTTGATGAAGTAGAACATCAACAGAGAGGATTGATTAATGAAAGAAAGCAGGACAGGTGCTGTCTTTCTTCAAAATCTACAGAAACATTATCTCCACTTTTTAAGGAAAATACAACATCAGGTGCTACAAAGTATAAATGCAACACCTTTCTCTCAACCTAACCGCTTAGCGTTGGGATACAGTTGTAACTTTTAAAAGTAGTCCCATTTGATCAAGCTATTACTTGAAAATGCACGGTCAGTTGATTATAATCACTGTAATGTTTAAAGGATATTATGTTAAATATTCATTGACATACATAAGTGTGGATGCTTTACCTTTCAAGCTCACCCTCGCAAAAGACATGGTAATATCTATTATAGACAACAGCACCCTTCTTATCATCTTTCATCGCCAAGCCACTCTCAACAGCAGAGGCTGAGGCTCCACCAACTTCAGCACGATGATATGGCAAGTGCCAAGGCACAAAGTATTCTTGCTGATTGTTGATGTTAATTTCGCTTTGACCAGCAGAATGGGAACTCATCTCAGGAAAATCACTTAAATCTTCTTTGGAATTTCTTACACTCTCCTCCAAACCTCTGTCCTCTGTCTCCGGGATGCTTTCCAGAGTCAAGGATGGAGAGCTTCGAACACGAGGACTGCCAGGACCAACCCATTCTTCCACGTATTTGTGTGCGAGTGGGGTCCACTTTGTAACTAGAGATTGATCCTCTTGTTCAACTGCCCAGACAGTGATAAGAACAAGCCCGCCTCTCTTAACAACCCGAACTAACTCTTCAATTGCCCTTTTCCTACGATTCTCGGTACTTAAGTGGTGCAACACCGCTATTGATATTGCAGCATCTCCAAACCCAGTTCGGTAAGGAAGGTTTACAGCATCTGCAACCAAAACTTCATGCTCTCTTTCGGAGCATATTTTAATAAGGGGAGCACTAATATCACATCCTATGAAGTAACAATCAGGGTACAGTCCCAAATACTTCCCATTTCCACACCCAGCATCCAGAACAAGGGACCCTGAAGGCAAGGATCTAAGGAACATGGCAACCTTCGGCCACTTCGCAAATCGGGTAGAACTGAAGTGAGGAGCTATTGCATCGTATACAAGATGTACGTACTTCTTTTCTATTTCTGGTGTGAACTGAGCAATGGTGGAGGAACACTTATCGTCCTCATGTTCAGCTACAGATTTAGAAATCCGCAAGCGAGATAGAGCATTTCCCTGAATCTCCTCTCTCATTGAACTGAATAACCTCAGATGACCAGGACTATAAACCAAGGAAGTAAGGGAGCCCTCTTTCTCTCGATAAAATCTTCTATTTACTCTCAGAAAGCTGATTAGCATCAGCCCACGAGGAGCAGGAGAGCTAACGAAAAATTTGGCTGCAACAGGAAGACAAATTGTCAGAAAGATGAAAGTTAGGCTCAAGAGGAACACCTATTTGACATTGGAGCATTCTTCAAGCAACATTTCAGCAATTATAACATACTCTCATGATTTTCATTGATGTCTACTACAGGAAAGGGAGTGGCCTCAAGAATCAAATCTGAACTTCTACAAGCTGTGAATCGATTCACTTTCAGTAACACGAACAAATCGATCAACCAACACCAACGAAATTTACTTAATCTATGCAAGTAACTGCAACACGACACAGTCTCTACAGAAGAGAAGATGCGAGAGACGGAACCTGAAACGCCGCCTTATGATGGCCCCACTGCCGCCGTCTGAACCCTGCCGCTGCGGCACCGCCGCAATCACATCTCACTGGAGCGAATCGGAGAAAGGAAGGCCCAGGAGAGCCTCATGTCCCGACTCCCGATGACGGTGGAACTGTTTGCTCCGGATCGCAGTTGGGCTTCATGGGCCCACAAGGAGGAACAGAATTAAAAAGCCCATGAAATCAACAGGCCCATTGCAAACCCAAAATTTCTCCTCCTCGTGATAATATTCATTTGTCCCACAATGCAAGGACATGTGATACCTCAGTTAAATATAAAGAATTACATCGTTCTAATCGCATCGTTTCCGATCCGAGATTAAAAAGATCGCTCTTCGACTCGTCCATTTCCTTTTTATATTTGTGGGTCTCATTTGTGATAAAAAAAAATGAATTCAATATATTATATATATATAGCAAATTTTTGAATTTTTAAGAAATTATAAAATCCTCATTATTTTCAAGAAAAAAAAAGGAAGGATAACACGAACAGTTTTTTCTAATGAGTACAAAGGTGCCAACAACGATATCGATGTTACCATCCCACTATCCCACCACATAATGTTTGAACTCTTGTACTCGACTCTGTATATACCGGACGTATAAAACGACCGGTGCAATCACGAACTTGTTCACAGGAGTCAGTGTCTTTTAAGTTGAGACACAGGAAGTGCACTTTCAGTGAATGTTTTAATACAGATATATAAATCAAATCGAAATATTAGACACGGTGAGACACGGGGTAGGATTATATCTTAAATCATTAGATTTCTGGTTCGGTGGTGAGATGAACAATTGATGGAGGAGGAAAATGAGAAAATTAGTTTTAAATGTGTGTGTATATAGCGAGCTTAAAGTACGGGGACTAGATATTAAATTTGCTTTCAGCTTTTCTTTGGAAACTGGTTTTCCCAGTTAGATTCAATCAAACGCAGTTTAGCCTTTAAAGCAAGAAAACACAGGTTCAAAGCAACTTCAAAATTGAAAACCAAGGAAAATGTGCTGTCATTTTGTTTTCAAGGAACCCATGAAGATTGAATTAAAAAGAGAATTTTTTCCAAAAAAAGGAGAAATTTTCATTGAGACAAAAACAGCCCCAGTGAAGTGATTAATAAAAGTTTGCAACTGCCTTTGATCAAAAGGAAAATGAACTGTCAAAAACAGAAGAAAGAAAGAAACAAAGAAAAGGATTGTGGAACGTAATGGAAAAAAGGGAAAAGGGGTGTATTTTAAAAGTGGACAAAAAGTTGGTGGGGTCATGGGAAATAATCACAAGCAAACGAAGCTCTTATCACTGTCTTGATGAACCCAACAAGATCTCGTGGGTCCCACTCTTATCTGAAATTCCTTAGGAGCCACTTTTCTTTTTAGTTTTCACAATGACGGACAATACGAGGAAGGCGTTAGAATCCGTTTCCAGAGAGATTATTACGTGAGTTTAGCTCGTTACATCATCCGTAAACTTTATCAGTGAGTATTTAACATATTATTATTAAATGTCACATTATCTTTTTCTATTCATTTATTATTATATGTGAGGACCCTGACGGTTTTCGTCTCACTTCCGGATTTTCTCTCTTGCCCTTCGTATATAAAAAATTGAATTTTTAATGACTTTTTGTTAAATAATAAAATGAGGTATAATAGTAATTTCACATGAATATACAATCATCACACTCTCCCCCGCCCCGCCCTCTCTTTCTCTTTTATTAGTAGTTTTTTTCTTATTTTATTCGTCAATAATTTACGCACTCAAATTAAATATCGTCAATTTACTCATCTTAAATCTCTTTTAAAACAATATAGTTTAGAAGTATAAATAACATATTTTTACATGAATATTTGATTATAATTAATCCTTTTAATTGCATGAAAATCAATTGAAATAACAAATATCGTGCGTAGCACAGGTGGGTGTCTAGCTAATAATAATCTTTTTTTAGACATGACTTAATGTACTTACTTACGTGTCAAATGTTTATTGATCATATTCATCACATCATCCATGAACTCGGCTCACCTATGGATTTAGCCCGTTTCGGTGACCGATGTTTGCCCCTTGGACGTGATCACGAAATGAATATTGCCACGTGTATAAGCACGTGACTGAGCTGGACTATCACGTTATGGAAAAAATGTGGTCGGCTGGGTGGGTGGGATTATCAAAGGCCACCTACTGAATCGAAGAACCAAAGCCATATCGGGCGGGTCTCCCTCGGGTCGGACCCCATGAGCCCGCAACGGATCGAATTTCACCCGTAAATTCATCCTCTTCAGCATTTGAATATGACGATTTTGCATTATTACAAGCTTTTACTTCCAATTTGAGTCTACGTCAAGAGACACTATTAGATGCAAGTACGAGTTCACGTAAAAAAATTATCGTTGTCAGATATTTATATATTAATATTATTGATAGTGAATTTTATAAAAAATTGTATCCATTTTCACTTAAAAATACAAGTCATTATGTGATAATATTTAATTATCTTTTAAATTTAAAATTATGATTATATTTAATTGATATAAAATCTGACATGGACCACAAAATTAAACAGACATTTTTAATATTATATTGACAGCGATGGTACTGTCTCACGGGGCATTCTCGACCATTCATGATTTTTGACACCGATCAAAAGTCATCAATCCCATCAGAAGCGGGTCACCCTTGCAGCAAAAGTCAAAGCCCAGGGGCACGAACGTAAAATAACCAACTCTCAATATAATATAATATAATATAATATCATCTCGCAATTACTGATAAAATCACCGGGCTTTGGTGAAGCAAATGTCAGTCTTTGGCGGGAAGCCCCCACTTTCCTCTTAATTAAAATTAACTAATCGACTAATCCCAACACTTAATTAATAATCTGAGAAATTCTGACAGCTGACGTCTCACCCTCGTCCCCCCTTCCACTGCACCTCACTGTCACCAATCCGCAAAATTCTACTAAACACGTCAAGTCTCCGCCTAATTAATTCAATTTTAAATTAAATTAATTTATAAATAATAAAATTATCTTAATTACATTTTTACTTATAAAATTAAAAATTAAGAATATATTCAGTGAAAAATGTCGAATCAAATTTTCATCTGACATACTTTTTTTTGGCTATCACACCATTGTTCTCAAAAAATTCGTAAGTAATTCTATTTCGCAATAAGATACTAATTAGATTATTACAAATATATAAATTTATATTAATTATTAATTAATTATTATAATTATTATTAATCAGAAAAATTTACTTGATCCAGGATAAGCTGAGATTTTTTCATTGTATTTTGAGTATTGGAAAATCTCACTATTCTCTCTCTACAAAAACACAAGCATACTGTCTTTCTCTCTCTGGAGAGGTGGCTCGCAGTTGCAGACCCAGCTCTGTCAAAGAACCTTCAGTCCAAAGATTCCAACCCCATTAATCTCACAGCTCAGCTACTGGCTCTGCTCTTTCTTTCAGTTCAAGTACCTCACAGATCCGCCTCCCGGCACCTGCTCCGCCGTACCGCATCCCATTGTCCTCTCATTCCTCAACCCTATCGAAAAAAGTATTTCCAGCAAGTGACCCGTTCTGGAGCACTCCAAGAAGTCCAATCAGGGTCATCTATCTTCTCACATTGCTCTGATCCCTGGGCTATTCTGAATCCTCCTCCCATCTGCTGATTTCCCACGTACGGTGAGTCCAATTATTGGGCTGGAGGCTGTTTACATTTTCATTTTCGAGATTCGTTTTGGCGTTTTCTTTAAGGAGAAAAATAAAAAGGTGGGCGCTTGTTTTACATTTGAAATCATGCTTCACTTGGGGGGTAGATTTCTTTTGCCCCATCTAGTCAGACATTTCGTCAGTGGATTTGCCGCGGTTCCTTTTTCCTCTCATCTTCGTCTACTGTTGTCAGATTAGTACTCGAGTGAGCCCGAACCATTTTCTTGTTTTTTTGCGTCTGTTTCGTGGGGCTGTTCCTTGTCTTTTCTTGGAGCGGAGAAAAACAAATCTAAGTTGACGCTCTACTTCTACTTGTTGTTCAGGCGTTGGATCTGATCATCTTCTTCATGATCCCGCTCGGTGCGTTTCAGTTTAGGGATCTACGAGTGTGGCATTCTGGGTGAATATTGTCTCTCCTCCTTCAAGGTATGAGCTTGATTCAGTTCCCTGTATCTTCCCATTTTAGCATTTGGATCCTGAGAAAGTGATGCAGAGTGAGTGGAAGTTAAGTTGCTTGGTCTGGTCTTAATGGTGATGAGGGTCGAACCAAGTAGCCACGTGGAATGGAACTTTACATCGATCTCTTCATTGAATCTTTTGATTTTTTTTTTAATGTATTCATTCTTCTCTTGCTTTCTGGAATCAGAAATTAGCACGCTGGTCTTAATCTAGTCTGGTCTAGTCTACCAGCGAGATCAGCTTGCTGCAGAACCATTGGCCTTTATTTTCTCTGGTTATCGTAGAGATTTCAAGTGACAGCTGCAAATTTGAATCTTGATAAGCCTTTAGCAAATAAAACTCTTAGCGTTTTGGCTCAGCCTAATTGGCCAAATCAGGGAGGTGAAGTATGGAGGAAAAAATTGGGGTATTAGACACTATATTTAGAATATTGAATCAAATTGGGGAAATATTGCTTCAGGCTAGGCTTTGTAGGATAATTTCTGTCGAAAGCCAGAATATTAGACACAATGTCTGCGTTGTTCCCAACTCTTCCCACACTCTCTCCTGCCTGTTCAAAACCTTTATTCTTGACTTGTATGTTGATATTTCATTAACCTGGTCACAATGTGTATGTCTGAGATACCAGTGCATTGACAAATTTCATGTCCAACTTTTTGAGGTCATTCTTTATTTTCATACTGGGATTGAAAGATAAACCTAATTTCAGTTCATTGTAACTCAATTAAAAGAAATACAAAAGAATGTTGGTAGTTTCCAAATCAAAGGCTGACGCATATTGAGGCCTGAATCCTGGCAAGCTACTTGATGAAGTTTAAACAATTGGGATATGCTTTCTGAACTTTTCATATGCAATCTAGCTACTTTACTGATCTGGATTGACTGCTGCTGTTAGATAAACCTGAGGCATAAAACTGTAGGATTTGTCTCCCTGCTTTTCTAAAAGAATCTGCTTCAAGACTGTTTGTAGATTTTCTTGTTATCCATTAACCATGTCTCAGCCTTTTTACATAAAGCAACGAAAGTAGAATTTTTAGTAGGGTTTGCTGCAAATGGTGTAAAACTAGATGTCTATGAATTTGAATGCTACGGGTAGATAAAAGGCTGTTATGTTGGATAGTTTAATCTGTTCTCCATATGCCCAACCAATATGGGAGTAAAAGAGAGTTAGAAATGCAGAGTTTGGAAACTGAGGCAATCTCCAAACTCATCTTTCCGAAATTCTTTTGCCAAGAATTAAAACCAGATAACTTCAACAGAAGCAAATGGAGGATCTGATGAAGGGGATATTAATAGTAGCTACTTTTGCAATTGATATTTGTCATTCACTAAGTGAATTGGTCAGTCCTAAATAATTCTCCATCTAAACTGAAGTTGTTTTGATTTATTTAGTAAGTGCAAATACCAGATTAACAGATTAAATAATGCAAGCAGGTATCGAAGTAGACCTTGAAGTTTTCTCTCAGATGATTGATCAAGTGTCCAAGTAATGTCAAGAATAACGAGGTGGATGCCCGAGAAGACGAAGACTAAAGTTGTTTTCCGTCTTCAGTTCCATGCTACACATGTATGATTTGTTACCAAATTTTACCCGTGTTTTTAATTTCTCCAGCTGTTTGATTTATTATATTATTGCTTGATAAGTCTCTTAACTATTTTCATCTTGACATCTGGAAAGTTGTATTATGACTTCTTACTTGGTGAGGAACTGTCTTTTGCTTCTACAACAAGGTGATTCTGAATTAATATTCATTTTTCCAGATTCCTCAAAGTGGATGGGACAAGCTTTTTATAACATTCATCCCAGCTGATTCTGGGAAGGCAACTGCTAAGACGACAAAAGCAAATGTGAGAAATGGGACATGCAAATGGGCTGATCCAATCTATGAAACCACAAGGCTCCTTCAAGACCTTAGAACCAAACAGTTCGATGAAAAGCTCTACAAACTTGTTGTCTCGATGGTAATGCTACCTCCTGATTTGTCTGTTTCAGTTACATCCAGTGAGAAATTCTTGCGACGATGAAGATTGTATGTTGTTTGAATCTTATTGATATCAGGGCTCTTCAAGGTCTAACCTCCTTGGTGAAGCAACCATCAACCTTGCTGATTATGCTGATGCACTGAGACCAACCTCAGTTGCACTCACGCTTCATGGGTGTGACTCTGGTGCTGTTCTACATGTGAGTATTCAACATTCTTTCAAATATTATTTCAAATGAAGTTTTTGTCAAATTTGCACCAAGTGCATTTATCGGGAATCTTGTTGTATTTGGTGTGATCTTTGCCCCTATAATTTTCCAATGCAATTTTTTAAGTATTTCTTAAAGGGAATGCACCTCCAATGCTTTGTCACTTGTTCCAACACAGGTTACAGTGCAGCTGCTGACTTCTAAAACTGGATTCAGGTGCTTTCCTTTAATCTTGTATATTATAAGTTTATGTCTTCTGCTTTATATGAGCTTACATTCCTCCTTGTTTGTCAATTCAGAGAGTTTGAGCAACAGAGAGAACTGAGTGAGAGAGGCTTGCTGATGGCCTCTGACCGTAATAGTCGTAATGAATCTGTCACTGGAAGACTCCCATCACCAGGAGATGCTATCATTGATCATGTGGTATGCTTTGTTTGCAATATCTTTTATCTTTTAATCTTATTTTAATTTTATTTAATAATGTAATAATTGCATTCCCTAGATACACAATCCTTAACCCATGGATTTCCTTAATTGGTACCAGAAATTAATTGATGAGGAAAAGAGCAACATTTAAATGTAACGAGACTTTATTTAGACCTATACAAGGATAAAGTATCATGTCTGTGAGCTGAGAGCATGTTGAAGTACCAGTTCCTGTTGAATGATGAGGAAACAAGTGATAAATTTCTGAGGTGCAATAGTTGATGTATATGTGATTTGTAACAACAGAAGTGAAAAAAGAAATATTTCTGATGCATCATCATCTGTAATATGTTTCAGTTACAATAGTATAGCTTGTGTACATATTATGCTTTACACAAGAAAATTTGAGTTAAAGCTCTCATCAAAATTAGATTGTCGGGCTATATTTAGACAATCTCTTAATCTTAACAAACATGGTATCGCAGTAATTTCCACTATAAAAGATGTATGGGATACTCTTTTTGAGGGATCCTTATCCCTCTATCCTTCCTGCCGAATAACAAAAGCACCATATCAGTTGTACTGAATGGATAGAAACACTTACACAGGCTACTTGTTCATTCACTATGTATCATCAGTTTCTTTCTTCTCACTGGATTTCTAGGAAAACTCAAGGATTAACTTAAAGCCCCAACCAAAAGACCATTCCTCATGCAAAGAAGACAGTGCCCCAAATGAAGACCACGTGGGGTCCCCCATTGGGTTTGATGGTTCTTCAAACACTTCTGGATCATTGTATGCTGATAAACATGATACAGCAAGCTCACATGATACTCAAAATTCTGACCAGAAGTATCCCTCCACGCATGGGACTCGTGATTGGGCTCACAGCTGTGGCTCAGAATATTCTGGGGACAATGATTTAGCAAATGCATATGAAGAGAACAGTCAACTCAGAGGAAGTTTGGAGTCAGCAGAGTCCTCTCTGCATGAGCTGAAACGAGAGTTGAGCTCTTTACAGGATCATGCTGATGAGTTGGGAGTGCAAGCACAGAAATTCGCCCAGCAACTCGCTGCTGAGATGGCGTCAGGAGAAAACCTTGCCCAAGAGGTGGCGATTCTAAAAACTGAGTGCTCCAAATACAAACAAGAGATTGAAGTCCTAAAGGAAAATAGTAATAATAATAATAAGCTTAGATCTCCTCCTAACGGCCGAGAATCAGCTGGGAACAATGAGGAACCTGTATATCAGGACCTACAACTCAGATGGCTAAAGGGCCTTCTACTCCTAGAAGCTAAGCTACGGGAGCTTCAGAAAAAGGCTTGCTTCAGGTTTGATGATATGGACTTAATTGTGCTTGGGTCGGACCTGGAGTCGATGCTCATGATGTTGAAGGATCTTAAGCAAGGGACAAGACAGATGATTTCAAGTCCCAACTTTCTGGCATCAGGAGGTGTGTCCATTCTGAAAGAGCTTGTTGTAGAGTCAAATTCACATGAGAATGAGGAACAAAAGTTCAGATTTGGGCTTGGGACTGATCTATATCAACCTGAAAGCATGGTTCATCATTCTGCTGATATAACCAACCCAATGAAAAATAAAGCAGATGAGCTTATGAGAGAGTTGGAGGAATCAAAGGCTGAGAAAGAGAGTCTTTTGCAGAAAATGGACCAGATGGAGCGTTACTATCATGCTCTCATTCAGGAGCTTGAGGGGAATCAAAGGCATATGCTGGGAGAGCTGGAGCATCTGAGAAATGAACATTCTGAATGTTTATATGCTGTTTCTTCAACAAATGCTGAAATGGAGAGACTGAGGCAAGATATGGATGATAAGTTAATACTGTTCGTGGAAGAAAAGCAAGAGTTAGATGCCCGTGTCAAGGAGTTTGAGAGAAGGGCTGTGACTGCAGAGACTGCCCTCAAAAGGGCCCGCCTGAACTACTCGATTGCTGTTGGGCAGTTGCAGAAGGATCTCGAAATTCTTTCCTCCCAGATTTCTTCCATGTATGAGACTAACCAGAATCTCATAAAAGAGGCTTTTCAAGATCCTGAAGAAGTTAATCCTTTCTGGGCTTTGAAAAATCAGGCTTTGGTGCAGAATAAACAACGCTTGGGCAAAGAAGCCCTCTTAGATGACATGAGAAGATCACTGAACTTGCAGGAGGAGCTTTACAAGAAGGTCGAGGATGAAGGTCGAGATATGCACCGTGAGAACATATTCTTAGATATCCTCTCTTTGGCTTTGCGAGGGACATTGCTAGAAGCAATGTCAGATATGGGTGTCAAGATGAATGAAAATGATGAAATGACAAAGCAGCTAGGATTTTGTATGAAATCGAATGATACGTTGATGCTGAAGCTGCAAACTGTTTTGGATGAGGTTGACTCTATGAACAAGGAGAAGGCAGCTTTATCTGCAAAGTTCTATGAAATGACTCAATTAAATGAGAAATTAGAAGCTAGTCTACAGAGTGCTACTGATGAAAATGGTTATCTCATGCAGAAAGTTGCTGAGCTGGAAAGTTCACTGAGTAAGGAGATCGGAGAATCCAGTAATCTCAAGAAAGGAAACAATGCACTGCAGGAAAAGTTGATGAATCTTACTGTTGAATTTCACAAGCTCGAGCTTATGAAGGAAAATCTTGAGAAACGTGTCAGCACTTTGCAGGAAGAATTGCAGGGTTTACTAACAGCTCATGATGAGAAAGTTTGCCGACTAAAAGAAGAGAAGGAAATTTTGTCCAGGGAAAGAGAGATGGCTCATGCTTCCATGAGCATATCAGAGTCTGCCAAGGAAAATCTTGAGAAAGTTGTCAGTAATTTGCAGGAAAAAATGCAAGCTCTGATGGTGTGTCAAGATGAAAGGCTCAGCCAACTAATGGAAGAGGTTGACGTTATCACCAAGGAAAGAGACGCCGCTTGTGCTTCATTGGAATCTGCAAAGGAAAATCTTGCTCAAGTTGTCTCTGATTTGCGGCAAAAATTGCTGGTGTTGTTGATGCATCATGACGAGAAGGTTGATGGGGCAACACTAGACATATTTGCCATTGTGTCACTGTTGGGTGAATTTCAGGATACTGCACAGCAGAAGATCTCTAGACTAATGGCAGAGACTGACACTCTAGCAACAGAAAGAGATGAAGCCCGAGCTTGCTTGGTAATGTCAGAATCTTCAAAGGAGAATTTGCAGGAAATTATTGACAACTTGAGGGAGAAATTGCGAGACTTGTTGATGTTACATCACAAGAATAGCGAGGGGATATCGCTGGACTTATTTGATCTTGTATCTCAATTAGGGGAATCTCAGCATAATGCACATCAAAAGATCTCCCAAGTTTTAGGAGAAAATGAAGTTCTGGCGAAGGAAAGAGATATGGCTCAGTCTTCCTTAAGTTCATCAGAATCTGAGAAGGAAAATCTGAAGAATTTTATCTCTGAGTTGCAGGAGAAATTGCAGGATTTGCTCATGTGTTATGGTGAGACCGTTGATGGATCTTCCCTGGACTTAATTAACATCTTATCACAGCTAGAAGAGCTCCAGAGTAACACACATCAAAAGATCATCAAACTAATGGGATACAACGAAGTTTTAACAGGGGAAAGAGATTCTGCTAAATCCTCCTTGAGTCAATTGGAATCTGATAATCATGCTATGAAAGAGAAATTCGAATGTGATTTATGTGATTTGCTAGCAAAGATAAAAATCTCCAATTCTGCGGTGCAGAAGCATCAATCAGAACTTGAGATTATTGCAGGTAGGCTGAGGGCCTGCTTGAAGGATGATGAAATCTATGAAGAGCAGCAAAGAATGCTAATTGCTGATCTCAACAGATTTGAAGCTGAGCTGGAAGGGGTGAGTGTAAAGAATGGCGATCTTGCCCAAAAAATCTTCTCATTGCAACATCTCGGTGAAGAACTTGGGAAGAGCAAGTTGGCCGTGGACGAATTTGCAGAGGAAAATCGTTCTCTGATGGCATCATTATGGGAAAAAACCGAGGAATCTGCTCGACTTGCATCAGAGCTTAATGAGCTGAGAGAGAGTCTGCGATGTTTGAATGAGGAACTGCAAAGAGAGAGAAGCTCCAGAGGAGAATTAGAGAACATGATAGCTGATCTCACCTCACAATTGAATGAGGCACGTTCGAAGCTGCCAGAAATTGAAAAGCAGAACTTGGAAGTAGTTCATATGAGGCAATCAGTATCAAATCTAGAATCAGAGAAATTGAGATTGGGCAACCTCCTGTCACAAAAAGAAGAATGCATCAAGTTGGCTTGTCAAGAAGCAGCTTTGAGCAACCATTTGGAAGATCAGTTGTTTGAAATGCATGACCATTTGATAGCTTCAGATGCTCAAACAATTTTCATCCGAGCTCAGTATCAGACATTGATTGAGGATGTTGTCCAGAGGCTTAAGCTTTCAGAATGGAATCTCTCAGATCTCCATGAAAAATATCTCAATATGGATAGCAGATTAAGTTGTGCTCTAGCTAATGAAGTGCAGCTCATTGAAGAAAATGCAGAATTGTCAAGAAACCTCGATTCACTAAGAACCGAGTTAGAAGCTGCTGCTGCTCAAAACGGAATCCTTGTTGGGAGTAACGATGCTCTAGCTCTACAGCTCAAGGAACACAGAAAGAGAAATGAAGTTCTAGATGGCTCGCTTTCAGAAGAAAATAGAAAGCACAGACTCCAAATTGAAAGGCTAATGCAAAGACAAGAAAGTTCAGAAGAGGAGATTGAAAGGTTGACAATGTCCAATGAGGAACTTAAAGTTGAACTTTTGGTGCTCAAAGGTGCACTTTATGAGCATTGTGGTGAACTGGCCTCGATGGAGGAGGAGTATAAGGAGCTCAGTGAAAGGCTATCCACTCAGGTTTTGAAAACTGAAGAGTTCAAAAACATGTCCAACCATTTGAAGGAGCTTAAGGACAAGGCCGAGGCTGAATGTGCTAAAGCCCGCGAGAAGAAAGAAGCTGAAACCCCACCTTTTGCTGTGCAAGAATCACTGAGAATTGCGTTCATCAAGGAACAGTATGAAACAAAGGTTCAAGAACTAAAGCAGCAGCTCTTGATCTCTAAAAAGCATAGTGAGGAGATGCTCTTGAAGCTGCAGGATGCTGTTGATGAGCTTGAGAACACGCAGAGAATTGAGGCCTCTAATTTGAGGAGGAACGAGGAGTTGAGCATGAGGATCCTGGACTTGGAGTCAGAGTTGCAGGAGATTGTTTCCGATAAGCGAGAGAAGGCCAAGGCTTGTGACCGTATGAAAGCTGAGATGGAGTGCTCTTTGATAAGCCTGGAGTGTTGCAAGGAAGAGAAGCAGAAGCTTGAAGTGTCTTTACAAGAGTGCTGCGAGGAGAAGTCTAAGATTGAATTAGAACTTGTACAAGTTAAGGAGCTACTTGAGAAATCCAAAACACAATCGATCATTTCAGAAACTTCACCTGCTGAGATGCCAAATGGTGAAAGGAGAAGTCTGGACTGGTCTTCTTCACTAGACCGCGACAAAGCTGACTTCTCTTCAAGTCCTGCTGCTGAAATTCAAATTAAGCAGGTAACATTTGAAACTTTGCTCAATGATTAGAATGGTATTACACAATTGCTAGTTTCCTTGAGTTGTTCTGAGTTTGCTTTTCCACGGAGGACCATTTTACCCCTTCATAAATTCTTATTCTAAACATTTTACTGCTTCATAAATTGGTGCTTCTTTGCTGATCTCAATCAGTTCTTGTTATCATAGGGTTTTATTTCTAGTGGTGAAAATGGAGTCCAAAGTCTCACACTTGTAAATGGAGAGAACTTTCTGCACAGTGATGAGAAAGGTTGTGCTCTCGTTAGCGATCACTTCAAAGTGCAAGCTTTAAGGTCAAGTATGGACAACTTGAATATGGAGGTGTGTTCCACATCACATTGATCATATGCAGATATGCAGCAAGAACTCTTGTCAGTTATTAAAAGAAAGTCCCGCCATACCAATTTTTCTTATCCTTCTGCAGTTGGAAAAGATGAAAAATGAGAACTGGCCCCTCCCACACGAGGATCATCAATTTGTTCCTATATGTCCGGATTTAGAGAGAGAGCTCATTCAGTTGGATAAGGTAATTCCTTTGCATCCACATCCAATCATCATGAATATGCAGTCCTGATAGTTTTAGACTTGCTTACTATTATGATTATAACTTTTTTTTATCAGGCAAACCAGGAATTAGGCAGCATGTATCCATCGTTCAATAAATACTGTAGCAGCGGAAATGCACTAGAAAGAGTTCTTGCTTTGGAACTTGAATTAGCCAGTGCTTTGCAGGCCAAGAACAGTAGCATTCATTTCCAGAGGTACTCCCATTTTGCTTTTGCAACTAAATACATGCTATGAGAAAATTTTGTCAGTTCTTTTTGTAAACCTCAGATGAGCCCGCAGAACATATTATGCATTTATTTTACAACCAAATTAGTCCCTACAATTTGGTCTTCTGGCCTCTTTAGTCTTCAGTTATGTTTGTTTGTTCTAGTAAAATATAAAGCATGTCTTAGGTTGTTGTCTGCATTTCATGACATTAGCTTCATCTCTCTCTTGGACTTAGACTTTAGTGTTTTTCCATTTTACCATAGACTCATGTGTAGCATCTACAGATGCAAAATCTGAGACAAAAAATGTCCTCCCTTAACAAATTCAGTTCATACGATACTACTTAGTTTTCATGGTGAAGAATCCATTGAAACTTTATTGTTCTGTAGTGACGGAATACTATATAGTCAGGTTGTCGTGTGTTTCTACGTATAGTCAGATGCGAATATTCTCGCTTTTGCTTTTTCCTGCTGAAACGACCGTATATTGAAATTTTCATCATCTATTGAAAAGGAAATATCTTACAGTTTCTACACGAAATTCTTCACGCTCTGCAGCTCATTCCTGAGACAACACAATGATGAGGCAGCCATACTCAAGAGCTTCAAGGATATCAACGAATTGATCAGAGACATGCTCGAGCTGAAGGGGAGGTACTCAACTGTCGAATCCGAGCTAAAAGAAATGCACGAGCGGTACTCTCAGTTGAGCCTTCAGTTCGCCGAGGTTGAAGGGGAGAGGCAGAAACTCACGATGACCCTCAAATGTGTCCGGTCTTCCAAGAAGGCCCTGAGTCTGAACTGATCACCATCGGCCTCCCCTGGAGAGAACAACTCATCATAGCCAGAGTACATACATAGAACATGCAGTAATTTCACTAGGTGGAGCCTTTGCGAAAGGGATCGAGAAAGGTACGCGACGATTTTCAAATCGTGTATATATGTGCCATACTGGCATAATCGGCAGTGGATTTAATGACCTTTGCTGCTGTTGTATAAACTTAAATTTCTGTTAACTTTATATTATCTGTCTATTCCTTGATTAGACGGATGTAATTTGTTGGTGTACAGCAACTCCAAATTTTTTAAAACAGGCAAGCCATAACTTAAACATTCCCCTATCCCTCTCCTTTTGAGGATGAAATTTTCTTTAGCAATTTTCCATGGTTCTCATGGAATACAATCAACTCTCCATGTCCAAAATATATTGTAATAAATTTAACATCATATATTACAGTGTTTGGTTGTAGAATTTGATTGTGAAGTTTCTATATTAAAAAATATATGGAGTTCTTGAATAAAAATCAACTTTACGACTAATGCTTATGGAAAACAACAATCTCACAGTTTAACTTGTAATCCATGAGAAATTTATCATGATTGAAATGAATTAAGGTCCCAATATTCACTGTAAGGTTCCATCCACTTAGTTATACTTTTGTTTTGCAGAAAAAGGGTCCTCTTTTTGTCTTTTTTTAGTGGCTTCGTTTGAAGTAAATGGAAGAATACAGGGACTGGGAAGTGGTTGGCCTGGCCGGTCTCGAACTTTGGGGGGCGCAACCCAGCAGAGCACTGTACTGCCAAGGAAGCTTTGCACTTCGGAATCTGCAGAGAGCTGACAGCCCAATCATCAGCTTGCCTGACAGAGGGATGACGACGATGATGAATGCATGCATGAATGAATGAAATCATTCAGACCCAGCAATCGAGAAGAAACTGGGTCCACAATATTGGTTACAGGTAAGAGAACTCAATTTAGCCGTGCAAGTAAGGTGACTGACTAATTTTTCCTTTTAAAAGGACATGGACCTGCACAACAATCCAAAACAAAAAAACCAAAGAAGGTCAATAGAGAAAAACGGAAATGAGTCTATTTCTTCTTGGGAATTGATATATCTGATCCATTTTGGACTCAGCTGGTGTTTATTTCTTCAGTCTCAAATCCAAACATGAATTTTGGAAAAGCTGGCCATGCACTGGGTGAAAACACTTCATCAGAAATCTTACCCGTTGGTGGGTGGATGACAGGAGTGTAAATGATCCGAGTCAGGCGATTTTTTTTTTGGCGCAAATCCATCGCTTTTTAATTTCAGGATGCAACACAGACAACATACCAAAATACGATTGGTCACTACATATTCCATATCCTAATTAGTCATATTTTTAAGAGTAAATTAAAAATAACTTGTACAAATAAAATCCCAAAGGGAGTTAAAATAACATGCAACCTTTCAAAAAAAAAAACATGCAATATAAAGAAAGAACAAAAAGTCACTTTTTTGTCAACTTTTACTTATTATGACATTTGTCTCCTAATTTTTTTTCTTGACCATCTAATGGGTCAAAATTTTAAATATCAAATTGCTTGGGAGAGATATTCTTAGATAAATAGAATTTATCGTGTCATTTTCATTATCACATCATATTTCTTTGTCGATTAGAGACGAAGAACATCAAAATCAGAGTCTTCAAATGTCGAATATTGCCTCAAAAATTGAACCGATCTGCAGCACAAAATCCATCCATCAAGGACACCCAACTCCTTCATGGATGATTAACAATGATGATGTAACTAAGAAATTTGATCCGGGACAGATGGAGAACTCGGCACTGGGTGAACAAGAAAAGAAAAGAAAAAAAAATACAAAACCCTAGATGATGATGACGACGATCCTATGTATCTGTGTCATCTAAAAATGGATCAATTTAATCAACCATGAACTGGCCTCAGAGCTGGCACCGCCACCCTGAATATACACGACGAGGAGCCTCCACTGATATCGTATCCCTTTAAGCACTTCCCAACTCCACCGCCCATCTCCGCCACCGCCGCCAGCACTGGCTCCCGATGATCTGTCGTCAACTCGTTACGTCCAGCACCGTTGCCCTCAGCTTCTGGGCATTGTAAATAATCACCATCTCTAGCATCATTGTCATTATCGCCAGCGGAGGAGGATGCTTTCTCCGCCTCTTCGAGGTCGAAGACTTCTCCATCGTCCAATGCCACGAGCTGGAGGGTGAGGCGGCCGTCCCTCCGGTGGGCACGGAAGTACTCGTGGTGGCTAACCGGCTCCTCCCTGAGGATGAGCCTGCCGTCGGCCGTGTACGTCCTCGTCAGAACCCACGGCATACGGGAGTGCAAGTTCTCCGTTCGAGCCAGCGACGGTATCGGCGGTGGGTACTCCTTCTCTTTCCTCCTCTCCTTCATCTCCCACCGGCGAGCGCTCCTCATCCTAACCCGCCTCTCCACCGCCGCCGTCGCCGCCTCGTCATCGCCGGTTCCTGTCGGCCTCTCCAGGAGGGACATCAGGTCCCCACAGCTCTCCTCCCCGAGGCAATCTCCGATCAGAGGGAACAACGACGGCGGCTGCGGAGGAAACATGGCAGAGCAATGGGGTGATCGATGAGGGACGAGCCTTTTGACGGGGGAAACACTCTGGGTTTATAAGTGCATGGAGACGATGACGTGGCGATCTTTCGCCATTAATAAGAGTTTTACAGATGGAGACAGAGTGAGAGAGAGAGAGGGGAAAGGATAGATCAGAGACAGCTATTGGTTTATATATGGTCTTGTCGTGTTCAGAGGATCTCTCCTCGTCGATTTATCCGAAAAATCCAAAATAAAAATAAAAACATTTTAAAAATTAGAGCAAAATTATAATTTGGGAAGAGGGGTAAATTACATTGAGATATTTTTATTTTTTAAAAATAAGATTCTAAATTTATGAAAAAAATATTCACAGTGAAATAGTTTTATCTTTCATATCAGATTATATCGGACTTTTGAATATTAAGTAATGTCCATCAAATCCAGCTTCATATGACATTTGTTTAATGTTAATTTCAAATGGGAATTTGTCATAGAAGGGGATTTTCTAGAATGTGTGAACCGTACGCAGAAGTTCAATGAATGTTTGAGTTTTATAGGAAAAGTTTAATCAGTGACGTAATCGAGAAAAAAAGATATTTTGATCATTCAAATAGGAAGTAATTAAATTGTGAAAGCGGGGAGTACAGATGCAGCCCATTTGGATTAGCGTGTAATTAAATTCAATGATAAAAAATTTGATTACACGAACACGACACTGAGAATTAATACACGCAACCGACACGCGCACTGGCAGCACCCCATGGACGTGTGGGTCGAGTCGAAGCCGTTGAGTTTAGGAGTTCTCGTGATCTCGTTAAGGGAAAAAAAAAAAAGAAAGAAAGAAAGATAATTTTTTATTCATTAATAAAATGATAGATTGTTGCATTGCATAAAATAGGATAAATAATTCTGGGTTGAATATAACATGTCTTTTCGTGTGCACGCGTCCGTAATAACGTAACGTAAAGTAATTTAGTATTTTATAATATAATATAATAATTCCGTATCGTCGTCCCATATATCGGAACGATGATTAGCATATAATAATAATTATATACGGACCCCTACTATGCACGAAAAAATAAAAAAGATTTAAAATGTTATGACGAATTCATATAATTATACCATTTATTTATAACTTATTATAATTTAATTTATTTAAAATTAGTAGAACATTCTCAATTTGTATCAATATGCTATGTTAATTTTACTTTTTTATTTTTAAAGTTTCAAATTATTTGTTAAAAAATATGACTAATTTTTACTACTAAAATTATAGATATAGAACGAGATATGGGAATCTGAGCAGTTAATAAAAAAATTTTACTACTGGGATCGTATATATGGGATAAGTGAAAAATAAATGAAATTATTATTTTATCATTAATCTGAAAATCAGGTATATGTAATAAATTTTAATATGTAAATTATATTAAAGACGAATATAGAAAATAAAAGACACACTAAACTTATCACAATTTTGTATATAATAATATAGAAGATAGATAATGATAATAATAATAGTAAAGATAAAGATAATAAAGTACGAATTTTCAATTTCTTACAATTCGAATAAAACCAAGAAATTGATTGCAAGCAATTAGACGCTTCCTTCAATTATTCAAATGAAAAACATTAAAAATTCAAAAAATTTAGGTTTGATTGGAAGAGATCTCGTATGTGATTTATATTTTTTTTACGTGAATTTCCTTTATTCATAAAATTTGAATACGAAACATTACTTTATATTTAATTTATATACTTAAAAAATTACACTGGATAATCATCTTCAATCCGGAGGCCGCCACCAGACAGTTTATTCGAACCTGAGTTCTCGAAGAGATCGTTACGATTCTTAAGATAAAAGAAAGAGGGGAGTAATCGATCACTGACCTTAGACGTTGGAGACATGGCAAGAAGAGGAATTCTCTGGGCATTATCGTCGATTCGACGGAAAATCACCGCAAACTGCTCCTCGTCGTCGTCAGAGAAGAGAGGATGGAAGAGAAGAGATGCAGCGAGAGTCACTTGAGATTTGGATTTATATATCCGTTAACCGAAGATATTTGTTTCTGCATCAAATTACATAAATGCCCTCTCTACTTTATATCCATCTGAAAGGATCCCTGTAGTTTCAAATGTTTGTATGGACGCCCCTTTACAATTCGAGGGGATCCAATGGATTGCAGTAGGATTGGTATGTGGCAGTACGAGCAGTATTCCTTAATTTGGTTGAAACTATGGAGGGTCGAGTTTGTAATTTTGTCATTCTTGTGTGCCCTGGAGTAAATAATGCCTGTTTTCTTGAGAACAAAAGGACGCTTATCCATCTGAATGGGTTGCTCAGTTATAGGCGGGGTTTTGGGGGATCTGAGTTGAGGCGGTCGTCGAGAAACGGCGTTACGTTTCGCCCATCAGGGCTATTCTTGGTATTCCACATTGGATATTTATCTTCTTCAAAATAAAAATTAATATGTTTAATCCCTCTCATCCAATTCTCATTTTTTTAAATTTATTTTTTTCAGGCTGTGTGAAGAATTTAGTCTATTAAAAAAAGTCCGAAAATCGGCAAACCAAAACAGATCCGCGCAATCGCATCTCCCAAATTCCCAATAATGCACTTGAATGAGATCGTTTGAGGCCCTTTCATCTAAAAGACTGAAAGGCCCAGCCCACCCAACTTGCACCCAATAAATATTAAAATTATATAAAAATATATTGCAAAATCTCCGAGACGTATAAAATAAATAAATTACTTATATTCTATTTCCCATCTTTTCTATTTTCTATTTATTTTATTTCTACCAAACTAAACGAACAATTGATCGTTGGACCTGGTCGGACCCGGCAGTGAGGTGCTCCCTCGGCAATGTTCTTTATCGACCCACTGAAGAGTAGGGGTGTTCATAATTCGGCTTGATTCAACCCAAAAAAAAAAAAAAAAAAAAAATCCAAACTGACCTAACCAAATATCCAATTATTTCCCAAAAAAAATAAATCCAATTCTAATACGTTAAGTTCGAACCGTGTCCATTTTACTTCAAAATAATCGAACCATGTAGAATGATTGTTGCGGTTCAGTTAACCACTTTTCACAAAATAACTGCAACCTAATCAATTAAATGTCGTCGATTCGGTTCATTAACTGAACCGAACCGGCTAAAAAATTCCTGAATTGTTAATTTAGTCTAAACCGCTTTTTATTTCCAGTTTTGATCTAATCATCATGTGAAACACAAGTTCAATACAATTAACTATGACTAAACCGAACCAACTACGTCAAGTGTTTTAGCCTACATTTTCTTGACAAAGATAACTAAACCGTCAGAAGACCGGTTCAAACAATCTGATCAATTTTTTTTAATCGAGATCATTCAACAACCCGGTTCGCATTCTTGATCTTTTCAAACACCCTCAATGAAAAGAAAAACTCTAGGCATCGTGAATTTTCTCGATTCAAGTTGATTTTACTTGGCGATGGTCCGGTGGTTTGGTGAAGAAGCCACCCCCTTTTCCTTCCCCTCCGATGGGTTCCCTCTTTCTCCTGACAAAAAACAAGAGGAATAAAAACCTTTCTCTCGGCTCTGTTCATTTGCGCCGAGTTTTCTTCGTTCCTTTTTCCTCTCTTATTCCTTTCTTCTCCAATAAGAACTCCAAACTTATTCTTTCTTCCTCTTCCTCTTGCATTTTTCTCCCTTTTCTTTGCTTGCTTTATTTACCAATTAAGTCTGTACTTGTAAAGCCGAAAGGAGAAATAAAAAATAAAAGAGTACAGAAAACTCGACTGACAAGAATCGAGCCACGGTTTCTTGACGATAAATTATCTACAAACATACTGATAAGATTTTTTTTTTACATGTTTTGGAACCTCTTTCTTATAAAAAAAATCCGTAATAGAGTAATATTATGATTGAAAAAAATTCATAATTTAAAGAATTTTACTCATTAATAAACTTGTTAACGGGTTCAAGGGTTATAAAACTCCCACTCACGAGAAATGCGCGTCTACAAATTTAAACTCAGAAGATTCTGAAAGACATCCTAAAACCCTACTATCAGGACTGTCCGCCGTGGGCTGTTAATCCGTCTGTTTCCTTTCTCTTTTCTCTCTCTCTTTAAATATTTTTGGAATCTCGATCGGAGACTTTACGTCAATCATTAGATTCCACGAAAAAGAAGGGACATAAAGGAAGGAAACCGCACGCATTAAACTGAAAAAATTCTGCCGATTATACGTGGAGGAGTTGGCGGCCTCAAAAGCCAAATAAAAGCTGTTCGAGCATGCAATAATCGAACATCCAGTTACAGAGATCGACTTCGAGACATTCTAAGTTCGGATGAAGAACGGGTTACGGATCGAGTTCGACAATCGACCTTGAGCATTCTTTGTCGGGCTGGCAGATCAAAATTTGATGTTAAAATAGTATAATACACCATTTATTATTATTTTTTTTTTATAAATTACATAATATTCAAAAATTTAATAAAGTTTAATTATTTCTCGTCATAAATTTTCACCTATGTTAGCCTTTAAAAATAAAAATCATCTCTCTTGCTTTCCGTCTCCGAATAAATCGTGGGTGATTCAGATTCGATCCAGACAACAGTACAGGCTCTGACATGCTAATTAATCTAATTAATTATTAATAGCATTACATGCTTGAGATTTTGCCACGTAGGAAAATGAAATGGAAATTTTCTATTGGTTCGATGCGTATATATGTAAACTATTTTTTCTAACCAATAATTCTTAAATCAGTGTATGAAGGCAAAGCAAAGGAATTCACAAACGGACAAGGCTTACAGCCTTCCGCATTCTGATAACTAACCTGCCATATGGCAAGCTCTGAGCCGTTAATTAAAAATCGACCTTACACGTGTGTGGCTGGTGATGATGCATCCATATGTGGCGTCTCTGGATAACGGGATTCAGTATTTCTTTTTTTTTTTTAATATATAATATAATATAACTATTTTTTTTGGGAAAGGTACATACATTCACATATTCAAAATTTATAATTAGTAATAATTGTTTATATAAATGTAATTACTTATTAATTTATACTTTTTAGTAAGTATGAATATAACTTCTTATACGCCTAGTGAATTTTTTACAAAGATTCATTTGATAAGATGTTCTGGTCATGTTCGAGAAAACTCATAAAGTCTTATATAAAATATATTGCTTTTGTCTAGATTTTCATTGGAATATGTTATTTTGTGTTCTTTGAAATCTATCACTTAATTTTTTTCCTTTAGTTTTGTCCCCTTAAAATAATTTTCTGAAAAAGTAAAATTACTTTGAATGTATATATATATTCTTCATTTACAATACTTGAA
The DNA here is from genome assembly GCA_037672795.1 of Lagerstroemia speciosa. Taxonomy (NCBI): domain Eukaryota; kingdom Viridiplantae; phylum Streptophyta; class Magnoliopsida; order Myrtales; family Lythraceae; genus Lagerstroemia; species Lagerstroemia speciosa. Next base: position 5,265,100 of record CM075294.1, on the reverse strand, counting down.
TACGATATATTATTTAAAGAGAAAATACGTTGAATTATTTCAATTTATCCAAATTATTAAAATGTTATAATCCTATTAATACTATATCATAATGAAAAATGCCCGTTTATGGCTCCTTTTATTTATTTCATTTTCTATTTGATTTTTTTTAAATAAAAATGCTTGACCTTCTACAGCTTGTGGTTACATATGGTTTTGCATGCAAAAAAATCTTCGGAGTCATCAAGGCTTGCTTCTAGCTAGGTCATATATACACAATACACTCTTCAATGGGACCGATCAAACTCAGATATTAAAAAAAGAAGAAGAAGATATATACCTTTACAGTATTCTGTATTATTTTTTATTACAGATGAGTTTTAAAACCGATATTTATGATTATGAGGTGAAATGGGAAGTATGTACCATCATACTTTTGCAAGGAAAGGTGCAGCTGGTATATACTGATTCCTGACCAACCAGTGATCTAGATAAAGCTGATTGATCATGCAAGGGTCCACTTTGACATTTAAATTGACACGATAATAATTAAATTCGGTGCGATACATATTTTTGGACCAAATTCTCAATCCCCGCCGTCACTCGCACTATATATACACACGAGTCCCCTTCCTCCCCCATCAGGCCAGTGCTCAGGTGACATTATAAGTTAACCAAAGTCACTGTCCAGCAGCTTCTCTCATCTCCTCCACGACTCCACCCTGATCTGAAGCCATGGGAGTTGAAGGCACCATATCATACCTCTCCGACCTGCTCAGCAGTGTCACCAAGAGGAGGAAGAAGAAGCAGATGCAGACCGTCGCTCTCAAGGTCCGCATGGACTGCGATGGCTGCGCTCGCAAGATGAAGAGTGTCCTCTCCGGCGTCAAAGGTAGGTCGTGTCGACACGGCCTTTGTCACGCTTATGTTGCATGAGAAGGAGATTTTGCATATATATACACACACACATTGCAATGATTCTAAAAGCATCAAAACTAACACTTTTGGATGATACGTTTGTGATTACATGTAGCATTAAAGCCAATTCCGGTCCACGATCATCGAATTGCCGAGGCCTTGTATTAAACTGATCACAAGTCCGAATCGTGAGTTATAGTCTAGACCTAAACTCGAGTCAATATTTGAACCGAGCTCAGAAGGAGATTTAGGTGTATATATACATATAAGTTCAGTAATCTTACTAGTATCGAAATGAACACTTTTGAGTGATAGGTCATGGTGTTTCGGCCTTGCATTGTCATGTGTAGTCCACTAGGCTCAACTCCAGCATATCTGATTAACATCTATCTAATGGGGAATCCATCGATGATTGCAGGAGCTAAGTCGGTTGATGTGGACTTGAAGGAGCAGAAGGTGACGGTTATCGGGTACGTGGATGCGAAGAAGGTGCTGGAGGCGGCCAAGTCGACGAAGAAGAAGGTCGAGCCATGGCCGTACGTCCCGTACACCCTGGTAGCCAATCCCTACGTTTCCCAGGCCTATGACAAGAAGGCACCTGCGAATCACGTCCGGGCGGTCCCGGACACCGTCACCATCACCGAGACCACCGTCGACGGTCATTACACCGGGATGTTCAGTGACGAGAATCCCAACTCCTGCTCCATCATGTAGCTGGAACAACTTTATCTTCTTGCTCTTGAAGCAACTTGATTAGATCGGGTTTTGTCTTCTTCCTCACGTGCAAGTATATATGTTGGATTGGAAAATCTAAATTTGATGGTGTGCTGTAACAAAAACAATAATTTTATTTACTTTACTCAACACGTGATATGGGTAAAGATCAATCAGATTACAATAAAAAAAAGTAAATATTAATCAATCAAATACTTAACATAATATATTAATATTAAATAAAATAATTTTATTAATATTTTATCATCATGTGTTTTCTCTCAATCAAACCCATTAATATATCTCTTCCAAAAAGAGGAAAAAAACTATGCAACAAATGTAGAATTCCCCTCTTTTACGTGTTGGCCCACCTTTGTCGGTTGACTCCAAACAACACCACCCAAGCCAAGCTTGCAAACCATTCCATTTTGATAAACAAATTTAGACGCTAATCCCGCGTTAGAATTTTTTATAAATGAAAATTTTGACATATCGATAAAGATAAAGATGAAAATTTTAAAAATATTTTAAGAGCTTTCCGTAAAATAGAGGTTTTAATATTAGTGATTTCCTATGACTAAACTTTAAGAGTTTGACTTGATGGTAAGGAGGATCACAAATATCCTTTCTATCCAAGTTTCAAACCTCTTGGGACCAATCTGTATCTCTGAGTTTTACCTTATCTTATGCGCTTGTAGACATACGTATGATACTGTGGGAATTAGTCAAACGAAATTTAGATATTCCTCGATATAAAGTAAAATTATTGCACCTTCGGAAATTTAAAGCATAGTTTTAAAAATTGGATCGGACCGGAAACCGGTCCCTTGACCGGTTCCATGTTCAGCAGGGGTTTAATGGGTCGAACCAGATTTATTTAAAAAATAATAAATATATAAAGTACATGTAATAACCTAAAATACACAAGCATTAATAATTTAATATTATATGGGCTCAATCTGGTTCAATTACAAACAGGCCTGTTTAACCCAGTTAAACTGAGTTAGTTATGCAACCGGATCGGGCTAGTCATTGGTTCCATGTTCGACTAGTTGGACCGGCCAGTCGGGTCCGGTTTTTAAAAATATGATTGGAAGAGCAAGGAGATGGAGAAGACGGATGTACGTAAAAAAGAAGGAACATTACAAAGGGTAACGTCAAACCTGAGTGTCGCGCGTGGGGAAGGAATGAGAGAATCATTGAGCCAATTATTCATTTGACTTTAACATTCGATAAAACTTTATTTATACAAAATGAAAATGCAAACACGTGTCAATGTAAGGCCGAAGTGCATCCACTTTTACATATAAGAAGATAAATGGATATTGACTCCCCAAGACCAAGGTAGACAATTTTGCTGTGCTCGCAGCAGATGGGTGTTGATGACATTGATATAACGGTTTGATGTTCGCGACGGATTTGACCGAATGACTGTTGCAATTTCGTCGTTCAGGCCCCACCGGTGTTAGTTGCTCGGGAGCTGGAAGATACGTAGAATCTTCTATATGCCAGCTTCACATAATAATTAATATGTATCCAACTTGAAAATTGCATGAGATGAAATCGATGAAATTGCAGCAAAGAAGTTTACACCATATGCTCAATATACTCGAGACAAGATGAAAACTTTCCTCTACATCAAATGAAAGCCCAACTGCAAGAGCAGACCAGACAGAAACTGGACCTCTGTCATGGGCCTCGACTTGGGTTGCAGCCTCCTAAACCTGCTTTTTGGGTCATAATTTGCTGGTTAAAGTCTTGAGGTATGCCCACAAAAGGACACCTTGACCCTATTGGTGTCAAATTCGCTGGTAGAGGAAGCAATCCCTTCTATTCTAGCTCAACTGATCAGCCTTAGGGACCTGTCCTGGAGTCATTGAAAGATTGGTTTGGCATCTTTGAGCTTGAAGTAGAAAATCACGATACATGAGTATCAATTTTTCATTGCTAAAGTTGAGTTCGCCGAGATTCTAACAGTGTGACCCCGCCCGGGACTTACAAGTTGCTTCTTGCAACCCCACAAGGACATAGGTGACGTGAAAAATTCTGGGGCTTAAACATCCCGACAGGATGCTGGATTTTCGCCTTCAAAACTCCAAACAATTAACTCGCTACCACCTCATCCAAAACGTGACCTTTTTCGACATGCCATCGGACGAATCAACGTACTCTTGCAATGTTCCTGTCCAAGGTGGATTCTTGAGATTAGATGAGGGATCTTCATAGGCTCTCCCGCTAAACCTCGCAGTTATGGCAGACACATAGGCATCCCAGCTCAGCTCAGGGCTTCAGAAGATCCTGACGGGTATTGCCTTAACCCCTGCCCTGTGGGTTCATTGGATTCAACTCAAGCACTGTAGTCTGCTGCAACACGAAATTCCAGATTGAGTTCTCAAAACTGGTCGATCCACTTCTCTATTGCTCTTGCCTTCGATACACTGGAACTAACGTTCTTTGAGCCTCTGATCGTGTTCTCGAAATATGGGTTCGAGGAGCTCCTCATCTCTGCCATTCTTGACAAGGGTCCAAGGGTCGGTGGCTGCCCGTGGGATCCAAATGATCAGGACACAGAGCAGAGAAGCTCTGAGATCGAATTTCTCAGAGGGGGTGTAGACGAACAGAAGAAATGGGAGGCAAAGAGAGAGATTCAGACAGAGTATGGAGAACTCGGAGAAGATCGATTTCATTCCGACCGATTCCTCAAAGCTGTTTGAAAGCTATGAATAGCATTACTCTGTTCTTGGCGAACGACCTGAACTGAACCCAACGGCTAATTGCTTCTGTGACTCTACCGACTTGACCCCCAGTTTCTCATGGTTTCACAATTCACACCCTTAACTCTTCCTCATTTTCGAAGGGTACCCCTTGTTAACTTTTATTTGCGTCACATTCTGGTCCTAACTCCTAGCCCGTAGGCTAATGAAAGAGAACCGTGGTATGCTACTTGGAGCTTGATTAATGAATTCGATCATCTTTGGGGTTGATTTCAAAAGACTCCTCCAAGGAATCATAATTCTAAGTAAGTGCCACCAGCTTTATTTCCTCACAAATATTATCCCAAGACTAATCCAATTTAACGTACTCGTCCTTATTGCTTCACAATATTGTGATGCATGGCACGCTTGGGTTTGCGCCTACGTGTGATACATGTACAACCTGTGTGTTCGAGCATGCACGCTGACAAGTCGTCATATGCATGGCTGAGCTAATCAGCAGGATTGCTCGAACGTTTGGTGGACGGCAACTCGGCCTGGCGACATCAACCACTAGCTGCTCTACTACATGATACAAGAAACAGCTGTGCAGTGTGGACCTGATGATTATGATATGCTGCCCCAGCATCTAATTCTCTGTTTTCGGGCCCTTCCAAACGAGGCATTAGTTGAAATTTCTCGGCCGCAGATTATTGTAGGAAAGAAGATCGAGTGTATGTGTGGACGGTATCAGCTTGTGAATAAAAGATTTTAGATCTGATATCGACAGGACGCTGCTCAATTATGGGCAGAATCTGTTTTGTAGCAAAACAAACATTGGTGTAGATTGTTTGTGGTAATTCAATATTATTATTTTAAGTCATACGTTTGTCTCAAGTTCATGGGTTGTTTTCTCCACTTGCAGAGTCGTGCCAGAGGGGTAAACAAATATTCGGTCCGTGTAATACACAACAAGCTGTTACTTAAGCAAATTTTTCTCATATCTTATTAAGTGTAAAATTTTTACACTTTTCAAGAGTCGACTTCGTACTTGTCGTGAATAATAGTTTATACAATAAATTCGTTACGTGTTACGTGTTACTTACTGAATATTTACTCTCTGTGCCAAAGTCCAGGTGGCCCCGAGAAACTGAACCAGCCTCCATACGCGTCCCGGTACAGAACTCGGAAAGTCGTCGGCAAAGAAGTCACACGTGTGTGGCCCACGTGATTGACTGAGAAGGGCTCCCAGGTGGCCCCCATTGGAACAGAAAAGTCGTACCTGGCACCGTTGACCCTCGACCGCCACGTGGCAGTTTTGCAGACGACTCTCCCATACATGCCCGGTATAGGAGTCCTGCAACATCGTTCAAACAAGGAGATGGACAAGAAGAAAGGCCACGTTCGTCCGGCTCCACTGCAGATAACTCAATGTGTCTCAGAAAAAAAATCTTCCAAATTTAATCCCTCGATGTCAGATTAGATTAAATTAGAGGAGTCAGATTACAATTTCTCAGGAATCTCCAAGATTTCACATTATCTTTCTCGGGGTTGCTCTGTCCTGTGTTATCGTTAAATGGGGACCTCTCTTTCTTGCTCTCTGTCGTTTCCCTTTGGCCGGGAATAGCATCTTCTATTTCGACAGGGAAAAGGGACAACGGTTGTCTTCGGAACAGAACAGGAAGACAGCACTGAGGAGGAAGGAAGGAAGGAAGGAAGGAAGGAAGGAAGTGGGCTCTAAGAGTTTTCCCCGATGATCCTAGACGGGAAAACGGGCTCTGTTCTTCGGCTCACGGTGAATCTAACCTCACATTTCTCTTAGGACGGACCGTCGAGTGTGGCGAGCGAAAGGGAAGGTGGGTGTTACTGATTTCTTCAACGGGGCACTCTCGGACGTCCTCTTTTGCTGTTTAAATATATCTTTTCAGCATTTTCCTCTGTTGTTTATCATCAAAGGTCTCACCTTTTCTGGTCGGGTCTCTGCCTTTTTGCTGTAGAGAGAGAGAGAGAGAGAGAGAATCGCGAGAAAGGAAGAGTTTGTGGGGCTCTTGTTTGTAATCCTAGCCCGTCCCACTTTCAATGGTCTTTATGAGAAGCATATGAATCAGTGAGAGGTACACTTTATTCTCCCAAAATCTCATGAAATTAATCTGATTTGATTTCTCCCTCCATTTCTTCTTCTTCTTCTTCTTCTTCTTCTTCTTCTTCTTCTTTTGTTACCATCACCATACAGAGTGGAATAACTAAAATGGCTGTCTCTGTCTTGTGTTCTCGATATCTTGTTGTTGGATCATTAGTTTGTTTTTGTAAACAAATATTTGGTCTTTGGCAACTTGGCCCATAGGACTGCCCAAAAGGGAATAAATGGTTTTTTTTAGTGATTTGGCAAAAGGGTTGTTTAGTGCATGCGTGGGATTAGTTGAATTTGTGATGGCTGTGATCAAATGCTGATTTGTTGCATCACATCACATCGCATAGACTGGTGAACGGCAAATTCTGTTTCTGCCATTGCTGCAAAGGCAAAGAGAGCAACAACATTTGGCGACCTTCGCTTTGTTCTCACGACAACCACCGAAGATTCACTCTTTCCCTTCAATCATCTGTATACTTCCACACTGAAACGATAAGAGACCATTGCAACCGAGGATTTTTCTCTTCAGTGAGTGATTGTAAATAGGTCCATAAAAAGCGACATAAGCTATGGTCACTATCCTAAGAAGTACACTCAACTTTCGAGTACAGTTGGAGGGAATTTTTGAGAAAAATGGGACAGGAAATTTCAGTGGACTTAGGTGGCAGCTGGGCGGTCCAAATTGTTATGCCTTGTAAAGTAGAAGGAAGCATCCATGAAACATGTGACTAGTTCTGATTCCTTTCAAGTTGAATAGATCGATCATCAATTAAAGGACCCAACTCATCAATAGTGTGAATGACCAATGGGGAAAGAGACCATCGGTGCAGTTGCCATCTGTGGAAAAGATGTAAGCTGTGCAGCGTTATGCAACCATCACACTGCACGTTGATTTTTTGTTCACAGTTGAGATTTTAAGCTTCCGAACAACTAAGAACTCCCTCAGGTTGAGATAGATGGACCTAAGCTCGCATTGCTTTTTTGTTTTACTGACTGAGAGTGCCAGGAGGTCACTTTCGAGACAGCATCAATATTAGTGGAAGATCTCCTTTTCAGTTGATCGAGCATTATCCCATGAAACTTTGCCATTGTAGGATTAGTTTATGGTCAGATTGTATGATTCGACTTTCTCTAGCTGCTGCCTACCTATAACACTTTTGAAGTCAAAATCTTTTTCGCTCGCACTTGTTTAGTTCATCATAGCTTCTGGTTCATTGAATAATCCATGGGTCGGTTAGTCCACGATACAAAATTTGATTTCTATCAGTGAATGTATTGTGACATTTAGGAGATCCAGATTCATCTAAAATTTTAGTGGTGGATAAAATTCTTCATACTCCCTGTCTGTGCTTGAGAAATTTGACTCGAGCTCTCGAGGAACTTATATAAGCAGAAGATTTGCAGGCAACTTATCGTCCACTGGAGTTCTCTTTGCATTATAAAGCTTCTTCTCATCCCCCTGCTGGAAATCAATAGGTAAATTTTTCGTGCTCTCAAGCTCAGAGTGCTTTAGTTTGATAAGAAAAGAATCATGCAACAAATATGCGAATTAGAGATTGAAGCAAGATGGCTCAAGTGATCGAAATTTACGAACATGAAGGACAAGAGTTCTTAGCACTATAGTTATTGTTATGGCAGTTGTGAGGTAGCTGCAATTAGCAGCGCATCTCTATCAGCTTTTGCCACACTGCTTAGTTCATGAGAAATTGACTTCTGTTACTGCTTAGTTCATGGGAAATTGACTTCTGTTTGTGTTTTCGTGGAAAACAAAAGTGCAGTTTAACTGCCCCATGGGCTCGGTGGGTCATCAAAGCGACGAGGAGAAAGATCCAAAACAGACAGACATTAAGAACCAGGCACCATCCCGGTATTCTTCACAGAATGAGCGGCAAATTCACAAGGTCGGGGTTCCTCCAAGGCAGAATCTGTTGAAGGAATTCTCCTCGACCGTAAAAGAGACATTCTTCGCCGATGATCCTCTGCGTCCGTTTAAGGATCAGCCCCGGTCTCGCAAGTTCATCCTGGGTATTCAGGCCCTCTTCCCGATCTTCGAGTGGGGGAGAAGTTATAATTTCGCAAAGTTTAAGGGAGATCTCATTGCAGGTCTCACCATTGCTAGCCTCTGCATCCCCCAGGTAGAATCAAATCCTTTATAATAAGTGACGTGTTTTTTCCCCTTTTAAAAATGTTTCCATCTAGTCATTGATAAATCATCAATCTTACTGATATGATCGGCGAAAATGTCTCTCTTTGATTCACTTTTCTCCAAGATTCTTTATTGACCCACTGTTATTTGGAAAACAGGACATTGGATATTCAAAGCTTGCGAATTTGGAACCTCAGTATGGACTTTGTAAGCAGACCGTCACTCTGAAAATCTTAGACTGCTATGTATTTTGTTCTGCCTCATGTTTTCTGAACTCTTGTTTTCTGTTTTCAGACTCGAGTTTTGTTCCACCCTTAATCTACGCATTCATGGGAAGTTCGAGAGACATTGCCATAGGACCAGTTGCAGTTGTCTCACTGCTGCTAGGAACATTGATTCATAATGAGATCGACCCCACAAAAAATCCACACGAGTACCTAAGGCTCACCTTTACCGCAACTTTCTTTGCAGGGATAACTCAGGCCACTCTCGGGTTCTTGAGGTGATAATATATGAATACCTACCGTACTCTCTGATCACAGACAAAGCTTCAGTCAGTGGACTCCTTTGTGAACTTTAGGAATGGTGTCTTTTTTGCCTGTTATTTTAGGTTGGGTTTCCTGATTGATTTCCTATCCCACGCTGCCGTTGTCGGGTTCATGGGCGGAGCTGCCATTACAATTGCTCTGCAACAGCTTAAGTACTTTCTGGGCATAAAGAACTTCACGAAGAAAACTGATATTGTTTCAGTGATGCGCTCCGTTATAGAGTCGGCGCACCATGGAGTAATCTCTCCCGCCCTCTCTCTCTCTCTCTCTCTCTCTCAAGAAACTGAAGAATTATTGTTTGACCCAGTAAGATTTCATCAACAGAACTAACTTTACATCTTTCACTTTGCCAGTGGAATTGGCAGACTATTGTCATAGGAGCGTCATTTTTGGGGTTCCTCTTGTTCGCCAAGTACATTGTAAGAAACTCAAACTCGGGTTCTCGGCTTCCCTGATACAAGGTTGCTGAGTAATTTTTTAAGCCAGTTTGATGTTTCATGCGATGAATCAGGGGAAGAAGAACAGGAAGTTCTTCTGGGTTCCCTCATTCGCTCCATTGGTGTCAGTTATCCTGTCCACGTTCTTTGTGTACATAACGCATGCAGAGAAGAAAGGCGTTCAGATAGTAAGAATATCCGGGACCGAACTTGAATCTAAAACATTATTCCTGTTCATTATGATGGGTGGACTTATTTTCCCAGCTAAAACTTTGCAGGTGAATCACATAGAGAAAGGGATTAATCCCCCATCTGTGAATGAAATATACTTCACCGGTGACTATCTCTTGAAAGGTGTTAGAATCGGAATCGTGGCTGGGATGATTGCCTTGACAGTAAGTCAACATCTTTTACTTACCATCATCGTCACTAATGATACTTCTGCAAGCATTTGCGTGATCCACTCTCACACTGAATGAGCTGGACAGGAAGCCACTGCGATTGGAAGGACCTTTGCTGCAATGAAGGACTACCAACTTGACGGGAACAAAGAGATGGTGGCTTTAGGAGCGATGAACATTGTCGGTTCAATGACTTCTTGCTATGTGGCCACAGGTGATACATTAGATGATATACATGCTCTAGATCTATCAGAATCTCGCTCTCCAATCTGAATCAATTCCTCTGTGTGAAACTGTACTTGCAGGTTCATTTTCCCGATCTGCAGTGAACTACATGGCCGGCTGCAAGACTGCAGTGTCAAACATCGTGATGTCATGCGTCGTCTTCCTGACCTTGGAATTCATTACACCTCTCTTCAAGTACACTCCTAATGCAATTCTCTCATCTATTATCATATCTGCTGTGATTGGCCTGATTGACTTCGAGGCAGCGATCCTCATATGGAAGATCGATAAGTTCGACTTTGTTGCCTGCTTGGGAGCCTTCTTTGGTGTAGTCTTTGTCACTGTCGAGATCGGTCTCCTAATTGCGGTGGGTATATGGTACTGACTCGGGGCACTTTCGCCCCCTGAACAGTTTTTCCTGACTACGAGTGCTAATGAACCTTTTATTCTGTCTTGGAACAGGTCACAATATCTTTTGCCAAGATCCTTCTGCAAGTTACAAGGCCAAGGACAGCAATTCTTGGGAAGGTTCCTAGGACGACAGTTTACCGGAACATCTTACAGTATCCTGAAGCAACCAAGGTTCCCGGGATTTTGATCGTCAGGGTGGACTCAGCAATTTACTTTTCCAACTCAAATTACATCAAAGAGAGGCAAGCCCTCAATTTTACTATCTTCAATTTTATTTATCATAGGTCCAGCATCTCAGATCAATCTTCCTGCACTTGCAGGATATTGAGGTGGCTGACGGATGAGGAAGAACAACTGAAAGCAGCATATCTGCCCAGAATACAATACCTAATAGTTGAAATGTCACGTAAGTGAACTCATTATCTTGAGCAATTCATTTCCGATTTCAAATGCACATGTAAACATTACACGTACTCTGCAGCCGTTACTGATATCGACACAAGTGGTATCCATGCGTTCGAAGAGTTACATCGGAGCCTGCAAAAGAGAGATATACAGGTAAAGAACACTTCTCCCAGCAGCTTTCAACTCAAGTCAAGTTGTGCCTACTTTAAGGCGGGAAAAAAAACAAACTTATTGGCATTCTCTTCCGTCAATGAACAGCTCGTTCTGGCGAATCCCGGGCCCGTGGTGATGGACAAGCTGCACGCATCCAATTTCGCAGATCTGATGGGGGAGGACAAGATATTTCTCACGGTCTCTGACGCAGTTTCTTCTTGCTCCCCGAAATTGGTGGAGGAAGCGTGAGAAGCAACCGTTTTAGACAATGAATTACGGGCAGGTGCTATTTATGTACTACTGAGAGCTCAACTCGAGTTGAGGGGTTGAAGGAGGAAATGTACACGCTGACAAGGAATAAGGTTGGCCATTTTAGAGTCCTAGCAATTCTCATGGAATGTAGCAATAAACTATGAATGAGCAACCGATTCGATCTCTTGCTATATCATTCAATTTCTCGCTAAAGTGGGGGAATAAAAACTGATAAAGCTGAGCAGACAACTAGCCCGGTACGGTCGGCCGAGACCCTAATAGTTTAAAACACTTTCCAATGCAATTTGATGAGCATGTCTAGACATTTATGTCAAAATATATACTGTCTGCATTAACAAAGATCCAAACAGCTTTTTATCGAACAAAATTAGGATAGCATTTCAATGACATTTATTGATTATTGATGAAATAATTACAATAGTTCCAGGAAGAATAAGTGAAGCAGTGACCATGATCGAACTAACAAGTGAACCTAAGCCTCCACTCGTAAGTACCGAACCATCTCCATTCTACCATTTAAAAACCCTGTTACCCGTACACTTTAAAAACAGACTAGTGAAATAAAAACTCTACACACCTCAGTGGGATGACCTTAACCTCGTTTTCCAAGAAAAATATTCAGTAGCAGCGAACTGCCCTAGCACTGAGCACAAACATGGCCGGCCGAATGCATTCAGTTAAGCACCTTCCGGAGTTCATCGATCAGACTTGCACGGCTCAATGGATCCACCTGCATTCCATCGAAAAAGTTGGGCTTAGTGCTTGAATAACTGGTGAACAAAATGGTGTATATCATAAGCTTAGAATTTAGATGAAGGAAAGGTAGAATTGTTAAAGAAGCAAAGATATGAAATGATTAGGGGGGTTACCTTGCTTAGAAGGGCGGCAAGACCTTGAGGCAGAGCCTGCAGATCTAACTTCGAGTCGCCGATACTTGTTAACTGCAGCAAAACCTTCTGGATCCGCAATTCCTTTAGCCGATCCTCATAATTTCTCGGGTCGCTCTTCCATGCAAAGAAAGCCTCATCATCCATCCAAGCATCACCTTCTGCCTTCCCTTTATCTTGCTCCGAGTTCAAGAACCAGCTCTTGATCATGTCAATTGCCGACTTATGAGAGAGCTGATCGCCTGCAGCTTCCCTGACTGTTCGCACGAGCGAGGCCTCAGAAATTCTTCGAGAGAGTCTCTTGTAGAAGAAATGGCGAGAGTTTTTCCACTCGATGACTTCCCTTATTACCCCCTTTGCAGCCATCCTCAGTGAAGTATCATGAAGTTCTGCGAATTTGGTGGCTATTTGGGTGTAAACAGGTAGAAGGGTCTTCTCTCGAGCCTTAATCCTCTGCTGCACCTCCTGAACCATCGCTCGAGATCCGGCAGCAATTGATTCTCCGAGCTTTGCCCTCAGATTTATCAGCTCCGTGTCGAGCCTTCCCATGCATTCTAAGAGCTCCCTCGTCTTAAATTTGATCTCAATCATGCCCTCAGGCTCAAGGACGTTTCCCTTGGCTGACCGTTCAGCATACATCTCTATGTGGTCAGAGTTGATCCGACTGTCCACGACTACCCAGGCCCCGCCACGGAGCTCTCCCATCATCGGGATGTAAATGAACACCGGCTGCTTATATGTCCGGAGATTCTCCACAATAGTGGACCCGGCTTGAAGGATTCCCTCGAAGAGGTCCCTCTGCCCTCCCGAGAATCCTCGCCAGTTGGCCAGGATGAAGAGTGGCAACTCTTCTCGGTTGAAATCAAGCAGAGCCTGGGCTGTCTTGGTAGCGGAATCAGGGAACCAGACTTGACCTGCCTGTGGGACCACACGCTCGTGGGAATCAAGCTGACCTGGGTCAGCAGGGATCACTTGCATCACCGTCTGGGTCTCAACTGCCACTATTCCCACAGGAATTCCCCCTAGCTTGGCCCGTCCTGTCACAACCGTCCTCGCCCAGCCTTTCAGGGTCTCGACAAAGCTATCCTTGTCAAAAATTCCTCCAGCCCATTTCCCAGTAGTGTCCAATGAACCACAAATGGCAGCCCGGGGATCACATGAATTCTCTGCAACATACTCCACAGGTCTCTCTGGAGGATCCAGCGGGCTCGAGATGGGCAGTGGACCCCCCACATGTGGAGGAATGTAGCTCAGCCAAGTTAAGATCGCAGAGACCCCTTCGAGGTCATCGGAAACTGTGAGATGAACCACTCCATTTGTGGCCATGATCTTAGGACCACCAAGCTGCATATGGGAGCTGTACACCTCACGGCCCAGAAGCTTGTTCAATGCAGAGAAGCCGGTCAAGATAATGGGCTGATCAAGCCTCTGAATGCACCTCATCCCAAGCCGAGCAAGGTAAGCCCCAATTCCGACAGTCCTCCCTGTCACATAAGTTAAGGTAAATGTCTCCTTGTACGACTTTGAATAAGCACTTGCAATAGCCCCACTTCCACTTAGATTCTCAACTCCTAGACCATCCTCCTTCCCAACAACAGTATCAATTACCCACCGAACTTCTCCATCTGGCATCTTCAACTCGTGGGCAATCACTGATGACGAAATTTCTGAATAATCCTTTGGGGTCAGATATATGTATTGGAATCCACGCTCAGGGTTCGACTCATCGGACCATCCAATCCTGAATCGGCTCTTGACTTCCTCAGCGACTCCTAATCGGGCACCCGAATTCGCTGCCAAGTATAACAGTGGTAACTTCTCTGCGCATGCGAGGTCGGTCACTGCATGGAAGAAGGCGTCCTCTCTTGGACCAAATGAGCCCGCCTTGAAGGTGACATCATTTGCGACGATGTAGACTGTCCTCCCAGAAGGGAATTCCGGAGTGTACATCTCCATGAGCCAAGCCACCATGCCCACATCATTGTTCCCAGGTTCGCGAACCACAGGGACGAGAGAAGTGCCCCAGGTCCCGCTTCTGTCAGCAAACTTTAGTTCAGTCACTTTCACAAGATCCTCGGTCTTGGGCTTTATGCTGTGGCCAGAGACCTGAGAGGTCCATACCTGCTCCAAGGCTGTCTGGAATGCCTGCAAACAGATGTGCATCCTCATTAGGGAATCCAAGCATGTTAAGGTAAGAGACAAATAAAAACTTACTCCCATTTGCTTTGAGTATCTGCCTAAAATTAGACTCAAATTCATTTTCTGAAAAACTGAAAAGAAATACTCCTTTGGTTAGACAGTTCTATGAATTTCAATTTTTCCATCTTAAAGAATAAAGAAAACAAGGAAGAAGCATCAAATGCAATTCACAAGAAAATTCATGACATCTAGTAGAGGGCAATCTGGCTCACCTTCACTTTGTTTCTCTCTCTCTTTTAAAAGAGAGAAACGGGAAAAAGAAAAATCCTGAAAATTTAGCTCCCACATATCCAAAAACCAAACTTATTCATATTCCAATGCATCTTCTACACAATAAGACAAAAATATGGAACATGTATTCTAGATATGCAAGGGTTAAGTTTGGTGCTTACGAGCGGGAAGTCATAGCAGTAAGTGGTGCCATTTGCTCTGGCATAGAGACGTTTCCTTTCAAGAACTCCCAGAGGTTTATACTGAGCATTAACCAGCATACCATGCAGAGGACCTTGAGCAGATATCGCATGGTAAACCACTCCATGTTTGCTGGAATCCTCAAGCTCTCGGTATATCTGGATATCATCAGCAGTACATAATGAGACAATGACCAAAACTTCCATAAACTAAAATTTGGTTGCAAATCAAGGAAAACAAGGTGAACTCACATGGGTCGTGAATGTATGTCCTGTCACATTTGTGACCACGAATCTCCATGCACCATTGGCAGGCCCTGAAGAAGCGATCCAGAGCTTCACTTCCCATTCACAAACACCTAAACGATACATTCTCACTCCAATGGATGCATGAATTTCATGGGCCAGATCTTCCAGGATAACCTTAACAGCAGACTCTTCTTTCACTGCATCCACCTCAACTCTCCTGAATTTTTCTCAAAATCAGACACTGCAATGAAGAAAGACAGGAAAGTAAAAAAATCACAAGAAAATGAGCCACTTACTTGGTGTAAGGCATGAGATCACCAACTTGTTGCTCTTGCAACACATACAGATACATCTGAGCGTAATCATATTTCCCTTTAGCATTGTGGGCATTGAGCTCAAGCTCTTCCATTGCAAACATTAATGACCTCAGAATGCTCCGAGAAGTGTATGACATGTTCTCAGAGCCCAAGGCTACCATGTCCATACTTTGAGTCGTGAAATTGCTGCTTGCTTTTGGCTGTCTCACTAGTGTCCTGAGGAACATCCTCTGAAGGGGCAGCGGCTTGTCCGAAACTGTGTAGAGGTGCCATTGGCGGTCCCTAGAGGGAGTGTAGCGGATATTCTCATAGCCCTTGAGCTTGTCCTGTATTGAATAATATTGGGTTAACTTCCAAGCAATTGTTTATAAAAGCATACTGTCATAAATGGACTGGACACTAGACTGGCCAATATTTTTGATTCATGGGTTTGACCACGACTTCAGGGCCAAAAGGATTTATAAAAGAGGGCGTGTTTTCCAAACAAGTAATGATTCGGAGGCCAAGAAATCTAAGTCAACGAACCAATTCAAGGTAAATAGATAGAGGCGGCTCCACGTGGCGTAGCAATGCATCTTCCTCAAAGTAGAGCTTCTCTGCAGACCAGTGAAATGAGTGCCTCATAGGGGCCCGCCCTTCATCCCTTTGTATGATGCAGCTGATTACTCCAACACCAGAGCTTCGGAGACTCGCACTTAGCTCCTGCTCTTTCAGAATCTTAGCTAACTTGTTAATTCTTTCCTGTGCCTGATCCTCATCACCACTGCATGGGCATCAGATGTAGATGACAAATATTAGAATTGCATTGAGATAAGCAAAATAAAAATTAAAGAATACTGACGCGGTTACCAAAAATACAGGAAAAAACAAACACATATTAGAAACTGATTACTTGGCAATTTTCCTGATTTAAGTTTGTATAAAGCTGTAAGGTGAGAAAACTTCTTCAGTTTCCCCTTTTTCTTTTCCATAAAAGAGGAAAATAAGGAAAATGCTCGCTGGATTAGGCTTAAGAGAGACATGTTTTATCTTAATATGAAGAACAATATAAAAGTATTTATCCTTGTTTTCTCTGTTTCTTAATTAAGAAATGGAAAACTTGAAGACCAGGAATGATATGCTAGAATTGATCTGCTACACTGTGAAACTGGGAGAGCTCCATTTTTTTAGAGAAAAAGACGAAGATAAAGAGAAACCTCACTGGGTTGCGATTCACCGCAGCAATGGAGTAATACAATGTCTCAAGGTGAAATTCGTCATGTATGTTTCCTTCTTTAATCAGTTTTCTTAAAATGAGAAAACTGGATAGCTGGATGAAATTAAAAAAAAAAGGGGGGAACAAGTGTTGAGTACCTGTCTTGGAGAAGACTCATCTGATTGTTGATCCCCGCCAAAGCGATGTGCATCATATTGCCATAGCTCTTTGGTTCCGCACAGCCAATTGGGATAGCTTCATTCAGGTTATGAGTTGTTTCCCTCAATGTGGCACTAATAATTGCAGGTAATAGTTGAAGGGATTTTATGATGACCATGGCTCCCCATCTCCTTTCACTGTGCTTCTCAACCAATGGCTTATCAGGCAAATGATCTTCACCACCATTCTTCCTGTCAATATGCTCTTCCAGGAACTCCCATGATGCTATGAGACCTGACCGATGCCACTGCATCCTCACACTACCCTTCACGAGGTAGGGCTGGTATATGGGAGAAAAAGGGGAGAAAAAATGGAAGGGGCAGTCACCAAAAGATACCACAGACATGGTGAAATGTGAGAGTAGAAATGAATATCCTATTCCATTCTATCAAAAGGCCAAGCCCACATTTAGGACACCAAACATTACCAAACCTCAGCTAAAAGTGAGAACAAGAGCAGAACATGCAAATCTACTGTTAACAAGGTAGGGCTGGTATATGGAAGAACAAAGAACTAGATGCAAAGGGCAGTCACCAAAAAATATCACAGAACATGGTGAAATCCGAGGGTAGAGAGGAATATTCTATTCCACTTTATAAATATTCAAACCCCGATTTAGGATACCAAACATGGCCAAACCTTGGCCAAAACTGAGAACAGATGCAAAACTTGTAAATCTAGGGGTACCTGGTACAGTCTTCGAATGTAACTCTCCACAACCCGCCTTTGAAGGGTGTGATCACTATGATCGAAAAGACCCACAAGGGCATCCTCAACTGCCAATGGAGCACTCACCAAATCCTCCATCCTCTCGTTGATGGCACTTTTCCTCTTTGGAGTGTCCATGTTTTCACCATCCTCAGTAAACATCTCTAGTTCAGAGAGACTTCTTGCAATATTGGATCGGAGTTCACTCAATTTAGTCTGCTCCAGCAGCTGACTTGCCTTCAATGCTAACTGAGAATGATTTTTAAAGTATATGTCAGTTTTTTTAACAATGTCAGTTCAATGTTCTGAAACATAGCATATTTTCCGAAAATCTTTTCACCAATTAAGAGTAAATGACTGCTAACCTCAGAATAGTTTGTATGGTTTAGAGCAGAGAAACGTATTAGTTTCTTTCTGTATGCAGCAGGATTAGGGTAAACGAGTTGTTCCATGAGGCA
The DNA here is from genome assembly GCA_037672795.1 of Lagerstroemia speciosa. Classification (NCBI taxonomy): domain Eukaryota; kingdom Viridiplantae; phylum Streptophyta; class Magnoliopsida; order Myrtales; family Lythraceae; genus Lagerstroemia; species Lagerstroemia speciosa. The sequence goes on along the minus strand of CM075294.1, from coordinate 5,247,024 downwards.
CAATATCAGCTTATTCTTACTTTTAACACCCTGCAAAGAACCATCAAGATATCCTTCAATTGATTTTCTTGTTACTTAAAAAAAAATTATTGAAATGCTAAGACTAGTACCTAAAGATTACCTGATGCGATAGAACTATCTCCAAAACCTTCAATAGATCCTTCTTATATTGAAGCCGAAGACGTTCGATCACGTCAGCCTGGAAAACAAGATGGTCACCAGTTTAGAAGATTCTTTTTCTTTTGCTTATTTATTTGTAGATAGGTAAAGAAAGACCAACCTGGATGTTGTCACTAAATAATTCTTCAACTAAAAGATATTCTTCAAAAAGGGATTGAACAATAATGCGGGCATGACTTTCTCTTCCACCCTCATAAGATTTGACAAGGCTCATTAGTGGCTCGACAAGCCTTTCTTGTGAACCTCTCTCTTTCTCAGGACAAGAGGACAGATGGGCCTGACAAATAGCCATATTGAGATAAGCTAATTCCACATTTCTTAAAAAAAAAAAAAATTGACTTCAGTTAGAAAACTCACTTCAAGAATGCCACGGAGCAATTTGGCAGGGAAATCAACATTGTGAGAGCTAAAAATGCTTTCGAATTCCTTATACTTTGATTCCAGCTGGTAAGATAATCGTGAGCTAAAAGTTAGATAGAGATGCAACCAATAGAATCAAAAAGTTGCCACATAAACAAAGTCTGCGAGACGTTTACCTCATATCGGAGGTCCTTTGGAAGACGATTTGCAAGAACAGACAGGCACTCTTGCCATTGAAGGAAAGGGAGCTCTGGACTATCAAGACAAGCAAGCAAGTTCTGGACCACCTGACCAAGGCAACAACTCGTCAATAGGATCAAAATAAAATAAAGCAAATTTAGAACATGGTGAGAAAATCGATAGGAGAAAAATCAAATACAAGAACTTACTTCATCAATATTGTGTTCATAGCCGGCAAGAATCATACGTGCTGCATTTAAACTTGCTGCACATCTCTGATGGACCTTTCCAAGAACAGCAGTTGGTGGGCCCAGGACTGGAAAACTGCCATGGAAGGGCTCTGCTTTTCTGACAGCTGAAGGATCATCCAAGTCCAGCCTTGCTATGAGCTCACCAGCCTGTAATTACGATTAGTTATTTTTATTTCAATGAAGGACAAGCTAATAAGCATTTGCCTGCCTAAAAGCTTGTGCTGAGAAATAGATCTATATGAAAATAATCAATTGAATTAACAGTGCAATGAGAGGAAGTTTGCTGAACAAGTCATGTACATTACTTTATTTCTTTTTAATAATGCCGAGAAGTTTATTCTCCTCTGATCCATGAACACCTCAAAGGCCACAGATCCAGGTAACAAGTCATGCATATTACATAGTGTCATTTACGTTGAACTGGCCAAAAAGAAAAAAACCATTTACCCGTATGTGTTTTTCTTAGACTGCTATAGCAGAGAGGGGATTTTTGGTAATTTAAACAGTTATTATCTAAGGTGAATTCTAGTAACACCCATACAATAGTGCAAGCATAAAACTTTAAAGCATGAGCTACAAGGACAAACAGAGGCACACCAAAGATACATATGATTCAACCGCGTACTTGCTTTGGTACCATATTGAGTGCCATCATTAACCAATATTAAATATATTAAACTTAATGTGCAAAAACATGTCATTGCACTTATTATAATTGAGGTATATAATTTACCCTCATTGCTTGGCCTTCAGACATCTCAAATTGAACAGCCCCAGAAGCAGGTGACAGAAGAGGCATACACATCTTCATGACCTCAACCTCAGCATAAGGTGTATCAGCATCGATGTGACTACCATCAGGGACCAAATACCTGAGGAGCTTGCATGGTGTTTCCGCCACTAACTTTGATGGGTCGTGATCATTCTGAAACAATAAGAGGGAATCATTTTAACCAACATTGACATGACTGGAGAGGAAGGAGGAAAGGGAAGAATTAGTTGAAACCTGGAGCAGGCAAGTCCTTCCATCAATGAGGAGACGAGTTCCCGCTGCTTCTTCTTCAGCATATATAACATGACTGTTTCCATCCAACTGTTGCACATAATAGAGAGAACTTCATCTTGTCAAAATAGGAGGATGAACCCAAATATTCTCCCGTTTTTTATAAGATAGATGAACCAGAATATTCAACAAAAGTCAATGAAGTCATCATAGTAGATTAAGCTTCAAAAAACAGAGTCAACTGGGATGAGTTCAAAAATAATTCAGAAAATAGAGTTTCTCCATAAGGGGACTCGTGGCTTTCTAAGGATTGTGATTAGGGACAGAATAAATGCAGAACACAAACGGGCAAAATATTCGAGAAAATGGTTGATATGATCGGGCTCTATCAGGGGAAGGAAGAGGTATCATATCAGGCAACTAACTGGATCATCGATATTTCAGTAAAGACCTCGCTTTTTTTAAGTTCCCGAATTCTCCGTGCATATAATTTAGTAAATATCAGGCAAAAATTTTCATCCTTAAAAGTTTTGATACCATTTTTCTGTTATTTTTAGGAGTAGATTCAATTTATTTCAGACATTATTTTAATTATTCACATTCAGGGAGATTCCAGAACAGCTTAATGATGTTAAATTGTTCATGTAAATAGATCTTTGAAGAATACTATAGTTGTCATCAAGGACTTAAGGTTCTTCAATAGCATCAAAAGAAATGACTAAGATATTAGAACAAGATTTGAAATTTCTATCCACATTACCACACAAAGAAATGGTTCTCTTATGTTCCCCAGATCCACATGCTATAACCCAGGAGAAACCAAGAGCATGATAGAATCAGATACTCCATCAACCAAGAACAGTTTCAAGAAATATCCTTGCCTGCATTAGTAGACCGCCATCACGTAAAGTGTGGATCTCTGCCTCAATCTCAGACTCATTCATCTTCAATCTGTAGCTTCCAGGACCCCCTCTCACCATGTCAATCTATTTATAGATTTTCAATAGTTTAGTGACAACCATTTCATAGGTCCAAATACTGCAAATACAATGACTGATAGGAGCATACCGTGTATTTGCTTCCTTCTATGTTCAAAGAAACTTGAGAGTTGACAAGCGATATATGCTGAGATTGGATAGAATTACTGTAAGATAACAGTTGACTTCCAAAAGAGAGAATCAAATTGTTTAAGAACATCTTTTACCTACCTTTGGAGGTATTTGCCCCTTTTCAAGGTAGCCTACATAATCCGAAACAACAGCAGCACTGCTTGCAGTTGCTTTCTGCAGTAAACAACTCTCACAAGGTATAAACCATGGCTCTGTAGCAGATTTCGTAGAAACAAGGGCATTGAAAAACTTTTTAAAAAACAAAAACAAATAATAACAAAAAAAAGGCTTTTCTTACATATAATGCCCCTCCAACAACAGATAGATACCAAGGTGGCCTTTCTGCTCTAACCCGCATAGCAATTCTACTGTCCAACCAACCTGTGTGTATCCTGTTCTCCCTATACTCGGAAGCCTGCCAAAAATATTTTGCTGGTGAACAAATTCTGTGGTAATGACTTGAAACAACCCAGAGGAAAAAGATTAAAAAAACATACATGGAGAAGGTCAATCGTGTAGTCGACATTTGTACGTATCTCGCCACGAATTTGAATCTCTTTCAACCCAAGAACCATGTTTGCGATAGCTAGAGCTCTAGACTCTCCAAAAGCAAAAACATGTCCTGCAACAAAATTAAAAGTTTTTGTCAGTTTGTTCCATCTCTTAATTCTTTTATTTTCCCAGTCCAGAAGAAGTTATGTGTGTGACATGCAGGGGGAAAACTTCCATTAGGTCTGGTCCTGTATGTCTAGCAGAGTAGTTACAAAGAGTCTTCCCTATCAAAGTAGGACTGTTTAAGAAGCTAGCAATAATTGGATTCAGAAATCATTGTTATCCAAGAATTTCTGACATTGAACAAAAAGTGTTCGATTTTCAGGTTCAGGTCATACTGAGCTCTTACCAAATTGAGAGTCCGAGAATTCATGGATGCCTCCTCCAGACTGCAACCAAAAGCTTTTTGTCACGATAAAAGTCAATGTATGACTGTTGACACCGAATTACTGGAAACTGTGACATTATATATGCTTGAGAAATTGGGATATTATTCAGACATATCATTTTAGGCCATATATAGGTCTTGGTCCAAAAAGGTGTTGAAAATGTAAGACCATAGAAATCTGTGACATTTTTTATTAGATATCCGCCTAGAGTATTTATGAGTTGGTTTTGATTAGCGCATGAATTATGTCCACAGATCAGAATACACTTTAAAGCCGATTTGCTCGAATTCAATTCAAGAACAACATCCCAAAAATTGGCCTATTAACTAGCAGCAGGATATGCAAAAATTGCATCAAAGCAATGTACCTTGACAGAGAAGTAAGCCCACACATTTGGCTTGCTTTTGAAATTTAATTCCTGCAAAAGCTCAGGTGTCATTATCATCAAGAATTTACACCAGTTAAACTCAAGGGCGAGAGCTCTTGAAAGAGAAGATCCTGACCTGTACTTTCCCACTAGTAGGCTTAAACCCATCATCTGGGTCCTCGCTGGTGACACGGACAGCTACACAGTGACCCTTTGGCCTTGTTGACTCCGCCTTATCAAAATCAAAGGGAGTGGCAACTGGTGAAATTCTCCTCCAAGCATCGTACCCACCACCATGCTCCTTTCCATAAAACCGCCTAATCTCTGGCAGATAAAGGAAGTGAAAGCTATATTGAATTTTTAAACTAATCTTATTAGATGTTTAAACAAAACCTTTGGAATAGAAAAAGTTAGAATAAATCTCTACAAAATCACACCTGGAATCTGCCACAGCGGTATTCCCATCCCTACTGCAACTTGCGCGGCTGGCAGATTTATTTCAGCAATCCATTCAGTGACAGGATGCTCCACCTGCATTTTATTGCAGCCTCTCCTTAATGAGGCTATCTTAAGCGTATTAAAATTGATCAAAACTCTACTGAAGTAATAGCACACCTGTAACCTAGGATTGAGCTCCAGAAAGTAGTATTCTCCAGTGTCCATACTATACAGGTACTCAACAGTTGCTGCTCCGACGTAATTTACACATTTTGCTAACCTTCGAGCCGCTTGCTCCAACTTTTTAACAGTTTCTAAAGGAGCAACAGTGATTGGACCTTCCTCAATAATCTATATAGAACATAAAAGATTGTGCATTAGAAAAGAAAAACTTCAACTTTGCAATTATGGCAGAAGAAATGGTTGCATTTGCATGAGCTGCCCCAGTACATCAATTCAACTTATCGCTAAATGACAAAATTTACCTTCTGGTGACGTCTTTGGACACTACAATCACGACTGTGCAGAGCAGCAACATTCCCATACTGATCACAGAGCAGCTGGACCTCTAAATGCCGGCTCTACTCTCGTGAAGAGATTTAAAGAAAGAAATCAGAGAAGCGTTCTCAGACATTAGGAACTAAGTTCAAGCGGAATGTAATGCAATTGGATGATTTTACGAAGCATCGAACCTGGGAAGCAACTTTCATTATGAATATGGGCGAGCCAGGAACTTCACCCTGAACTTGCTTGAACAAGGCCCGAACTTCATCATCATTATGAACCTTAACCAAATGACTACATCAATTAGGTCCTTTATGGTAACAATTCTAGCAGTAGACTTGTCCAAACAAGACAGCTAGATAGAACAAGTAAATCATTCAATTGCGCCTGAAATTACATACGTTCAAGCAGTAAAAGCGTATGGAATATCAGACTTTCAGTTATACCTTCCGAATACCTTTACCACCACCACCCCAAGACGCCTTGATCATTGCAGGGTAACCAACGATTTGACAGCTTGCTATTGCCTCCTCAGTAGTATATACACAAGCTTCCCTGTATATTTCTTCAGGAATCGACACCAAGCAACTGTCTGGAGAAATTTTCACCTGAAAGATGGCGATGATATCATGATAAACGAAATGGCACATTATAAGTGCAAAAATAAGCCTGGTGAGGATAATTTGTATTCATTTAAGTGCATACTTACATGAGAACCGCTCCATGGAAGAGTTGGCACATCTGCTGCTTGAGCAATCAGAGATGAACCAATCTTATCTCCCAATGCTGCCATAGAAGTAGCTGGAGGTCCAAGAAACACAACTCCCTTTGCATCCAATGCATCGGGAAGCTCCGGGTTCTCTGATGCGTGGCCCCAGCCAGGCCACACAGCATCAACATGTGTAATCTCAGCCATCTAGAGAAAAAATATTAACACATTCATTTAAATTAGAAATTTTGCAGGCTTTGCTCTTTGGTGATCAGAGTGAAGGGAATCAGACCTTATAAGTAGATGTAGCATGAGACAAACTATATGATCAATCGATCAGTGATTTTTTATATGCAATAAAGAATAATTAGATAAATGGTGAGTTGCAAATTTTCCAGGAACTCGTAATCTTTGCAGAAGGTTTCAATTCAATCTCACGTCGGGAACACAGTTTCTAGTAGCCATTAAATGATTTATTGCACGTACATTATAATCGGACTTCCGTTCTTGAAATGAAGTACAGATGAACATCGACCAATCCTGAGAGCAAAAGAAAATTCTCCCATACCTCTACTATGAGCTGCACATTGGCATAATTGTTATTGTTGGTCCCTCCAGGAACTTCCACGAACTGATCAGCGATCCTTATGTGCTCGGCATTGATTCTCATGTCTTCTGGGGTTGCCATAGCAACCAGCAGAATGGCTTTCTCAGAGCCAAACGTCTCGTAAGCCCATGTCCTCACACTCCTTATGAACTTAACCGCAGCCATTCCATTGTTCGCTATCAAGATACTGTGGATCGGTCTTTTGCCCCCAAGGGCTCTGCAGAACTCATCCACTTCAGAGATTGTGGCAGGGCTCCGTATCAGAACCGCGCCATTTACATATCCGTTCACCTGACCAAGGCCAGGCTTTGTCGACTTCCTCTGGGACTCCGACATCTACAAAACCGGCAGACAAGGCCTCCGGTGAATATGATCCAGCTGAAAGGTGGCAGAAAGAGGGTTTTTGACTTCTAATGAAGCTAGCTATTTCATTAATTCATTCGGGGGTCCGACTAAAGTTTCAATTTTTTAGTCTCAAAGTCAAAAGGAGAGGATAGAAGTTCTTTTAAGAAGAAAGAAAAAGAAAAGAAAAGAAACACAACACAGCATGACAGCAGCAATTCCGCAGCTGAGCATGAGCATAGATTCTAACGAAAAGGCAATCCCAGAAATTCAGAGAACCCGTTAAGACGAAAGCAATTAAAAAAAATGCGTGCAGACCAATCACAGAGTGAATTCAGCTCCAACAGTACACTGAAATGAAGGATCTGATCATTCCCACAGGATTTGCGCTTCGCATGGAATGAGAAGATGGCAGTTGAATCAAGATGGTAACATCCAAAATTCTTCAGCATACCTCGGCAATTGAGAAACGGGAGCTGAGAGGGGGCACTAATCAAGCATCACCAATCAAGGGCAGCACGAGATCATGAGCAGGGAGCAGCAGGAACAGAGCAGCCCACAAAGAGAGGGGCGGAGGGAGGAGGAGGAGGAGGAGGAAATGTCGATTTCTTCCTTCCACGGGGACAGGAGGAGGGCGAAAACTGGAAAGGGAATGAGGGGTTTCTTGTGGGACTGGGGTACCGTGGGTGGAGGAGGAGTGAGCAGTTGGGAGGTTTTAAAAATCATGAATGCGGGAGGAGGTAGGTCTGGGTTTGTTTGGGGCTATTCAGCGGCTCAAAGAGAAACAGAGAGAGAGAGAGAGAGCCTCTCTCTACCTTTCTTGGTTCATCAGTGTTGGAGTCATTGACGGATTTCAATGAGGATGCACGTGGCACCTGCCCACCTCCCCCACTTCCTCCGTCCACCCCGTCTGCAGCCTCGCTCTTTGTTGCGTTCGTATTCATCCTTTGCTAAATGATCTTATCGCGCTCTCCAAATCCCAGCCTGTCTCAGGAATTGAGCTCCGTGGACAGGTAACATGATGAGCTCAATCAGTCATTATTAAACACGTCAGTACGTGACAGATGTAAGAATCACTCATGTCAATTGATGATGTCACTATTTTGCCATGGACGAGGTTGCCAAGGAGTTCTAGATGCCCTAGTAAGATAAGAACCAGGCATGCCAAAATCTCTCTCGAGCACATGCCGTGAAAAACGAGTTTCCCATCCCATCCAATGAGTCATTTGGTTTATCCCACTCTCATGTCTGTTGACGTACTGCCAAAATCATTAGATGTTGAAACAAACCCTCTAATAACGTGCGTCCGATCATTAGTTCTTCTCCTTCGTGAGATGGCATGACGCAGAACGCCGAACCGAACGGTCCATCGGTTCTTCTATGCCTGGAAGTGTAGAATGTCTCCGGTGCAGCCGCATCACCATATAGCAGCGACGATACGATATTTAAAGCTAATGAAAACTTGAAAGGAAAAAAATAACAAGTCTCTCATCACTGTCACGTGATGGGCTCCTAAAAAGATTTTACGAATACTGGAACCGTGTCACCACGTGACCGTAACGAGCGAGAGACTTCTTATTGTTCTTTATTTCTCGAGTTTTATTATTGACTTAAAATATCGCATCGTCACTGTTACGTGACACGACCGCGGCCACTCCGTGAAAGACTCTCTCCTCGTGAGGGAAGGGTTGCATTTGCATCTACTGATCTTGGGAAGTAGGAAGCGGCGTGGATTGGAATGGGAGTTGGGTGGGGAGTCGTCGACCAACCCTTCCCCGTCTTGCCGTTGCGTGCTCGTCAAACTCAACCCTTCCATCCCCAGCTTCTTCCTCTTCATCATCATACGTTTATGTTCCGAACAAGATGATCGCGCAACATACCATTTGCGGCAACGAATAAATAACGCGAAAGCGAGTTTTGTGCAGTAAAATCGTTATCGATATGAAATTAAGATATCTTCGGTACGATTCTCGCCTGTAACAAGTGATATTCAAAAGTATAATAGACCGTAATAACAAATTCGTAATTAACCATCTGATATTTAAAAGTATAATAGATTTTGACGAATTCAGATTTAAGTCAGATCAAACCGTAAACCTCCTAATGGATGTTGACCAGACCGATGCATGTCAACCAAATTCATCTTATTTCTCGAACCGCTTATTACGTGATAATGAAGGGAGATAGAGAGACACGGATGTGTGAGGTGGAGAGATTTGATTGGAGAGAAAAAGGAAGAAATATTATTATTATTGCCATTTTTTGCTTCGGTCAATAAAGGGAAAAAAAAAAGAAAAGAAAAGATGATGACACACAATAAATTTGCTCGGGTTGGAGGTGGGTAGGTACATCCACCCTCTTCATGCCTCTCTCATTTATCTCCACCTCTACACAGATATATACATACATATGTGTTTGTATGTATGTGTACATATATATATATATTCAGAGTTATAAAAAATGATGACACGGATCACGCATTGATATATTTATATGTATTGATGATCAACAATAATTTGATCTCATAGCCTTGAGATCTGCGTGCGCGCGTTTATCGTTACGATGGATGACCGTATGTAACAATAGAAACAAGCTCGACTGTATCTTTAAGATCATGCGGGCACGTTGCTCATTTTCGTCCACGAATGATTAGCCATCTGGCTCGAACTTCGAAAGCGGTGCTACTTGACCCGATTACAAAATGTACAGCGGCCATGTGTCCTGTTCTTGGCCACGATACGTCCTTCCTCCGCCAACCCGTGGCCATTCAACATCGTCACTTTCCATGAGTGGTTCGTATACACAAATGATAGACGAAACCTTAAAGATGGTATATGTCGCTCAACTAAGTCAAAATCTCGGGTTTGAATCTTGTAAGTGAAGAAGAATAATTTTCCAAAAAACCCAATTTCTAAGCCTATTTTTAAAACTTTTTTTACGGTAATTTTTTAACTGTATCGGCTAATATCGAAGCATGAAGATAGGGGTAAAAAGTGATGCGATCTTGAACTGTATCATAAATGGATTTTCCGCTATATGCCAATCGCGAGAGTTTATCTCCGTTCTCAGTTCCCATCCACTCAAACTAGATTAACTAGAACTCGTTAGATTTCTGGATATCAGTGATATAGATCGAAAAATAGCAAATGCGAAGCACGACAAAAAAAAATATGTAGATGTTTTCAATTTGTAATTGGGCGGTAATTTAAAATTCTCTAATACCCCTAGAATTTTTTTAATTAATTATTAACTTTTTTTAATATGGGATTGCACTTCGTCGATAGAAAGCAAAGTTTTTGGCAACTGAAAAAAAATATTAACGTGATTAGCCAAACTGAATCCGTTTGAAAGTCGTGTGGATAAGTCTCCAACCATATCTGCTCAACAGTAGCAATCCCACATTCGGTTTAAGAATGTTTTTTTTTTTTTGTTTTTGTTTTTATTTTTCAGTGTATGTCATGTGATATCTAAAAGTTCAATAAGTCATGACTGATTCGAATTTTAGTTGGGTTAGCTTGTCAACCGGGTAAAACTCTCCAAAGTATGAATACTTTTCATTTACATGACTCGAATTCAAGACTTACTGAATGGGGAATTAGTCTTTCCATCTCAACCGACCCGTCTCCGTTAAGAAAGTATTTACTTGTTAGAAATCAATTTATGCATTAAATAATTATTAGTTAAGCAAAATTAGAGAAATTAAGATATCGCATATTTTCTCAAAATTAGAGAATTTCGATTGTAACTAGTCGGTGCTCATCGAGGTGCACGAAAATGGCTGTACGAGATGGGCCATGACAGGCCCAGCCCATTGCTCATACGAAAGGTGAAATGGGCTTCTCATTGACTCACGGCCCACGGCATGTTTGGTTCTAAATTACGTTAAAAAAAAGGAATTATGATAATTTTTTTTGAAAATTGTCTGGAATACGGTGCTGTGGTATTTAAAAAAAAATGTAAACCCGATCGTAAAATTTGGTGAGTACAAGTAAAATAGTCGCAATGCCGGATGTAAAATTGATATATTATGCAAATACTACATTTTTTTAATATACATATTTTACCGTACACGCCATTTAAAATTTTAACCCACATAATACCGAATTACAGCGAACTCCACAGATAAACACCGTAATCCGTGACGCACAGTGCAGTGTAATATCAAATTACGCCGAACTTCGCATACAGATAAATAGGGTCTAGATTTTCTAACAGGGGCCGGACTCGTATACATTTAAAAGTTTATGCTTATTAAAATGATTTTATATTTCAGACTTTTTTTTTTATTAATCTTTTAATTTGAAATTCAATCATCGACCGACCAAGTGGATTAGGTAATTTGTTTACTCAACTGTACGTGAATTGTACAGAGCTTGCGAGGCTTCGCCTTCATCCATCGTCATCATCCTCCTCGGCTTCCCTTGTTCAATTAATCTACCGAACTACGAGATGTGGTCGGAAATGCTCGACCACGTACCCGCGCACATTAAATCAAGAACGTGCATAAATAAAAATACGTTCCGCTAGGGATCGAGCAGCGCTCGAGTTCGGACCAGAAGTCGATCGGGACAACGTTACGCTTGTTGTATAATATATGTATTTACTAATAATAATAATAATAATAATAATAATAGTAATAATAATATTATTATTAAAAATGATGAAAAGGAGGCGACGGTAAATTGCGTAAGGAAGTTTCCAATTTGAAGGTAAAAGATTTAAGTTACCGGTCATGAGGTTGTTGGAGGGAAGATTAAATCAAATTGAAGAGACACGATATTTCAATCGTGACCATTCAAATTCTCAATTCTATTATTGTATATTTCTTTTATGTGTTTTCATTTCCTCGGGCTGTGGTTCCAGTGAGGGAGTTTCATGTTTTGCAGCCATGATTCTCCTCGTGGGCATTGTATCCCGGGGGTTGGGTATTTCCGCTGAAGCCGCGCTGCAATATTGCGGGGAAATATTTATCCTCGAGAGAGTTTCCTGGAAACGCCTTGCCCACAATTTCGATTTCGAAATTTTTGATTCCTTTGACTATTCATGATATATTATTATTGAAGTGTAATAAATTTTATCTGTTTTGAAATTAGTGATTATCTCACATCTCGAATAATTTTCATGCAACAACGCTGTGTGTACCTACCTCCTTTACAGCATGGTCCACTTCCTTGTACAAACTACGTGGTCTCCAGATGTGCACTTTGTTTGGAGTCCTCACTCATCTTGTCGTGTGGTCTCCCAAAGTCCCGTAGTCTTCTTCTATTGGAACCACACGAATAACTGCGCCTTTTTTTTTTTTGTTTTTAAATGATGAGAGGTATGGGGAGTATGGGTCCGACTTGTTGGGATTGTGTATTGAATTTTGAAGGTGATTTAGATCTGATTTAATTTTCTTATTTTTTCTGGACTTGATACTTTATCTTTTGAGAAGATTACATCTTAGAATATTTTAGATAGAGATAAAAATAATGATATTCTAAATTGAGTGTATCGAGTCTATAAATATGGGCTGGGAGCTTTCATGTAAGGTGCATTTGGTCTTCCCGATGTGAATCAAAATGTTCCGGGGTACGGGTCCCGACTGGTCCCATCGGAGCCCATCAATACCCTGCAAGCCCACGAGTTCGAGCAAGTCCATGCTTCCGCGTGTGCAGGTGACCTCTAGAGGTTTTAGCGCTCGAGCGATGATTCGAATCATCAACCTCAACCCGGTTTCAGTGCACCATGTTTATGAAAACTCATACATCTTTTTATTTTTATCCTTTTTTCATTTAATTGTTCATGATAATTAGATCCTTCAACCACAAGAAACGAACTATTAATGGTTAAGACTCTTTTGATTATAGATTTTTTTTTATTTACGAGACTCAAATTAGATGATTTATTTGAGAAGAATAAACATTGAACTACCTTAATGGATTCATGTTAGTATTTTATCGCACAGAAGATGTTTCTGTGAAGTGTTCATAAATATTACTAGACACGAACCCGTGCTATGCATGGATAAAAAAAATTGTGAAATATTGAGATTAGATCACATAATTAGATCATTTATTTATAACTTATTACAGTTTAATTAATTTGAAATTCGTTGGCTTACGGTAAAAAGCCGAGCATTCTCGATTTTTATTAGTATACTGTGTCAATTTTACAATTACGCGACAATTTTTTGCTATTAAATCGTAAATATTGAGTGGTATGGAGTGAGATGAGGAAATCCGAACTCGTAGATTTGAAAATATTATTTTACATTTAATATGTAAATCAGATACGTGTTATAAATTTTAATATGTAAATTAGACTGAGATTAAATATGAAAAATAAAAAACATATTGAATTTTTTAAACATTTACATGTAATAGTATATATATTATCTTGTTAATGTTCTGATTATTATCGAAACGTGGCCAAATGACTACTTTGTTACATGTGCGTCTCACTGACCCAAGTGGGCCTAATTAGATTATTTAGTGCCAAAAGCATTAACTATTAATATATATATATATATATATATATTTACCAAAAGCGTTAGCGCATAATTAACGTAAAGTGTCGAATGCAACAAATTGTCAGGAAAAAAACTAAAAATATACTCCAGAAAAAGAAATAATGTGCATTAATGACTTTTTTTTAAAAAATTATTATGAGAGAGCAACACGAACCGGAGAAAATCTTCGATGGAGCAGTTTTTATCTAATCATGGTTCACCGTTTTTATTTTTTCTTTTTAGAATTCATAATTTATTAGAGTTTTTAATAGTTTTTTTTATCATTTTTATATATTTTCATTTTATGGTTCACTATTTATTAGGATTTTTTATGTTTTTGAAATTTTTTGGAACTGAACAACTATAATTATATAATTATGGATTATTTGTCAAGTTTTGATTGGATGAACATATAGCGTAAACTATGACCGCTTCACTGAAAATTTTTTCTCCACGAACTAAGAAAAAAAATTGTACAAAATTCCCCGATGAAGCAGTATCATTGCAGCAACCTTCTTTCGCTCTCCATTGCCGATTTGAGAATCATGACAGTAATAAATTTCTTAAGCAAGTTCCAACGCGTCATCTCAATTTTTCATATAAATTTCACATAATTTCGTTATAATTCTCACTTATCCGACGCTCTATTCTCTTATTTCATCGGACCGAAGCGGCCCTATTAAATAGATGCTGCTACTACATCGATCCAATTAATTATAACACATGGTACGTGACGTCGTGGACTTGATATCGATGATCTGACCGTGCTGCTCGGTCACATTAATTTTTTTCTGTACTAGTCGGGGAAGAAATCACAAGCAAAGGTTGCCCACGTCCCGAAGTCGGATCGGCCATTTGTACCTTGCAAGTACAGCGTGGACATGATTTATTTTAATATTTTCCGAAGCAGATTCGTTTGATCTTTTTTTTAATTTGAATAATTAATTGTGCATTGTTTAATTAAGAGTAAATCATCAAATTAATCCCTAAAATTTCAATGAGTTATCAGTTTGATCCTTAAAATTTAAAAGCTATCAACTTGGTCCCTGTTGTCCTCTTCCATCAGTTAACTTGGTTCGAGCATTATAACATATCGCGTAACGAGTTATGAATGGTTGAAGTTAAAAAATAAAATGTAATTTTGTCCGCTTATTGATTGCCACGTGGCATGGGAGGCATTCAAAAGCAGCAGCCACTACTCACATCAGCATTCGTAAACGACATTATAACCCCTATACCAAAATGACCGACGGAATTAAATAGTAAGGACCGAATTGATGATTTTAAAACTCTGAGGACTAAATCGATTGCTCACTACAAATTTGAGGACCAATTTGATAATTTACTCTCTAATTAATATATTTAATAGATTCAATTGCATAAGCGGACAAAGATAATTCGAGATTTTTTTGGTAGTGAAAAGAGACTTAATAAAATCCAATAAAGAGATAATTCAAGACGCTCCAAATATACTTTTTTTTTTCACATTATTAGACAGGGAAAAGAGCATTTAATTTAGCAGAGATTCCACTTTCCCATATAATGATGGAGGAAGGGTTGAAACCATTTTTTTTTAGAAGGATGTGTGAAATCTTCTGGAAAATACCTGCTTAATTTCTCGAAAAATTTCGGAAAAAAAAAAGGAAGAGAAAATCACGGAGGAAATATTCGGAGGAAAATTTTATCCTCCTTCGTAATATTCGATACCTCGATTTCTCTGATCTCCCAATTGGCCAATTTGGCCATCGATCTTGACCCTTCAGGGACACTTCAGCCGCCTTTATTACAATAATCTCCGCTGGGTCATCGCATTCAATATTCATGGTGAAATTGTCTTCACCGTTCACCGCATGCGCCAGGAATCCAGTCGGTCCCGACTATCACAGATCACAGTACGAGATTTTCCGAGACTTCACTCGAGGGAGTCGAGAACAGCTCGACTCGTTCTCTCGAGGTAAACTAAGTGTAGCACAATCAACTTCGATGGCCGGTCAGATTTACAGACGCAAACTAATCGGAGCATTGTCGAGTCACGTCTGTATGCTGTTGTTAACAAATATGCTACAATAAAATCACGACCGTGGAAAACATTATGATCCGTTGGAATTGTAAAGAGACCGGGCAGTGCGGAACAGAATCTCCTAGCAATGACCGAGTTGTTGTGTATATTATTTGGTACTCATAAGATTTTAATTAACTTAAGTTCGAATTCGATTAGTTTAACTTTCTAGAAGATTTGAATACGAAATCTTATCAAAAGAGGAAGAATCAAGTGCAAAACTATGTTGGGATGTCGTGGTCCCATTGTTGAGGACAAGGAATCAGCCGAAATAACTCGACGCCACTACCCGTAGGGACCTGTTCGTTGGCCTTCTTACCCCCCGCTTTTTCATGGTTTTGCATAATTTGTGGGTCCCACTCCATGCAATGCTGACTAGGCCAAAGATTCCTCGCTCTCCCCACTCAACTTTGTTCCATCGACATCGAGCGCTCATCGTCACAGAAAAAACTGTACGCGAGTTCGAAGTTCACTAGTACTATTCATTACGTAGAGCTCGAAATGAATTGTCATTTCTCTCCACGAGAATCGATCCGCGTATGTGTGATCTACGAGAAGTTAGGAATATCGCACTTCACGTGGTCACGGGGCCATCGAATTCACATTTCCAGCAGAGTGGGGGCTTCGATGCTGATTCCGCTATAGGCTGTCTCGGACACACATCATCCACGGATCCCTTTGGAGCTTCATTTTCAAATGGGGAAATACGCGAACTTTGCTCTGCGGCATTAGATTCCACTATAAATGCTTCCACTAATACCTCTAGTTTGCGATTTTGCACCCGAACTTGCACATATTTACCCTCCTGCCCAAATGTAAATATTGAAGCCCTGTTCCACAAACTAATTTGCCGCCAAAGAAGAAAATAAAATCAAAAGAAAACTTGTTCACAAAAATAATATTACGATAAGTGGTATCATCCAGCATGAATTTTCACGGTCGATAGACTCGATAACATCATCCAGCATGAATTTTCGGCTCAAAGACTCAGGAAAAGGTTACAGGTTTGGATTGGATTACACAAAAATTCCATAATCGTTCCAAAACTTGCCCACATAAGATCACAGCCCCTCCACGACCCAAAGTACATAATTATTTAACAGTTTTTCTTTTCAGGTGTATGCCGAGCGGAATCGGCGGGTGATTATGTAGCGCCGGCCAGGCGTCACATGGCAGCGGCGACGGTCTCCCCCTTGGCGACCACCGCCTCGGGGCCGGCTGCGGAAGCGGCGGCGGATGAAGCAACGCCGTCCAACTTTCTGGAGGCCGCGAGAGAGCACTTCTTGTCTTTTATCTCGTCCTGGTTCATCTGGTGCTGCCGGCACTCTAGGCTGCAGAATGCACTGTCACCTCTGCGGCGAACAAAGGGAATCCAAGAATTATTATTTATTGAATTGTTACTTTTCAACTTGCAACTATAGAAATGCGACAGCTTTTTTTAATCTTAATTAATTGCCAGCTTGTCCAAAATAATATTGCAAATTGAGCACGATGACATCTGTATGCCATTTAACTATTTGTAATCAGCAGTCACAGGTCCATAACACAATTATTCAGTATTCAATAATTCGAATTAATTCCATTCAAGTTTGATCAGTTCATTAACAGATAAAATTCCATTGAATTTTCTGCATCCTGAACATCCTCAATTCTCAATGGTTGTATAATAATTATTGATGTGCAATAATTGTTATTTATTAATTAATGCATAATCCGATTCTGAGTTCTGCATCTGTTCTTCAATCTCATGGCGGAAGAACTGAACACTACAGTGCGATTTAGATAGTCAGGTTTCAAGTCGATTATTGAGAGATTAGTTGATTAGTTGGAAACGCAGATGGTTTTAGTTCAGGGGCAAAGGTCCAGATAACAACACGCAGCTTTTAACAACTGATGATCGATCCGGCCAATAGATTCATTCTAATTAAATCCTCTTTCGCGAAACTCGTTCAAAATTAAGCAAGAGAGAGGCAGAGAAGACTCCAAACCTAAGCCAGTGGGTTGGCGAATTGCAGCGTATTCATGGATTTGAAGTTGAAGATAACAGTCCCCTACGTACCTATACATGTAGATGTCGCGGCCGGGGATGAGGCGGCGCTTGCAGAGGGAGCAAGAGCGCAGGAAGTTAGGAGTCTCGAGAAAATCGGCCGAGTGGCGCCGTCCGACTCTCTGCGAGGCCGCGGCTAGATGCCGCTGATTCCAGCCGTCGGGTGCGGCCGCGTATCCTGGTCCAGCGGCAAGGCGGGGATTAGACGGCTGAGCATCGGCGTGGCCGGCGTTCAGATCTAAGGTTATCTCCGACAGGCTGGTGGTCCTCGTCATCGGAGGTCGCTGCCTCTTTCCCAGCAACATCTCTCCTCTCTTGACTCTTCTTCCACTCCACTGGTGTGGATACAGTGTCTGTGATTAGTGTTTAGAGAGAGGAGAGCGGGGAGAAGGGGGAGCGAGCGTAGATTGAAGGGTGGGAGATATAAGCATGGCCAGAAACCGAGGAGTGAATCTGAGCCGTCCATTTACTAATTTGAGGTTATTTTAGTGGTTCTCTCACTTGACATCAAATTGTGATCCTAAAATCGAATCCTATGTTGGGGCCACGGGAATTTTTCTAAAGATTCTAGCAAAATCACATATTAATCTCAATGTACGTTTTAGCTAAATTGGAATACCTTGTGGTGCCAAAAAAAAAAAAAAAGACTCTGAGCTGTCCATTCAAGTTTTTTTAACACTCGGCTGTCATTTCCATTTGCAAAAATATCCACGTCAGCGCCATTTAGGTAATTCGCCCAATTACCTGTTCAGGGACGGGGCCCACTTCATGCCAGGCTGTCGTATTATTATTTTAATTATTTTCACTTTTTTTTGGGCTGAATTTAATTAGAGGTGTTTGTTTTGAAGGAAAGTTTATAATAATGTAATGTTTCAATAAAAATTATATTATATTTCTGAAGGTGGTGTGATAACTCTACTGATAGAGTGTCGATCAGTTGAACCAATACCTTAAATTAGAAAAAAAAAAAAAGGCTGGACTAGGATGAGAGGAACAATTTAACCATTCGACACTTAAGTCAGTGGAATTGATATAAAGAAGAGAGAAAGTGATTCTTAAAGATAGAGAATGTCTAATGAGGAATGATTATTTTACGCTGTCACGTGTCCTTTAATGAATGGTAGAGATTCGTTCGTCGTATTATAAAGATAATTTTACTTTTACTTTTACTTATACTTTTTCCTTCATCATTTAACTGTAAATCATGTTGTAATAAAACAAGTATCTTAACAGTACCGTACGTTGGATAAGATTTAATCACAGCACAGTGACGCTCACTCATGACAAATTATGGCACTGTGACTAAATCACAGTCAAGATACAGCACTGCAAAGATTTAATGAAATTTTTCACTGCACGAGATTCGACATTGAATAATTCAGAGTTGATGTAGCTAAGAGAGCTATAGCGTACTGGTCGCACCGAGAGAAACCGATGGGCTATATGAAGAAGGATGACAACCTCGTTTCCATGGGTAATGTATGGGTGTGCCGTCGGGTATGCAACCAAAGTACAATTCTTACACGAGCCAGCTTGTTTAATTCATCGATCAAAACTTGGTTAATGAAAGTAGGCAGGGAAGAAAGGCGTACTATTAAACGGAATTAGACATGACTCGTTGAGTTTCTAAATACTATTGACACAGACTGAAAAAAAAAAGTTGCGCTATTCGCTTTGATAGGTCTAATCGAATAATCTAATGCAGCTCATGCTATCGAGATAGCAAGAAGAAAAACATAGGTTCATTTGAGAAGCAAGGTCTCCGTCGAATATTGTTAATCGAAAAAATTCATAATCGTGTTTCCACCTTTGTTATACTTATCTATTTGAAACCTGGATTCGTTAGCGTTTATTGAATTTTTCAATATTACGTGATTGCGTAATGAAAAAATGGTTAGAGGATGTCAAATGGGCCTGCAAGGGCCCATCTTCCCATGTGTGTAACGAGCCAGACTTTTGGAGCCCATGAACAGCTGGGCTAAGCTCGACCCGGACGCTCCAGCATGCATGTCCCGGGTTGCATTCACTGAGGGTGTATCCCTCCTGCACTCGAAGGGGGCCGTTCGATCGGCTAATGATGTCCTGCTCGAGATGTCTCGAGGAAGCGATCGGAGGCTGATAGAAGACGATGCCGGCTCGAAACATTTGCAATGGTCGAGTCCCGAGTCGAGCCCTTGGTATGTATGATTATACATCGGTACTCTCTGCGTGCTTCACAACAAAAGTTGCCATCGAGCACAGCAATAATGAATCATGATGGCTCATTAGCATCAACACAATTGAGCACAAATTCAAATCGCACTAATAAAGTCAATCCTATCAATGATCTTGTACATCTTTATCTATAAATAAAATTTCATGTCCGAGTTACACTCCTGCATTTGATCGATTAAATTGAAGTAATGACGCCTCGTATTCTCGAACCTAAATCCTCGGTCTGAACAGGAAGATGAAAGCTGTGCGCCGCGAATTCAAGAAATCACTACCGCGATCCGAGGCACCGTTCCTCTCCCTCAAACCGCGTCCGAATTTCTTCCCTCCCTGCCAGTTAATTTCCCCAGATTTCCTTGCCATCAATTGAGCCATGCCAGCCTTTATTTGAAAATGACATAATAAATGTCAATTAATTGAAAATTCTAGGCTTTGGAAATGCGATCAAAATTCTTTTAATAAAAGAAATTTATAACATAATTAAATGTTACATTTTTTTTATGTTTTATCATTCCATAATATACAACGAGTCAATTATATAAATTTTATCTAAATTTTAGCGTGGTAAATTTTTTACTGTTTTATATGCATAAAAATTTTAATAATATTTTACGTAATAAACTCATCATATATTATTATTTAATATTTACCAAGAATAAATAGGTCGCGTAACGTGTTTTTCCTTTTTATTTTTGAAAATATTTTTTTTGTCGTTAGCCACGTTATCCAAGCAGACCCCACCAGCAGTAAGACGATATCTTTCAGTCAACCATACTACGCCTGGCAATGGCAGGTGAGGCTCCCAAGGGGGCAAGGGGGTGTCTGCGTACGCGAGGTCTCGAACTTAAGACCTCATTAAACAGTACCGAACTGCTTACCACTCCACCCAACTCCTTAATTATTTTTGAAAATAATTTATTTTCGCTTTTTTAACGTCTCTCTCTCTGCCCCTCACCACCGGGCCCATGTGAGCACCGACACTGACAGCTGCACGCAATCACGAAGATTGTCTGATTCCTCTACTCCTCACTCTCCTTCCTCCTTCTCCCCACCCACCAGTCATCTGGCGCCACATCAAGACATCACCTCCCATTCCCCAAAATGCCCTCAACACCAGGACCGACGGATCAGATCCGACGCTCCTCGGTGAAGTATGCACATGTCCTGCTCTTGCATCTCCCGCACGGGATCTGTCCTCCATTTTCCTCTTCCCTCAACTCCCTTCTGCGTTCACTCGCTTTATATCACTCCACTCTGTGCCCCGTCTCTCTCAAAATCTCCGGTCTCTCTCAGCATTTCCCTCTTCCTCTAGAGATTAGCTGCTCGGCAATGGCGAAATTGGCGCTGCTCTTCGCTCTCTTTGTGCTCCCGGCGATCGCCGTAGCAGCCCGGCCAACGAGGCATCCCCTCGTGGTGAGGGGGAAGGTCTACTGCGACCCCTGCCGCGCCGGCTTCGAGACTTCCGCCTCCACTTTCATTGCAGGTAACGCAGTCTCTCCGACGAGATCTTCCAATTCCTTCCTCAGATTCTTCTACGGAGTCGTGACTTGGTGGTTGGTAATCGGCGTGTCGTACGGATTCTAGATCTGTTGCTAAATATGCGCGGATGCGGTTGCTAGGTCATAGGATCTGTTAGATCTCTTGTTGATGCTTCTGAGTTGGTGAGTGTTGACACTGGATGTGCTCATGCAAATGTCGTAATCAGGATTTACGGGTAATACGATAGAAGTATTATTATAATAATTTCCGGTGGACTAGGGCATGGCATAATCGTAATTATTCCGCTTGGTATACTTCATTTAGGCTCTGATTAAGCATATGCTCCTGATCCACCGTTTAGGCGGACCGTTTGATAAATCCTTACCTTAAGATTTGGCATTTGATTTGTAAAATTCGACGGAAGAATGTTTATGTGGCGGATCTAGGCGACGGGTCTTAATGCTTGGTTTCTTTTGAATGGATAGGAGTGCTATATAATTGACTTTATTGAAAATTCATGTTTGTGCCCCACGGAGTCTAGTGAATGATTTAGCTCATTTCCTTGGAAGTCTTTGAACGGGATCAAATGTTTTTGCTCGTGAAATCTTAGGTGGTAATGGTGGATCTCTTGCTGATTGATCTGGTTGGCTTGTTTTTCCTGCCCAACAGGTGCCAAGGTCAAGATTGAATGCAGGCACAGGCAGTCCATGAAGCTCCTCTACAGCCGGGAGGCTGCCACTGACTCAACCGGGACCTACGAGATCCCCGTCTCCGAGGACCACAAGGACGAGCTCTGTGATGCAATGCTCGTGAGCAGCCCTCACCCCACCTGCAGTATCCCATCGGAGGGAAGGGATAAGGCTCGCGTTATCCTTACCCGCAACAACGGGATTGCAACGGACGACCGCTTTGCTAATAACATGGGGTTCATGACCAACCAGCCCATGGCCGGCTGCACTCAGGTCCTCCAGCAGTACCAGGAGCTCGATGACTAGACAGGGCATGGGTGGCGTGTCTTCCTGGCTGTCAGTGTCTCAGATTCCGCAAACTGGATTTAATTATCATTAGCCAGACTATGGATCAGTCTATGCATCATGGATTGTGTGAATCTTGATATTAGTTTATATGTTTGGATGGATTATTTAAAAGCTACCGAAGTTGTTGCCTTTCTTTTCTCTGAGTAAAAGGATTGTGTTTTCCTCTGCTGCAAGTGTTTGGTTTGACTCGTGGGAGTGTCTTTCAGCATTATCTCTACCCGATGCAGAAGAATTGAAATCTGTGTCCTGAGGCTTCTGATCTGACTCGAATTGGTTTCTTTCGGGTTCAGTATGCACAGATTGGTTTGAGTCGTGAATTTCGGGTGTACGGGTTGGTGTTGTCTTGGTTCATTGTATAGATGCAATAGATTCGAATTAGAAAAATGTTTTTCTGCATGGTCTGGTCTTGGGCATAAATAGAGATAAGCTAGAACCCAAAAGGACTGTAACTATTGCTCCTTCACCTGGATACGCGCCTCCGGGACCCATCTGTGTTGTGCTCGGACAGCCAATGGCATGGGAAGGTGGTCCCGATGGGTTGAAGTTTTAAATGGTCGCCACCATCGTAAATCGAAAACCGCTACCGGGTCATCATTATTACAAAGACTGTGGAGTGCTGGACTGCGCAATGGGGGGGGGGAGTTTTTGTTTGGGCCATGTGTGTACTGTGGTCAGACTGGGAATAGCAAGGCCTGCCCAATAGAAAAGAAAACACACTAAGTTTAATGTGGGATGCAATTTCGACGAACTGGGCCGGAATTCATTGGCATGAAATCGAATCTCCCGCGGACTCGTTCTATCGAACGAGAATGGAATGGAATCTCCACGTTCACCACAGATAGAGAGATGAACTTTTAACTTGCTGAACAATAACTTCCCAAAAAAGTCAAACCGATATCAAGGATCTATTCATTTTACGACTGTCACATTTTTCTTTTGTTATTTAAAAGCAAAGAATAATTCTACTGCACCTTGACATTTCGGCACAGCATTCGGCTGAAATTGCAGCACGCCACGGACGCCACCGGATCCTCCCAGTCACAGCCTCAGTCAATCGAGGGGAAAGAGGCTGGTGACATGGTGTCACTGGTTTAAAAAAAAATTCAAGTGGCCATGCAGAAAAGGACAAGACATCCTCCAGAGTCCAGACTCTCCTTCAAACATCCCACTTGTCCGAGAAGACTTTTCTTTGATCCTGCAAAATATTATATGAATAAGAAGAATATTCTGGAAGTATATTCCATTTCTTGCAACAGCTACGAACCTGCAGTTGAAATGATGCAGACATTGCCGAGAAAATGGCAGGCTTTCCCCTGATCAAATTATATATATATATATTATATAACTTGCATGTGTAGGAAGGAAACCTTTGGAAGCCACGAAAGGGGGCGTTGGAGGGTAGGTGGTGTAAATGGCATAGCTTTGAAGGGCTGCTTTTGTCTGGTAGACAAGATGTGTGTCTAGTATTTAGCGAGGACACCAAGAAGCAGTCTATTCCCGTCATAACAGCTTGGCAGTTGAATGAGAGAATGTAACTACTGAGGCTCATTCTTCTATAATTTCTCCTCACGTGCTATGTTTAAATCTTCAGCGTATTGTTCTTCTTAGGTACGGTGAATTGCAAGGTCTCAATAAGCAGGAAACTGCAGATAGATATGGGAAGGAGCAAGTTCACGAGTGGCGCCGAAGCTATGACACCCCTCCACCTGATGGGGAAAGCTTGGAGATGTGTGCTCAGAGAGCTGTTGCTTATTTCAAGGACGAGGTATTCTGCTGTATTCTCCCCTTCACTCGGGATTTAGTTACTCCAGATAAAACTTACCATGAATGGCTCTGACTATTATACAAAATGTAGGAAAATTCTCTCTATGTTCAATTTTTGTTTTTAAGAAGACAAGGAAATAATTAACTGAAGTTTTCGAAAATGAAGTAGCATCCATCATGTCAACTAGACACTTATATACATATCTTCAAAAAGCCTGCCAACTAAATATGCGTGGCCATTCCGTATGTCAAACGGCATCAGAAAGACAATATGGCATGATTTTCCTGGGAATATTGTTTTGATGAAACCCTGGACCATCAGAAAACAATTTTCACAAAGGAAGAGGACCACGGATGCCTAAATGACACATATCTAGGGTTACCATATATGATGACTCATGAAGGTGCCGTATCGTTAAATCACAGCTTCTAAATGTAATTGTTTACCTTTCAGATTGAACCTCAACTTCTAGCCGGAAAGAATGTGATGATTGCCGCTCATGGGAATTCCTTGAGGTCCATCATTATGTACCTTGACAGATTGACTTCCCAGGAGGTAATTACGGGTTTCCATCCTGTGTGAGATTTTTTATGTGCTTTTTTTTCTTTTTTGTGCATGCAACTCATGATAAAAAAATGATTGCCATCCCGTCCTGTCCTAACAGGTTATAAGCTTAGAGCTGTCGACTGGAATCCCAATGCTCTACGTATTTAAGGAAGGCAAATTCATCAGGAGGGGAAGCCCTGTGGGACCCAG
Organism: Lagerstroemia speciosa; assembly: GCA_037672795.1. Lineage (NCBI taxonomy): Eukaryota > Viridiplantae > Streptophyta > Magnoliopsida > Myrtales > Lythraceae > Lagerstroemia > Lagerstroemia speciosa. Next base: position 5,222,189 of record CM075294.1, on the reverse strand, counting down.
TGAGGCTGGAGTATATGCTTATACTAGGGTAAGCTGCACGTTGCCTGTTGTCCATTGTTTTGTCCATTGTTTTTAACTAGTTTTGAGTCTTTCTTATTTTGGCGCTACTGTAAAATTGCACTCAAAATGCATGGAAGGCATATTAATGATAGTAGAAAAGGTTAATTTTATCGCATGGGTGCTTCATCATCCACTGTTGGTCTGAAAATTTGGCATAAACTCGGCTTTTTTCCGGAAGGGATTATCTCTTTCATTTATGTTCTGTTTACTTGGGTCCTTTGCGTTGTAAATATCCTCTTTAGTTCCTTGGCTAGTCAAAACTTTTCTCCGAGGAATTTGATATGGGAAAATGCCCAGGAAGCCGTTTTCCTTAGGAAGCCTTCCTCTCTCAGAGTTTTACCACTGTGATTAGTATACAAATGTCTTACTTCGTATCAGGGATAGGTTCAGATCTCACATGCATTTAATGATAAATCGAGTGATCAATCCTTCAACTGCATGGAACTACTTCCCGTGAGTGAAGTCCTAACAACATATTTGCACTAATTATATTGCAGAGATTGGCTCAGTACAGGCAGCAGTTGGACGAGATGCCGCATTGAGAGTTAAGGTTTTGAACTTCCACAGGTGAAATCATCCTTAGCTCAAAACTCTCTTCCTAGTAATAGTAAAATCTTTGGCAAACAGTCCGCTGTCTGTCTGATGCAGTGTTTTCTTATGCCTAACTGCAGGGTCTTGCAATTCGACGACAAGAAAAAGCAATTGTTGTAATACAGATTAAATCATGCTCTCCAACAGAGTAGAAAGACCTCTTTTTTGTTTCTGTGTTGTCTGTTTTCGGGTCTGTCTCAATGAAGGCCAGTCTTTACAAGTCACTCAACTCTAAGCTCTTCTGCAATCAGATGCTGCAGAGCTGTATTTGGTGATCAATGGACAATCAGTGACAAATCCTTAACCCTCTCTTAGAGGTCATTTCCTCCTGCCATTTGAGTCTTGTTGATCCTGAAAATTTCATCTCCTTTACATAACCCTTGTACAACTTAGATTTACTCATCTGGGTCCTGAGAAAATACATACATATATATATATATATAAGAACAGCTGTAAACAATCAGCATTTGATTTTTCCTTAACTGAGTCGAACATCCAACGAACTTCAATTTAATCTAACCATCATCTGCTGCTGTCTTGTCTCCCTCGGCAGGTGGCCTCCTTGTCTTTTGTCTGGTAGCTTCCTCTAGAGAACTCCAAAACTAAACGGACAAATGATTTTGATGCTGGTGGGCTTCTTTCTTTTTTACTTTTATTGCATCAAAGCCGGTGGGGTTGAATCGAATTTAATAATACGTCCACGTGGGTCGTATCCATTGCTTCCTACTACTGCTCATCTGCTTCCTTCCTCCCTTGATCATCCCACCAGAGTCCCCACGAGAGTCCCCACGGGGAGAGAACATGTCTGCCCGTGAAAAAGAAACGCGTGGCCAAGCGGCTCAATAACAAAAGCTAGAAAAACCGATATAATAATATTATATTATATTATTCTCTGTATGTTATTAAAATATTTTAAATTCAATCCTTGTTCACAAAGTTTATCATACCTCTTTTTTTTTTTTTAATTCCTATAATTTCTAGTTGCATATATCCTTTTTATTATAGAATATAATCCAATCACCAGCCGATATTTTATTATATTATATTATAGATCCGTACGAGTGTAATAGAACAATTCATTGGGACGAATTGAACGTATGTCTAAATCATCGATCAGGACCGTCCATGTGGGTCTCACGGGTTGGATCGGGTCGTGCCAGCTGGACTGTTGATTGGAGGAGCATCGATGGCTCGAGATATTTCTATCATGGCTTACACCATATTATTCCTCCAATTGAAATTCAGCTGACGTACCCGTTAGGCGCAACCCTTCCCCACGTAAAAGATCAAGATTGCAGAACCAAGAACTTCCTTTATTCGGTTCCTTTAATAAAGCTAGCGCGAATAATTGATAAAAAAAGTGCAAAAAAAAAGAGAGGAAAATTATAGCCTGACCATGGTAAGCAATCTGTCCACGGTAAGGTTCAAAAATGGAAAAAGAAATCAACTAATATGTTTCTTGCCTAAAAAATTGTTAAGTGATTGACTCTTCTGTAGATTAATTTAATAAATATAACATTACGTATTATGATGAAATGAACGAATTATATTAAAATATGAGACTGTTTAAAAAGATAAATTTTATTATGGGTATACTCAGGAAGTGAATGTTTTACATTTTTTTATTTACCAGTATAGAAATGTTACAAATTTAGAACGTAAAAATAATATTTAAAATGTACCCAAAATATATCTATAGAATAAAAAAATCAGAACACTTGTCCGTTACAAAAGCTTGTAAGTCTCTTTTAGTCTTTAAAGGTATAGATTTCCATATGTTCTTTGCTCTATGATTAATCCAAGTCGATGGTGGACTGACTATTCTACCAACAGATAGAGAGTTTTAATTATAATTTTTAATTTATAATATTCTAATCAGATCCTTTTTTGAATTAAGTTAGACTGATTCACGTGTGAATAACCATTGGACAACTACCACAAATGATGACCATCTAGTTGCCTAAAACTCGCTCTTATGTTGTACGGTGGACACATACTTCTTACACAATAGTAGGTTTTTAGTGGTGTTTCGTTGACGGAGCCAGTGTTAATACCAGCTGTTCAGCTCATTTGATATATTTATAGTTGAATATAAAAAATCGGACATTACATAATGGAGGGTGACTGGCAGAGACGGATCTAGGATCCCGAGTCAGGGGGATGAATTAAAAGAAGGGTAAATGGACACGTTTTAAAGAGACGAAATAAGATAATTTAATAAAAATATAAATAAAATTAATAATTTTTAAATAAAATTTCATGAATTTTCTTCATTTTAGGGGCAAATCTATTTATGTTAACTGGGTCGTCACTGCTACTATACTATATTTTATCCATAAAAAAAACCATTGGCCAGCTACGAGAGTTTCCACGTACCGTTGGTTTCCGTGCGCTGGATATCCAACGGTTGTCATGTCACGCAACACGAACGCCCGCGGTTTGAGTGATGCATCGGGGGATGGTAAAATTTGGATAGGGGTCGGTTGGAGCGGGCCCCGCTCCGCAACACACCGGATCCTTTCCCACGAAGCTGGTCGTCTTGGTCATCGCGGGACCCACACATTCGACCCTCACTCTCTCTCCCCCCTCTCTCACTGACATGACACCGCCATGCCTCTCACTCTCTCTCTATAAAGTGGACCGTCGGATCCGCCACCCCGTTTTCCCATTGCTGCTTTGTATTCAATTCGTAGCACCCGCAAGGCCCTCCGGATACTTCCATTCTTCCAAGATCTCTGTTTTTGATCTTCATAGAATCTCTGAACCCTTCATCACCGGCGAAAAAAGAGAGAGCCTCTGTAAGCTCCCACCGGAATCGTCGTTTCCTTTTCTATTCCTGGTGACTTTAACCTGTCGGGCTCTTCCCCTTTTTTTAGCTCCAAGAGCCCCCTGCCTGCTTCCTACCGGTCTCGAGAGCTCTGATCGTTTTACTTGCTAGACTAATTCCTTCTGTCCACGGACACAGTCGGCCACCGCAGGTAATTATTTATTATCCCATACGGTGACGGCCCTTTTCAGTTTTAACGTATTTCCCCCTCCATGTTTTGCTGATCCTGGCGAGTTTCCGGGCTTTCACTTCGTACGAGGAGTCTTTCGTCGTAACTTGCGGAGAAGTTCCTGACTTTTTAGCTTTAGCTGGTACTGTCCGTCCACTGATCGCAGCTCTTTGTCGGAAAACTGCAGGAAATGGAGCAACTTTTCCACGACGATGATCTCGAATACATTGTCGATGACTTCTACGATGATTTCGATGACGAGAGCCCTTTCGAAGGAGCTGAATCATCTGCAGACACTGATTGCGACTCTGTATATTCTGACTTTGACGATGATTTTGACTTGGTGAGCTTTAAACCCGGGAAACTCTCCAGCTGTCGTGTTTATTTATATTTTTGGATGCGTTCTCTTTTCTTTAACTTGTGTTCTGGAGAGACTAAAATCAAATCTGGGAATTCTGTTGTTCAGTTGCTTCTTTCAATCATGTAAATAAGATGAAAAAAGAGGAAGTTGTTAAGACTTTTTCCTTTCATGGGAGTCGAGAATTCTGCTTGTATATGTTCGCTATGTCTGTTCATTTTGGTTGACATGACATGTTCTGCTTGGTGGTTTTGGGTTATGCAGAATAAGTCAAAGGTTGATACTTCTGCTTTTGAAGCGAGAAATGGAAAGGATATACAGGGAATACCCTGGGAAAGAATGAACTATTCTAGAGATGTGTACCGTGAGAAGAGATTGAAGCAGTATAAAAACTATGAGAGCCTCTCATCCTCGCGTGAAGAGCTTGAGAAGGTTGGGTCTTTTCGTCCACCTCTGAATTTCCATTTTTTACTTAAACAGTTTTCATGATCTTATATGGTTTGAAGAATCTTCTATTGCTTAGGAAGTTCCGTATGTTTCTTGCGTTGATGCTTTCAGTGAAGAATCTCCATGCCTTTCTTTTAGAATGGTTGGAGATTCCGAATATTTGACTGATCATTCATCTTTTGTCTGGGTGCAATTGGAAATCTGTTGATTAGACTGTAGGATTCATGGCTGAATGAATTTAGTCTTTTTTTTTTAAGTTGGGTCCTTGGTTGGCTCTCTTCACCTCCTCACCTCCACAAAGAGCATATACACGTAGTTGCTCCTCAAAAGAACGATTTCTACTTTTTATTGGTCATCAATTTTATTTGACTATGATAATATCTGATCTCTTCTCGGAAATGTTGCTCTTGCTTTTCTTTTAAGCCTAAACTGCTGCTCGTATATAGAGATTTCTCTGATTTTCTTTTTCGAGAGATTGTATTTTCTCTTCCTCGTATGTGTTGGATCACTAACACTGAAAATATTGTATGAACAGGAGTGTGTTCAAGTGGAGAAGGGGAACAACTTTTATGACTTCCAGTTCAATACGAGGCTTGTTAAATCCACCATTGTGCATTTTCAGGTAGAGTTTTTACTCTCTTTTATTAATAACCTGAGGGTAACCTATGAATTGACATTCACTGTCGGTGAGTCTCTGCCTTCAACAAACCATTCATTGTAAAGACTAAAGAAATAATGTTTGCATTTGTGAGTCGCATTATTCCTCAATATTAACACACTATTTGTGCTGAATTTCTGCAAGTGCAATCATTCACCCAATGATAACAATTCTCCGTGGATTTTTTTCTGCAAAACCTGATCATTCTAATTTTAACGGTATATTGACAAAATAGTTCTGCTATGTGGAAAATAATCTTAAGAAACAGATCACCAAATATTTGCATGTTTAGCAGTCTCTGGCTGTTGGATTCAATACCTTCTTTTACACAATGCTCTTAATTATCTGTTTATCTGCACATCATGTCTTGAAGTCTTGCAGGTTTATCAATTTGATATATTCTATATGGGTATGATGTGCTTCATTAGCTCTTTGCTACAACTATTTTATGGAAGGTTTGGAGTTCACAGGTTTAATGCTGCATGTCAGGTCTTGCAGAATTTTTAAATGAAATTGAAAATCTGTACAATCATAATCATTTGGTGACTTTGCATTGCACTCATATCTGTCATAATCTGAGGATGCTGTTCAACTGCATTGTTATGGATAAATCACCTTTAACCTTATGTTTTCAACTGACTTTGTTTCACTATTAGTGACCATTAAGGAAAAATTCATGAATAGTACTTTCAGGGAAAATTTTCTTGGTCGTGGATACAAATAAAAAAAAAAAAACTGAATTTTGAATGACTGTCTTAGTTGATGACTACTGTCAATGCAAATGCTTCAAAAAACTCATGTTTTTAGCCTTCATAATTCATCATACTCCAACCTCAAAAAAAAAAAAAAAGACTTTTAGAAATGAATTTGTTGTCTCTCACAGTGGTTTGTAACTGCTGATTGCTGTGAAATCTGCAATGATCGGATCTTCTATTTGAGGGCATTGCCTCGATCCTTTCCTCAAACATAATATCATGTGGAAAATCTGTCCTCCTACTTGCTAGAGTATATGGGCCATCACGGGGTTTATTTGGTTAAGCGATAGGTATTGAATGCATCATGTTTATCATGAGGCTTTGGAGTTCTAATTTCTTTTGGAAACTGGATCTGCTGAAGGAGAGAGTGCAAATGCTCTGTGCATATATAAAATATATAGAAAATGTTCATCATAAGGCACATTTTGAAGCAAGCACATCTTAATTATTTCGGGCAACCTGTTCAGAACAGCAAATTATTCGGGGTAATGTTTCTTCTAGCCATCTGATAGTGTTAACGTTATCTGTTATTGATGTGAAAATATATTTGAACCATGTTTCTTGGAGATTGTTGGACAGCATTAAATATAGGCGAACGCATTTGTGAAGTTCTTAATTGCATATTTTGTTGTTCAGCGTACTTGTTTGCATTCACATTTCACACCCTTTTTAAAGTAAATTATTATACTTTTAACTCTATGGCAATAGGAATGCCACACTTCTCTCTTTATTTCAGCTTTTAAAGCAAGGTGGAAGTTATATCTGAGCAGCTGGCACAGTAAGCAAACGTGTTTATATGGTATGATAGGAAGTATCTATCAAGAGGGGGCTGCATGACATTTACTATCATTTCTTTACTTCAGAAGTTTTGTGTTACACCATTTGCACAAATTGTAGGTTGCCATGCATTCTCTTTATTTTCACTCGTATGAGACCATCAGGTACTCATCTTATATATGCTGAACAGCTCTTTAAGTACTAAATACACTTACAAATCATTAATGTTGTACAACCTCCTAACTCTCAGTGGCCTGTCTATGCATATCCTGCTTTGTTTTCATTAACCTAGAGCTTTGATACTTAATGGAATGCCGATTGCATACTTCAAAATGAGACTTATTATCTTTCATAATGAGTGAAAAAATCTTCACTAATACGTAAGTGTTTATATGAATGCTTAGGAAAGAGCTATATTCACATGGCCCTGATATAGGAAAGCGCTATATTTATATGAATACTTATTCATATGGATGCTCAGGTTCTGGTTTCTTATGTCCTATTTCCAGCTGCGGAATCTTCTTTGGTCCACTTCAAAGCATGATGTATACCTTATGCAAAACTACTCTGTAATGCATTGGTCTTCATTGCTCAGAAGGAGCAAAGAGGTGCTAAATGTGGCCAAACCAATCATTTCCTGTGTGGTATGTACCTGAGCTGTCGACCAATCCTTTTGAAAAGATCACTTTCCTTCTCTATTAAAAATTTAACTTTTTTGTTTGTTTGAGCAGAGAAGGCCTAGCATATTGACAGAGCAACCCCTTTCCAGGGTGCAGATAAGCACCATGGCCGTAAAAGACAATTTGTTGGTTGCAGGAGGATTCCAGGGGGAACTCATATGCAAGGTTGCAAATAGTATAAAGTATTGTAATTTTAGGGTGCTGTTGTAAACCCATAGCCCCACTCACTTTATTTACTGATGTATCTTTCTTCATTTGCCAGTTCTTGAATCAGGCTGAAGTTGCATTTTGCACCAAGGTAACAGCAGAGGAGAATGCTATCACTAATTCAGTGGATATATTCCATAGCCCAACGTGAGCAACTCCACCCATGTATTTTGTGTATAAAACCTTGCTTACCTTTAATCATCTAAATGAATAGTCTGTTGCTCGTCCAGGGGTTCTTTGAGGGTCTTAGCTGCCAACAATGATGCCAGAGTTAGAATTTTTGACGCTCAGAAATTTGCTTGTCTCAGTAACTTCAACTTCGGTTGGTCTGTGAATGTGAGTGCTTTATTAGCTTACTTACATTACGTGCTTAACCTCTTCTATTTGTTACTTGGAATGTTTTCTGACTTCTTGGGTTCGGTGCCTCAGAACACCTCTGCTAGTCCAGATGGTAAACTCCTTGCCGTGCTCGGTGACAGTAAAGATTGCTTGATAGCTGATGCTCAATCTGGGAAAGTAAGTGGCTAAGTCTAGATATTCTCTGAGTCCTCTTAAACGCCTACTGTCATGGAACATTCAGATCAGTTTGTAGTTTTCTCTGGAGTCGGAACTAATTCTACCCTTTGCTGGTAGCGCACCGGGTTGCTTATTTTGATATTTTTAGCATATACATTACATGGCTTACGCTGATTGTCTTCATCCTGAGCTGAAATGCGCGAGTTTTCATAAATCAGTTGAAAACCTGAGTGCTGCTAGAAAGAAGAATTGTAGAATGTTTTTATACAACTTTTGCTAACACTTTCTGCTTATATCTGTGTTCAGTTCTGCAAATTCAGTTTCTAACTCCTGACATTAAAACTGCAGACAATCAGCACGTTAAAGGGCCATCTGGATTACTCCTTCGCTTCGGCTTGGCATCCTGATGGTCGAATCCTTGCCACGGGGAACCAAGACACGACCTGCCGATTGTGGGATATTCGCAACCCTTCCCAGTCGATAGCCGTCCTGAAGGGCCGAATGGGGGCTATAAGGGCCCTTAAGTTCACATCCGATGGCAGATTCATGGCCATGGCAGAGCCTGCAGACTTCATCCACATCTTCGACACACAATCGGGCTACTCCACTGGTCAGGAGATCGACCTCTTCGGCGAGATTGCTGGAATATGCTTCAGCCCAGACACGGAGTCCCTCTTTGTGGGGATAGCAGACAGAACTTACGGTAGCTTGTTAGAGTTCAACCGGAGGCACTGCAACAAATACATGGATTCGATGATCTAAGTCCAAACTCATACATCAAGATCTTACTTAGTAATGTGGATAATTAGCACAAAGGTATTGTTTTGAGCGAGTGTATATATCTATATATGTTTGTGGAAGACTGATGTCCGAGAATCATCATCTTCTTCTTCTTCTTCTTTTTCCTGAATTAAGAGAGCAGATAATTTGTAGATTTGAGTTTTTTTTTTCCCTTTTTTCACGCGGGTTCCTGGGTCATGTAAATGTTTGGCTGATGACCTGAAAGACTTCTCCTTTTCCTAGTGGATTGGATTGAATTGTTGTCTCCTTGGCATTTAGCCCTTTTTAACTGAATGATGTGGGAGGTGCTGAGCACTTGCTCGGTCAACTACTCAATGGAGAACAAGTCTCTGGTAAAGACTGATATGAAGTTGATGTAGTGGTCCTCAAATTGATGCCCTTAGGATCAATTTCTTAGTTGGAACCGTCGACAGGTATTGTTTTTTTAAAGGATTTCGACTTGATGATAGATTATTTTTGAAGTATGTTTTGATTAATTTGGAGATATTAGACGGTGTAATCAGGGGGGAAAAGGAGGGTGCTCTGTCAACGAGGTAGCTGGAATTAACTAACCCGCGACCTTGGCATGGCAACCAAAAGGATAAGAGCCGTGTTCATATGGAATTCTTTCCCATGAAACTGGATTCAGTCAATGTCCGGACGATCCGGGTGTCAGCCACCGTAGAAAAGTGGGGGGAGACCCACCCTTGGAAGTGACCGACCATTGGAAGTGACCGACCAATCGATTAAAAAATTGCAATGGCGTGCCGACATCTCCAAGGTCAAGTGGGAAACTGTCGGTTCTCCCTCTGCTCAGCTCAGAAACCAAACGAGAACGCCCACTGAATGAAAACTCCTAAAACAATACGCCGCTCTAGTGTCATTTTCCGGTGGGCTTCGACGAAGACAGGCCTTCGACTATGTCTTCAACACGACGCAGGCGGATACCCCCATTGATTCCCAACTTTATTCAGCATTCTGATAAACATCCCTTTGTCCATGACAAAATTTACTGCACCGAAAAAAAAAAAAAAAAAGCCCTCTCAATCTCCGTTCGGTGAATAGAGAAAATCTATAATCGAAAAATATTATCACTCGGAAGGCCAATTATTAAGATGCCCCGACCTTGACAGGTGAGTATAAATTAAACTTCATGCCCGTGTAATTTGGTGAGATTTAAGGCCATGAGTTCGAGTCTCTCTCTAAGCAAAACTGTCAAAAAAGGTCTATTCGAGCTTGAGCCTTGTCAGACACGGGCTTCTTGCGTAGAATTGATTATACGAGGCATCTGATGGGCTAATTTTTTTTCTGGGCTTACTGTTTATTGGGCTAGTCACTGATGGGCTTAAACGTTCGGCCAAGCCTGGCCCATTATGCACCAGCCCGGCAGCTATGTTCCACGAGCCCGTCATTTTTGTTCTGACATGATCTTCTCGTCGTCGGACATGTCACAAAAACAAAAACAAAAGAAAAAGACACTTCACAAAGTTTAGAACATCAAATTGGGTGGGTAAAACCACGACCTAATCAGACACCGTATCCGAGCAACACTGACATGAAACCAGGAAGAAGAAGCACCCTCTTGTTTCCGAAACAAGAGGGGCTCCGATATCATATCAGTTTGTTGGGATTCGAACCGATGTTGGAGTGTCGATTGGAAGACTCGAAACAGATGAGCAGTTCTTACCAACCAATTAGTTCGAACTCCATAATTAAAGAGCTTCGTCATGGGTTTGCTCTGTCTCTGAACTCTGTATCCAAGCTCGTAAAATACGAGCCACGTTTCGACAAAACTTCACTTCCCCCCACCTAAATCAACCGAGACTCCTGTCAACTACCAACTGCTGTTATAAACCTACGCTCTCAGTAAACGTTTTCCCGTGGAATTCATTTGAGTAGCTTAATCACTAAGGATTTTGCTCATCTTAATTAATTAAAGCAATTTAGTCTTACCTGTCAATCACAACCAGACGAAGTACTGAAAAGTCATTCACTTAATTAATCGGAAACCTTCTCCTTGCTGTTTTTCGACGAGGTAAAGTCCAATAATATTTACGTTAGGAAGGGTAAAAAGGGGAAAAAAACAAAAATAATAATGTCGAGAGCAGTTAGTATTATTCACTGTCCTTTCTACCTAATAAAGCTTCCGAAAGATGGAGTACGGACGCGCCCTGATGAATTTCTCGTGTCCACCAACTTGCGATCATTCATGTTTTTGTTTTTTTTTAATAGGTGCATACAAGTAAAGAAGAGGGCAGCGGCAGCCTCGTTATCTCGTTACGTAGCGTTTAAATTTTATATTCAATTATAAATATATTAGACGAACTGAATAATCAGTACTGATATTAATTCTGTAATGCAGCATTGCTGAAGACTAGTACAGAGGACTTGCGGTGATGCTTGGGACTTTGGCAATAATGGTGCCCACGATTGAACGAGACATTTTTTTTTTTAACTTTGTATATTTGGTTATCGAACCGAACATGGCAACCAACGTGTTTGGTTTTTGATGGAATAATTGATATGGTGATAGATTCGTTCAAACTTATACATACTCATAGGTGACCGGTCCGGGTACCTTATATTTTTTATGATAACCGGACCTTATCTTATTTAAGACCGATTCCTAAAATTTATAATTGGACTCTACCTTGTTAGTTTTAAGAACCGCACCCTACCTGTAGGCCTAGCCACGGGCCGGTGTTGACCCGAACCGGATCGGTCAAAACCGGATAAAAACCGGTCAAAACTGAAACCGGCCCGGAACCATCCTCGAACTGTAAGGGTCAAGGTTCAGGGCCGGTTCCACTTGCTCCCAAACCAGAAAAGTAAAAAAAAATTATATATATATATATATATTTAAATCCTTCCTCTCTCCAAGCCTACCTAACTATGATTTATACAATGAACTCGTTATATAAATCAAATTTTATTTAATTTTAATAAAAATTGAATAAGTTGGTTCGGAACCGGACGAAACCGTGGTTCCGAACCGCCTCTAAAGGACAGGTTCTAAGGGGCCACGGAATTGGAACCAGCGGTTCCGAAATAAAACCGTCTGGTTCCGGAACGTGGCCGGGACTGCCTACCTGAAGGCTATATTATGCCATCGATTCCGGGTGCCCGATTTGAACCTAGTTTTTTGTTAAAAAATTGAAATAATAATTTAAAATCAATTAATGAATAATTATCTAACAATTTTCTTACTTGATATACCCGAAAAATATTGAAAATATCCGATTGAATACAATAGGAGAGAACTTTTGTGATCGACAAGACTCTTACTATAAAAGAATGAAGATTATTAGATATAAAAACTAAGAAAATAATAAGTTTCAAGAGATATTGAGGATTTGAATATGAAAAAAATTGATAGAATGAAATATTAAAATATACATATTTGTCCGTTCCAAGTACTAGTTCCTGGTATTACCTTCAATGAAACCGGAACCGAAGTATATTTTAATAGATCCTCCATTTTTTTTACTGGAACCCATCTTATTCTCAGAAGAATTTACCTAGAGCCTATCACATAGGATGGATTTTAATTAGTTTCAAATCTACCCCATACTCGTACGGATCCTGTGTGCTCCTCATACCCGTGGTTTGGCTGTACGACACTGGAGTGGAAAACGTGGCCTGTACGTACGTATGGTCCAATTGCATGCCCGCAGTAGTACGTCTTCTGTCCCACTTTCTTTTTGTCCTATGATAACTCGAGATGGATGGAACTATCAAAGGAAAAAAAAATTATATAGCATGATTTTAAAAAAAAAAATTAAAAAAGGCTTAATTGAAGGAGAAGTTTGTCCTTAGATTATCTAATTATTAATTAGGGGCCCTCCCAGGATGAAATACAAGTTCAGTGCCTGGAAACCGAAGTGTCGGCGCCGTCAGTTTATACGCGAGAGTTGAACTAAGTTCGTGTAAGGGAAAAAAAAAAAGAAAGAAAAATTGTCGAATTCACCTTAACCGGTTCACGTCCGAACCACTTGTTAGGCTATTCTCCGGGAGGTGGGTGATAAACAATACATAAACCGAGCATCGGTGGCCTGCCTGCCGTCGATTATCTTATCATGTGTTTCAGGGGGTGTTAGATGCTGGCAGTTGATCGTCGGCTTGAAGTGAACACGACACCTTGTCGACAAGTCACGTGTCGGCCGGCCTACCGCGTGTTAAATTAAACAAAACCCTAGCAGCTAAATTTCCTCAGCCACATACGTATCAATTTTTTAATAACGTAAGAGGCGAAGCGATTAGCACGACCATGGTCTGTCGACATTGTCAAGTGCAGATAATAAAAATTAAGTGCAGTGGCGATAACATTAAGAATGGGATTTTAGGTTTATCCACTTGGCTCACATTCGTTGTAGCCTGTTTCATCGGGATTTCATGCACACGTCATCATCCCCATATTGTATAGTAATTTCTTTCATTTCACTGATTAATTGGACATTCGTTTCGTTTTTTGGTTTAGGCTACAAGATACCTAGTACACCAGAAGTGCGCGGTCAGGGCTCTTGCGATGGTCAGACGTCCACACTGAATATGGACCGAACCGTCTCACCATGGCTAGCTCCTTACACTGCTACAATTTGTGACTATCGCTTGCTCTATGAACATTATACAGATAGCTGCAGAGGGCACATAATTGTGCTTCATTATGTAGAACCTAACTGGTCAAACATCAATAATGGAAGCAAGGGTTGGTGGCCTTTCTTTATAAGTTTATTGGAAGGGATCCCTGGACTCGAGGATTTCCTTCTTACCATAATGTCAGCATCTCGGATCCTTTAAGATTAGTCTCGGCAACCTTTCGACCATTACTTTCCGGCCATTTCCACCATTGCATAATGTGAGCAGTTGGTCCATTGGTGGGTGCAATTAAATCGATAAATTATGCATGTCAGTGTGGGGTCAGTCCGATCATAACACAACACTGCAACAGCACCAGCAGAAAACAATGAATGCAGTGAGCTCAATAAAGGGTGCAACTACCAGCTAACTAATGGCTCGATCAGTCGAAATCCCTATCCCTACTGGCTATGGAAGAATTCTCAATCAAATCCGTACGATTAAACCCGACAACAGAAGAACTGTTGCAAGCCATTAGACGTCGATATTCAGTTAGCGATTCAACGCTTGACGGATCTGAATCGGGTTTTGTAGCAAAACACCGCACTTACAGGAGCCCGGGAGGGAGGGAGCCATGCCGCTAGGCCTGGCAATTATTGACACGACACGGTAACCCGACACGACACGACACAAAGTTAGGCGGGTTTGGGTCAAGCCTATTTAGACACGAACCCGTTTAGACACGAACTTGTACAGACACGATAAACAAACGTGTTTAACTGAGTTTGAACCTGTATAACACGACACGACACGATTAAACACGTTTATTAAATATATTAACTATTTTTATACATATATTGACTCATTTAATACATTTATATATAAAAATTTTATGATAATAAAATATTACATGCATTACATGATCAATAATTGATTAATCTTACTTACTTATTGTACTAATTATCAATAAATATTATTATTTTAGTAATTACATCATATATTATTAGAGTATAATTATATATTGTCGATATTTTGCATTAAATGGATCAACCCGGTTTAGACACGACCGTTTAGACACGAACCCGTTTAAACACGAAAAATAAATGTGTCATATCCAGATCATTGAAGTTTCCAACCCGGACACGTTTAGACACGACATATTTAAACACGACACGACACAGTTTACCAGGTCTACATGCCGCGTGATGGAGCAACCAGTTCTCCGAGGGGAGAACGCGGCATTATGCAGTCAACGATTCTCATATGGAGGGACCACCGACAGGACCGCCACGTGGCTGTTTCACCACCGGCAGGTGTCGGTGCACGAGCATTTCCGCGGACACGTGTTGGAGGCAGAGTGGTCGGAGCCTGTCTAGTGCGAGGAAGTCAAGCGTCATAATGAGCCGTCTTGACTGAGCCACGACGGCAATAAAATGCGCGCACTATTCATACGAATCTGTATTTATCCAAATACAGGTTGGATAATTTGTTCTTGAATTTGTAATTTCATCAAATTTTATGAAATACATTTACTTTTTAAATATACATATACACACACACAGACGAGACAGCTATTATATAAGTTATATTTTATTTCAATTATTTTAGGAGGGCTTAGCATTTTTTGGGAAATACGATTGGCATGAGGAAGGGGGTAGATGGTATGAGACTGGCAGAAGGGTAAATTAGTAATTCGACTGAGAGCCTCACCTCCTCAGTCACGCACGCTCTTAGGTAGGTCCACAGGCTCCAGCATAAATTGGAAGCGATGGCACTGGGCTGAACCAGAGTGAAGGTGAGGGAGCGTCCCATCCACTGATCCAAAAACAAAATCTAAACGACGTGCCGATCAGAGAGATATTCCGTGCGGTTTCCGGTTTCTCTCCAGCCCTCCCCCTTCCAATCTCCCCGCTTCTCTGAATTCCCTTCTGTTAATCATCTGTCTTTCAGAGAAAGTTCTGATTTTTCAAGGTTTGTTCCAATACAAAATTTTCCATAGCAAGCTCAGAAGAACAGGTTTTTCATCGAAAGGCAGGTGTTTTCAGAATCGAGATCCAGAATTTCAAACATCCAACAAAAAAATAAAAAAGAAGCAAAACTTAGCCATTTTCACTTCTCTGTTATTTGTTTCCTTTTTCATGTAGTTTTCCCCCAACCTCATTCTTTGCTCAGCTAAGTCGGCTTGGAGGGCAAATTTTTGGTCCCTCGAGGCTGGTTTTTTTGTTTCCTTTTTACTCGATTTCTTGAAGGAAAAAAGGTTGAATATTAAAAAACCATTTTTTCTTCATCTCCATTTATCCGTCTTCTTGGACCTGTTCCTTAAATTTTTTGAGGAGAAACAGGTCGGGTTTGTGTTTTGTTTTATCTTCGAGATCTCATATGGCAGCAGTAATGGATTTCTACAGTACCTATCCGTACGGAGAGCCAGATCCCTTCGGCGACGATGAGCTGATGGAAGCCCTCAGCCCTTTTATGAAGAGCGCTTCTTTTGAAGAACTCCATCGCTTCCCTTCTTCTCCTTCTTGTCTTCCCTCTACCTTCTGTCAATCTTCTTCACCTTCTCCTTCTTCTTCTTACTTCTCTTCTGCTGAATATGTAAGTCCCTCTTTTCAGACCCTTGATGGTTATGGGTACTGGGAGCCGACGCCCAACCATTTACCGATCGGGTCTCCGGATCCAGCCCAGTCACTATGGTCGTATCACTACTCTTATCAGTCTCAGATGAGCCCGGCCCAGTCTCAAGTCCATTTGCAGAGCCCGAGCAACATCCCGGCGTGCCAGAGCGGTTCCCTGGGCCCGAGGCCCATTATGATGGAGCAGGCGGCCCAGCCCAGTAAGCCCGCGAAGCTCTACCGTGGAGTGAGGCAACGGCACTGGGGGAAATGGGTCGCCGAGATCCGGCTACCCAAGAACCGGACCCGGCTGTGGCTCGGGACCTTCGACACGGCCGAGGAAGCCGCCCTCGCCTACGACCGCGCCGCCTACAAGCTCCGAGGCGACTCCGCCCGCCTCAACTTCCCCGATCTCAAGGCAGCCACAGCCGGCAGTGCCGATTCCGGGTTTGATGACCTGCGGTCGCTCCACTCCTCGATCGACGCCAAGCTCGAGGCCGTCTCCAGGAGCATCTCCGATAAGACGACTGAGGGAGGGAAGAAGGCATCGAGAAATGCCACAGTGGCGGAGGTGGAGGAGGACAGCCACCTGCCATGCGAGGCGGACGAGGAGAGGTCGTCCCCCTCCTCGGAGAGCGACGGATCGTCGCCGGTGTCGGAGGTGACGATGTCGGAGCCGCAGTGGGAGATCGGCTGGGAGAACTTCAGCCTGGAGAGGTATCCGTCCGAGATCGATTGGGCGGCCATGTACTCCTACTCGTCAAGCATTGATGTTGAACGTGAATGATGGTAGAGATAGAGAGGGTGAGGGGGTCAACATTTTACTGGCCTTCCTTGAGGTTCTCTAGGCCATGGTGAGCTAGGGTTTTTGGTCTGCTCAGCCATGGGAGATTTCATTTCAATTTGAATTCAAACTCGTCATCTGTAATTTGTACTTCTTTCTAAAGTAATATTATGTGATGTAGTTCGTTCTATAACGTAGGTGACCGCTGTAAGTGTCTTAACTCAAAACCAATTCGTGCAATATTCTCCTCCTCCACAAACTTGAGTATTCGGGCCGATAACCGATCCAGTTTTTAAACCTACAAAAACGAGGATACAGAGATACGAGATCAAATGAATAATTATTTACTCAATCACAAACTTTAAGCGAAGCCGAAGAGCTCAAAAACTCATTGCCGAGCATCCACACGGGCGATCCAGCTTGCTCGATCTACCCACTCTGTTCGGACTCCGAACTTCGGAGGCCACCATGCACCATCTAAGATGTCAAGAGTCCAGTCACATCGCAGGAATTTGGAGAGGAAAAGAAAAGTAGCAGTTGAAACTTTGAATGCATATTCAGCAGAAAAGTCGGTCTAATCACCACTTGATCAAACAGATTTCACCAGCAAATGATTCAGCTTCAGTCATCCCATTACAATCATGTCCGGGCCCCGGAAGGTTACTGCTGACTTGTCCGTTCCCCTCGTCGTCCCACTACGGCTCCACATAATTCCAGTTCCAAGGGAAAAATCAACCGAGTCTGCATCAGAATGGCTGATGATTTAACTGCTTAAGCTTTTCCTCAACTGAATTTTCCGATTTCCATCTTCTTCTTGATTGCCCTTTGACCGTGATATACGAAGGAATCTAGGATCCCCGAGACCGCGAAAACACCTGACACCAAATGCAAGATAGTGCAAGTGAAATGATTAGTTAGTTTGGAATGGCCGTCCGATTCCCAGAGGCTTCTGTGATGTTCAGTGTAGAGAGTGCCCTAGAAGGTACCTCCGACTATGGCGCACACATTTGTCAGGAAATGTAAGAATGACACGTGCTCCTCGGTGAAAGTAACCTGCAGCACGTAAATTAGAACAACCAGGAGCATTTCATAGAATCTCAAGGGAATGTGCATATATCACAGATATTTTTTCTTTCTTTCTCCCTTTTTGGAGGAGGAGATGGAAGCAAAACCTTAATTGGAGAGAGGTCATAAAAGAAGAAAACTCCAGGAAGGGCTTGTAGTAGTCCCACATCCGCGCCTTTAAAGTGCTCAGTTGCCGAAAACTACCAATGAAATGAGTAGTAGGCATCATGAAATGCATAGTAGAAACAAGATGCCAAACATTTTTATGGTTCTAGACTAAGCGCACCTGATTCGACTGAATGGTGTGACCGCTCACATCTGTATATACTGTTGGTACGACCTGGAAATGGGACAAGAAATCAGTGCCGAGCACTCATGCACAACCAAATAATTAGACAACCACATCTATATTTGAGAGTTCGGTGGTCAACAGCCGGACACAGTCCATTCATATGGGAACTCAACTAAGTTTTGACCTGGACCTCATTTCTTACCACCTTAGGTTCAAAATCCAAGTCTGACAATTCATGTTTCTTCATCTGGTGTTTGAAGAAGAACCAGAGCAACCAAACAAGAACTTTGGACAGCCCGAAGACGTTCATTCATGTGATGCCTTTGTACTTTTGCCACTTCAATTGGCGTATGTTTGGAAGAGAGTCAACTAGATATTTTAGCAGTCACAAGAACATATAACCAAGATCCTGGGAGCACTGGAATACTAACCTTGATAAAGTACTGATACATTGCAGTAGGTGTTGGCTGGGTCCACTGCACTCTGCCATAGAGGGTGGAAAATAGATCAATGTCTGAAATGCAGTAAGCCAAATGGGGAGAATTCACTTCACTGAATGGCAGGAAGAAGCAAGCCCGGAAGGAAAAACACAATCGTACCCATCAAGAGGATTCACCGCACCAGGGAAATAGTCTCCAAAAGCAAGCCTGTTGATCTTGTGGCTGATCTGTTTTAAATATCATTATCAAAAAGATTCTTATGGAACAAAGCAGCTGAGGAAATCAATGTGGAAGGATGATCATGTATCTTTTCACAAATTTAGGTGAAGACAGTATCTCCTCCTTTTTATCCATCAATCAACAAACCAATATCACTCTAACTAATCCATGATCATTTAGGTTAATCAGGGAAATAAGCAGAATCATGCCTTACATTAAAACTGTCCTTCTGAAACGTCAACAGATCGTGGACATGAATATTCGACTGTTGAAAGCTTTTCCCAGGAGCAAAATGAAAATTCCCAGCAACTTTGTTGACCTCCAAAAATCCATAGATGTTACATCCTTCACCTTCTTCATCTTTGATCCTTTGCAGAAAGCCCTCTCTTTTGCACTGTTGGGACAATTTCAATAGAATGAGATTTTTCAAAAGTATGCAACCTTTGGAAGGTAAGTTTTCAGAATGTTATCATTGAATCATTGAAAGATCATACATTAAAATGAAGGTGACAATACAAGTCAGAGAACAATCACAACAAAGAAAAATCAAGAATAACTTTGTCAGATATGTAACAAGGCTCAGTTGGTCTTAAAATACCAATTGAAGGCAAAAGGTAGAAAATTGACACGTGGATGGGTCTTCTGGGTTTTTGATTTTTTCCTGTAAGATAGTTGACCATCTCCCCTAGCTTCAGTTTTTCCCTCTTCTCTCTCAATGCCCAGTGAAATTATGCATGGACCAGTGTCTTCAACAGCTCAACTTTTCTTATGCATAAAAAAAATGTTTCTGAATTCTGATCATAAGGAGGTAAAATTCCTGACTTCATAGATGATGGTATAGAGCACTTAAGTGCAGCTGATGGTGAAAAACACTTAATTTAGCACTTCGTACACACAAAAAAAAAAAGGCAGAAATATCTGAAATTCTTGATCATTCCACTTCAATAAGTCTTTGCAAATTCATAACTCTGAATCCTGCATTCCTGTCAAACTGAAAACTTTCCAACTAATAATGCAAACATAAAGATCTTAGCAACGTGTTAAAACAAACTAAAGAATAAGTTTTTCACAACTTCTCCCTCTATGGAACCAAAAAAATCTGTAATGAAATGAAATTTAAAACAAGACATTCATATAAAATAGGATTTCGCACATTTCTACATCCCATCAGTCGTCTCATTCCATTTTAATTGGATATCAAATATCCATAGCAGATAGATAATCCCCTTACTAATCTGAAACAACAAATCAAACACCTCCACTGCCGGATAATAATGAGCTTTGTGAGGGGCTACAGCCTCGTTAAAAATATCAAGGCATAGTTAGTTCTCAAAGCCACTCACCTGATCAATCAGGTCCGGATTTGAGAGGGCCCAGCCTTTCTTTCTATATGCTTCACGGACTTCTTCGCATGAGTTACAACAATGATCATCCGCCTATAGAAACAGAGGAGAATATCTATTATACATAACTTGTCAGAAAATTTTTCTCTTGATAGCCAAACAAATGTATAAAACCCAATGCGACAACATACACCGCAGCACCTTGTCCCTTCATAATAAGAATATGAAACTAACACATTTTGAGAGTACATGGCCTCTCCGTCATGAGTTTATAGATAAGTACTTTTAATTGGAATTAAATAAGCTATTTTTGCAACTGCATCAAAATTATTATAAAAAACAAAAGGAACAATTCAACAAACATTCCGAAACAAGAATTCAACATAGGAAAGTATTTATAATTATTCAATGAAAGCTTATTGCCTGCATTCCTATACCCAAAAGGAGGCTCCCTTTTTATCTATGCATATTGACTCAACAATTTCTCTCCAGAAAACACAGAGTGAGCTGGGGAGATGCTATGGCAAACTGCAATAGCAGTAGGTAGATAACGTCCTCTACAAGCATCCAGTATGTTTGAATCTGAATGACAACATTGCCCTTCCATTTAAAATTGATGACACATCAAATTAGGCAGAGAAAGCTTACTTCATACTGCTTCTTAAGTGGATGTCCTTTCTAAAGTTAAATGAGCAAACACCTTAACAGAATGTTCCTCTCCATCTTCCAAATCATTTTCTACTTCTGAAAACTACCAAGGGAAATATCACCTTAATTAAGTTAAATCAAACTGAGCCCGCGGGAAGTGGGCTAAACTTTTCTGCTGCTCTTAGGAGCAGCTCTTCTTCAGTTGTCCCCCCCCACCAAACCAAAAAAAGTGGGGGTGGGGGAGTACTTTAAGACCTGTGAAGCCCACTTCAGCATCATAATATCACTAATATAACGTCAGGCCCATTCTATCCAGGCTAAATATTTGAGATTGTTAAAATTAAGAATAAAAAAGGCTGAACAGAAAGCCTAACTCGGCTTGAAGTTTAAACAGAGAAGGAAGCATACATTTTCAGCACCATAGCAGGAACCACAGTATGTCTCATTGTGCTCAAGCCTACCTCCATGTTTCTGCAAAGGCTTTTCAACCTGTTCCAGTTGGAATTTGAATATAAAAAGATTAGAGCTAGGGAGCTGATGGAGGAGAGCTAACCCACAACAACACAGTGCAGAATAGATGCTTTAGAATCAGTATAACAATGTTAGTAGAGAATAAACTCTGAACATATTCAAGCTATAATAGCAGTCACGACGATGAAGTGGGGATGCAAAACAGAAAATGTAAAAAGGAAACTGCCTCATTCTTTCCACAATATAGATTTTAAACAATGTTAACATCATTTACTTTCAGCGTCCATGTATAGCGTGTGCTCTAAAAAATCTATTAGTTCTTTCAGCAATTGGAAGAGAAAGGGAAAGAGTGGAAGCGAGGAAGGACCATTTAACCCAAAACAATATAACACTCTTCATTCCATCAAGAAAAGTAGGGTTGATCAAGGATATCAATATACATTATCTATCTGTTGAAGTCATGAAAATTCCAATATCTAGTAGAATTTTTCAAATGAATGTCTTGTTTAAGGAAACTAACCTTCGGGGCACCGATTCCATCTTGCCTAGCTTCTATGACATTGCCATGGGAATCTAATCTTCTCTTGATAATGTCATGTCTCTGCAAGATATTCAGAACATAAAACCAATGTCGTTTGAACACTTCCCTATAGGAGATAACAAACAAAGAAAACAACTTATACTTATTACTTAAAGAAGATGAAGTACATCATACTCATTTGGAATATCCATCATATGAGAATAACAAACTTTACCATACATGAAGGTAAAATATCCACAGAAAAATCGTACTTACCACATCCAAGTGTTGCTCCCCGCTGACGTCCATTGCATCAAGACTGATAATAGAACATGGTAGGGCAGGAAATGTGACATCAAACTGCACATGAAGATCTCAAGTTGGAGTTCCATCTTGGCAGAAAAATATGACTATATTAATTCATATACAACATACCATAAATAAGTTCCAAACTGAAGGCAAAGGTTAGTGTCCACATGAGAAAAAACCAAGAATCACACTTTCACATGTAAGAGTAATTTGACTCGGTCCTTACAAACCATATAAAGATTGGAGAATTTTTTAGAAGTTGACAGACAAGAAGTAGAGTAGGCATAAATGGTCAAGTTCAAATTACAACATCCAACAAAACATCAATTAAATCTAAGAAGTCATTTGATCAGCATCAACACGCCAATATTTCAGGAAACACTCTGTAAAGAAAAAAATTGGATGAAAGTTACATGGATCCGTAGATGTTCTCCCCTTGAAGTATCCACTACTAGCTTTGTTTCAGTTACAGCATGTAAATATAATCCTGCAAGCACGTGAGAACAAGAGCCATTTTTCTTAGGAAAATAGGATACAGCAAAATAAATACCCACAAGCAAGCAGGGTTTTCAAGAGGGAAAAAATCATTCAGTTACAGAACAAGTAATATAGTTTTGCTGCAGTACTAGCAAAATGAGAAGTTTAAGAAAGTAGCATGTATGTTTTTGCTTCAAATGAGAAATCCTAATTGGCAGTGATTCGACCTGAATAATGCACAAAGAGAAATAAACTCGAGGGTCGTACTGGTTTAGCACTCTGAGGCTATGAGCATAAGCCAAAATCAGATATATGCTCCTTGTCCAGTGACGTAAAACAGACAACCCATTAACAAGCAGAATCTCCATCTATCTAACTAATAACAGTCTTCCTCTGGGAAATAAGGAATGGCAAGGTCTAACAACATCTAAAACTCCTCCAGATATTCCAATCTAACAAACGCGTGCATAGCAACTGATATCAGGAAACATAAAATTGCCAGCAGTCTGAGCTCAATTCAACCCCAAAAACATCTCATCACCATGGAGGAACTGCGAACCACAAAAATATGAAATTGAGCAATTTTAAAACACATACACCAGGAAAACTCCATAAAAATCAAGACACGCGAACAGAAGGCAGAGGAACAGCTAAATGTGAAGACGCACGGAGCTCGGAAATGAAGAGGAGGATCATGACAACGGAGGAGACGAGGGTGATGACGCCGCCGGAGAGCGTGCGGCTGTAGAAATCCTCATTAATCTTAGGGTAGGCGTCGAGGTTCCTCAGCTTGCCGATCAACCCGTCCATTATTATCAACCACCGCAGACAAACACTAAGCTCTGTTCTCCTCCTCCAATCCAAGCAAAAGAAAGATTGAAAGAAAGATGAATCTGGTGATCTAATTCAAGGATTGAGAGTGGAATCCAAAGATTTATTGGACTCTGTGGCCAGAATCTACGCCGCCGCCGCTGCTAAATTAAACGCCTCCGCCGTTGAATCTCCGTTGATCTCACGACTTCTTCGAGGCGTTTAATCTCTTATTGATTATCGTCGACGGAAAATCGCAGTATGTGCGGCTCTTTATTTTATTCAGCCATCCTCATCCTCCTTTTGCCATGGATAGACCGATCTCGGGATCGATTTAGGAAAACTATATCATGCCCCCTGAAGTTCTCCGTTTGTCCCAATATGCTCCCTAAGGTCAGCCACTAGCCGGATTTTATTTTATTAATCTCTACGTGGTTAACCTTAGCAAATGACAGTGTAATTTATTAATTACTTAATATCTATGATAAGTGTTCCATAAATTAGCATGTTAGATTGGTCCAATGTAACGTGTACTATCAGTTCCTAGAAACGACCACATTTTGTTATATCTGGTTAAATCTTTTTTTTTTTTTAAATTATGTGAGATGGTTCCAATATTATCTAACATGGCGTCGCGGTTATTTCTAGACTAATTTAAACATGAATTTCACGTGATAGCGAAGAATTAATGTACAAAAATAGCATCAACCAAGCCATCGGGTGCGAATAGCCTATTTACAAACTACCGAGTGTGAAGTGGTCTTTAAAATTATCAAAACCTTCGAGCGTGGATCGAATGATCTTGAAAATTGAAGGAATTCTTGTTTGGTTGTTAACTTAGGATTGAACGTCAGTTTTTGTTTGGCCAGTTGACTAAGATAGTCTTAAGTAATGACTGTATTGAACCAGAAGATTAGACATGAAGGTATGGAATGACGAAAATGGTGCATTTCCAAGTTCCACGATGGCCGAGCCCCGGCGGGGCAAGCCTTGACGATGAACGTGGAAGACCATGAAGGGCCTCCATGGTGAAACCCTGTCAGGAGCCGAGCGTACGTAGAGGAGGCTTTTGTATCAGAAAAATACGTATTCTCAATGCTGCAGATCAAAACCAGGGGATGCATTGCATGTATAAAATGTACAAGGTGGTCGGAGCAGAGGAATTGTCTACGATATTGTAGAGGGAGAAGAAAATCCTGAAGGTCGAGTTAGGACCGCCATGGAATCCGAAACCAGAGGACAAGATCGGACTGGACATTTCTATTCGGTTCCAGATTAGTCTGAGGCCTCACCGGGTTCCAACTATACAATCAGCTGAGAAGTAAGGAGATGCCTACAATGACGCCTAACACTATCAGGACGATGAGTATGAGAAAGAAGAGGCACAGGAAGCACTTGCAGCAGCCCGAACTCTTGCCACTCGGAGGTGGCTGGTTCTTGTGCAGGTCAGCGATCCGGGCATTGTGTGGCGGCGGTACACGGTAGATCTGGTCCCTGGGGACGTGGACCACGTAGGTGCCAGAGGGGAAGGAGAAGTGGGCTGTATCTTGGTGCGCAGGATCAGGAGGAGGACAGAAGGCAGAACCTGGGCCTGATCGGCAGTCGGGGTCGGGGTCGGGATCGTGGGGGCTATTGGCAGGAGGGACATTGGCCCGCTCCGCCATGGGGAGATGGGGAGCGAGATGGAGGGGAATTTACTGCAGGACGACGATGTAGCGGCTTTCATGAGGCGGTCAGCTGCGGCATTGAAGTTGCACCAGCAAAATGGAGGAGGGGGAGAAGATTTGGAGGTTTGAAACGATGGGTGAGGCTATTATTGGAGAGTGTTTTGTTGCTTCTGGACAATTTTTTGAAAGAGTTAACGGTTCACGGACGATTCCTGTGTCATTCCTTGCTTATCGTACCGTTTCTATTTGAGGTAGCTTTAAGAATGTCCACCAATTGATCTCTTGGGTAGTGGAAATTCGGCTGATCTGATCGCCCATAACATAGAGTTTAAAATCTTGAGTTACTTACTTACATGCCTGTGAATTTCGGATTTTCTTGATTGTTGTAATCCGAAAAATCAACTCTTACAAAGAAAATTTTTCTTATTCTTAAATCAAGACCGACTGATACGAGGTTTCAAACCCATCTGACATTTCCATAGTATCGTAACAGTGAGCTTCGTGGGATCGCTGATGTGTTGAAGATCCCGAGGAAGTGTGAATGGTCCCTACGGAATGATCTTGAGAAAACTCTTAAATCTAACGTTGATACGATGAGGAACTCGACGAGGTACCTGGAGTTCTGCTCGAGGCTGGGGAGGTCGATACAGCCTACCCAGAGAGCCAGGCAGAGATTTTCATCCTGTGCATGGATAGTAGGCTGAAACCTGAGGTTATGGGACCTGAGGATCCTCGAGAGCAAGAATTTACTTGGGAGAAAGCCCAAACCGACTACAATTTGCAGTGGAATATGCATATTTTATGCTGCTTTTAAAGGCTCATTGAATACTGATCGATAGCTCATGGCTTCTTATGCACTGCTTATTAGTTGAAAAAACAATTATTTGGGGTTTGCAGTGAATTGGAAAAGGAAGCTCAGTCTTTCATTGCGGTGGAAGAGCTCATGTTCATGACAGTAATGTGATATACCTTCTCCATTCAGACATGTCTCAGCCAAGATGATTGGCAGAAGTCTAATTTAAATGTGAATTAAGCCCTGTGATCATTGCAAGTTCTCAGGTACATCACTTTTTGAAAATGTTATCATGCTAGGGTTGTTCTGTTTACGTCTTCATCTCGCATGGGAATTATTCGAGTTCAGGACCGTTTCATCGATGCTCAATGTGAAGAGGCCAGGGGCACGGCATTGATTTACTTTGAAAAATGATGGGAGCAAGTGGAGGAAATGATTGGGATGATGAAGCAAGACCCGTGAGCTTCCCATCTTTACCATCTCGACAACCATTACTTTCAATCTTTTATTGAACAAGTTAGGCCAAAGCAATAGGATCGGGATAAAGTCTAAGAAAGGAGCCCACCTTGTGACCCTCCCTTTTTCCCGGTATTCAAAATTGCGACAGATTCTGTCCGATTCAAATTCAAGCTAAATCAGCCCACTCGAGAGCGAAACTTTCCTCACCATGTGTTTTCTTCATTGACAGGATCGGAAAATTCAATCATCTCAATTAACCTTTTCAAAAGAAGCAAAAAGGAGTGTGACTATGTAAGTGGTAAAGTCCATAAGAAGGGTGCAAGAGAGCTACTAGGAAAAAGCTGTCTTCCCTTCCCTCCTCTATTTTAGAGACCGTCAGGAGACTCTCTGAAGCAACGAGAAGAGAACTCCATGAAAGGAAAAGAGGCCATCAGATCAGCTCCAGCAGCAGATCTTCTAGTATGTTTCCCGTCTCGGGCGAACCTTGCATTGAGGCCGAAGCCCATCTGCAGCCCCGGGAAGCCGCCAGATACTGGAAACTGCCGCCGCCTGGAACAGCATCCGCACCTCAAGAGATCTGTCACTCGTGGCAGCCAGGCGAGCCCGCTCTTTAGGGCCAAACCTAAGGACATGGGATCGGATATAGACGAGCCCACTTCCCCGAAGGTGACCTGCTCTGGGCAGATCAAGGTTCGGCCTAGAGCCCAGCCTTGCAAGAGCTGGCAGTCAGTGATGGAAGAGATTGAGAGAATCCACAGCAGTCGGAAACACAAGAGGCAGACTTGGTTCGAGTCCCTCGGTGTCTTCAAGAAGGATGTGATGCAGTTCCTGACGTGTTTGCGGAGATTAAGGTTCGATCTCCGGTGCTTTGGGAGTTTTCCGGAATCAGATGCTGGTACGGACACTGAAGATGGAAAGTGTGGTGTAGAAGGTGCTGTGGAGGCAAACTATGAAGAGAGCGCTTCAAGGATGATATTCTCGAAATGGTTCATGGTTCTACAAGAGAATCAAAACTATGAACTCTACAGAAAGGATAAAACAGATGGAGGAAAGTCATGTGATGATGATCCCCCTCCGGTCGCTCCTCCGGCAAATGCACTCTTGCTAATGCGATGCCGGTCCGCTCCAGTGAAGAGATGGTCTGCTTCAGGAGGTAAGGAAGGGGAAAGAGATCAGGAAAACGGCAAAGATCGAGAGCCATCAGATGGGGTGGTAGGAGAAGGGAGAGGGAAGAAGTTGGGACTGCTCATGAATGAGGAGGATGAGCAGAGAAGGAAAACTGGCAACTTAGCCGCTCCACCTTATGGCATTGCAACCGGAATTCAGGTTGTCTCCGGGATGAAAGATCCCTACGCTAGGAGTAGAAGTTGGAAGAGGTGACTGCTGCGCAGTTAGAATTCCTGTACATTTTTGCTGCAGGTCGATTTCCCTAATGTCGTATCATATTTCGATTCCCGTCCAAGTACCCAGTCTGCTGGATTTCTTCGACAGTTAAAAAGTCCGTTTTATCTGGTTGTTCCATAGCTTCTCCCACCGTTGGTTCTGTAAGACTACTGCACTGATGCACAGCTACAGTACTTTCCATGAATCATGTTCAGGACATTGCGTGCTCAAGTCCTTCCCTATGATCCAAGAGTCTTAACACATACATATACACATATACATATACATCCGTTACAAAGGATGTCTACGAAACTAGAAAGGATAGATACATAGTAAGAATTATTAAATTATAAACATTTTCTCTGCGTGTCGAGAGCGATAATTATATGTTAAAACTTTGAATATGAGCTTTCCAAGTTAAGAAGTCCAGGAGGCGTAACGGCGGGGAGCACAAATCCTGAATTTCCTCGTCCTCTTTTTCCTTTTAACCGTTGAATTAATCGACCGAAGGAGTAAAAGGACTAATTATTACTGGTTAGTTACCAACTTTGACTTGTGGGCTTGGGGGGAAGAGGAGGATCCAAGAATTTTCCTCTGGGCACTTCTGTCGAGGTGTATGGAAGAATAATTAAAACTCTGGTGGGGACAATCTTTCGTTTCACCCTAATGATGATTGCCCATGATTATGTCCGTTCATTATGATACCTTGCTTGCTTCATCGGATTATTCCAAGCATGTATAGATTTAAGATTGCGCGAGTTTTGAATTCAAGAAAATTTATAAATCTTGTAATTTTATTTAATCATTTTATTGTATTATCTTATTACAATTCTTTAAATTAAAAAAAATTGAGACCATCCCACTCAAATTCGTCCCGATTCCAAGACCTAGGTTTTTTTGCTGAGTGAGCTCAACGATTCATCCATGATATGGTCTCACTTTTTTTTTTTGATAACTGAGGCACCCGGACACCTTCCAGGTCCGACTAGCGAAGGTTGCAACACCTTCCTTCTCGAAGCACACATAATAGCTTGCAAACCACGTATGTCAAACAAACCAGGTGAACCTGCTAAGTTCGAAGGTTATAAGCCCTCACCCTCAAGAAACGCATTCTAGGAGTCGAACTTGGGTTATCTAGATCCCTCAAGCCCTACCATGTGGTCTCACTTGGTGAAAGAAAAAGGGTAAACTGAATTGAGTAACCCCCAAAAAACTATTCACTGACATGACCTGAACTATGAGCCCAAAGTGCCCTGATGGATGTAATACCGACATCCTACAATCTTAGAACATCAAAGGTCTAGTGAAAGTTTTCAGCCTAGTGTGATAGAAAAGATCCAAGAAAGTGCCAAAAGGCTAAATCGATCTCTCGTGAGGCACTTGGTAAAATGGAAGAGGAACTCAAGCTGATTTTTTATTTAGTTGGTAGCCGTACTGATTTAACCTCAGTAAGTAAGCGAGACATGATCAATCTGATTTTTTTTTACCTCAATGGTGATCATCCATGACTATGTCTTGTCTGTGCAGGATAGATCAGGGCAAGCAACGACCGTCTTCGCAGTCTTCCTGCCAGAGATGGATTCGATTTACTGAGAACGGGAGCAGCATCAGTAATGGCACAGATTCCTTCAGGATCAATAGTAGAAAAGAAAATGCTGTCCAGGTTTGGGGACCTACCCTAAACCTTAGTGCAAGCTAGAGATTAGAAGATGTGCCAACTACTACAGTTTCTTATACAAAAGGAAAGCCTCCGCCACCTTGGTGGATTAGGTTGTCAACCGATAGGAATTACGATCGTCATAGGGAAGACGAAATGATGGTTCCATGCAACCCATGACCAGAAGACTTCAGTAATCTAACTTTACATCCCATATATACGTGGAACTCCTAGCGCAGGGCATTAGTAAGATAGCAGCAGAGTTTGAAGAAGTTTAACGAACAAAAAAATCAGATCTCTATGAATGTACAGTGTTTGCAGGGAAAACCTTACAGAAGCAAGTCGGTGTAGATTTCATTGTTGTATGGTGAGTATGTCATGCCTCCAAACTTTGTTCAATCTGTCTTTCACACCTCCCCGGCTGTGAATATCACAAAGTGATGTTTGGCGAGTAGCTGAGCAAAGTGAGGGTTGTGTACATTGTAATTCTTGCAGATTTTGGCGATGATCCAACCTGGAATAATTTTCAGGATGATTCAGCATCATGAAAGAACTTCAAATATTAACCTCAGAGTGATAGATTAGTTAATATTTGAAGTTTCGAAAGAACTCAAGGAATGTTCACTACTTACGGATTTAGTCAAATGCATAAGGATCATCTGTATATGGATTTAACGAGCCCTCAGAGAACAAATCGCCTATATTTGAAGCACGGGGACGGGCAACCGGCTTAATAACCTGCACAAAGGACCACTAAAACGTGATAAAGTCTCCAATACCTAAATAGATACTTACAAGCATGGAATTGAATTCCACTAGCAATAGATGAAGTGAATGAGCAAATTACACACCCCCTCCATTCCCTAAGAATTTTAAGTTTCAATTTACTTGATCATGAGACCTGACTGTTTATGTCTCATTCAGATTTTCCTAAGGTAAAAAAAATGACATTTTTTCTACGATCCTCTAAAATGAAGGGTTCTGTTAAAAAATTAACTTGCTTTTCTGATCAGTATTGCTCTTATTTTATAAATTTATTACAGCAAAGAAGCAGCATGGCCAAGTATGTGAAGGTTTAAAGGCTTATTTAAAAGAGAACCACTTCCCATTTTGAGAAAAGTGTTATTAGCAACAAACAGAATTTCAGCAGTCGTTCACAGTGAAGAATGAAAGAGTTGCCACCGACTTTTGATCTTATGAAAGGGAGGCAAATATGAGGATAACAACCAGAGAACTGTGAGAGAAGCCTCAATGTTCTTCTAACTGATCTGTTGTGGACTTACCTTGTCATCTTTTGGGGTGCCAATTGCTGGCAATGGCATGTGCTTATGTTTCCTTGGGTCCTGTTAAAGTGGATATTGTGAGGCACTGAACTAAAAAGCAAAGTTGAAGAATCCTCACAGGAAGCTAACAGGTGCAAAGACAACCAGTTACTCGCCTCAAACATCACCGTGCTCTTTGTCTTTCTTCTTTTCGTGATTGTTCTTCCATTTGACATTTCAACTTCATATTCATGCCGTGTCACCCGCTATTTGGATAAGTGCATATTCATGAACAAGGAGAATAGTAAATACACGTATTAAAGAGCAACAAATACTTATCCATACAAGGGACAGCATGACGAATTCATTAGTTAATTGGTTGATTGATACCAACAGATAATGTTCTACCTGACCTTGTCTAATGAAAATAATGATTAGAAGCTGACATATCAATGCATTTAACAGTCACTTAAATGGCTAAAGCAGTTTGAAAATGAGATTCTTTTCTCTAGATTATTCTTTCTGGGCAGAAGGGACTCACTTTTTTGCTATGTTTAGGAACACTAGCTACATTTCCTGGATTAGCATTCTGTACTTTCCTCAACAACTTCGACACTGGTGTTTGAGCTGCTTCCGGGAGAGGCGAAACCTGTAACCAAAATAATACTGACATGTTAAGTAACTTTTCTCTCACTCATACTAATAAATCCTTTGCTCTTCAATAGAAAATAAATGAGGAAGTTCGATTCGTGCTCTACATCACCTGCTCCTCATCCTCATCACTTTCCCTACTCAGGGTGTGCTTTCCACTTCTGCCACCACCAGGATTCCTCATCTTGATAGAAGAGACGGAGTATTCCTTTTTCTCAAGTGAAAGAATGAAGCTCTTTTATCACATGGAATAAATTTGCTTTATTGACTTGATAGTTGTGCATGATAGATTAAGGGTAGGTACAATACTTTTTCTGACCAGAATGATGCACAAAATAATTAGATTTAAAGCCATCCAAATAACATTATTCAATAAAATGCTTATAGAAAAACATTCTCCAGTAAAATAGTAAAGAAATTACTTTTCTGGGATCAGTGAAGAAAATCCCTGAAAGCTACCTTTCTCGAGTGGATTTCTTGGTCCTCCTGAGGCTTGTCACCCATTACTCTCCACTGTAATTGCAGCAAAGCCCTTTGTCTGTCTTCCTGAAACCATTGCAAATAGTAGAGTTAGGTATAACGAGTAAACTCCAATAGTTTCCTTGAGGTGTAGTGCATACTCTGGACTTCTGAAGATTCAACTCCTCTTGAAGTTTCCTACATTCATCATCATGCTGGCACCTGACAGCTTTCAGCTGAGCTTCATGTTCATTCCTGAGCTTTGTTGTTCTCTACAAAGATTAAAAAGAAAAAAAGAAAAAAATATAAGCTGGAATGAACTTCAACTAAATTTTTATATTTAGAAAGTTATGCACCTCTCTTAGCTCATTTTCAGCTTGCAGTTGAGCAAGTTTCAACTCTTCGCTATGTTTATTTTTAAGGATAGACTCTTTCTGGTTATTCTCCAGCTCAATTTTATGGACCTACATATGAACATGATGAAGGTGAGCACAATAAGAAGATTTAAAATGAGTGCAATCTATTGGTGAATTCCCCGATTACCAACTTAGCAATTACTTGATAAGAATGAAATTGAATTTAAGCATGATATTCACAAGGCAAGCTTGATTCTGTTTCCAAAATTAATTATTTACCAAAACTTAGCTGCAGATCTCTATATTGAACTAGGATAGATTCAATTCAAACATATCAACCAAGTAAAACCTGAGACCAGTGTTGCAATATCAAAGATAAGCAAGAAAGGTAAAATGACCTTACAGCTGGACAGATCCAACTTCATGATACTACTACATATTCAAGAACAGAACTTAAAAATCAAAATCCAAGCTTGCATCAGTTTCTGGTGTATACCTGAGTAGTGTGTTCCTCCTGCATGTGCATCAAGTTCTGTTTTGATTCTTCCCTGCATTCTGCAAGTTCTTTTTCGTACTTCCTTTCCATTTCTATAAGAATCTTGTCCATCTGAAGATGTGAAGAAACTTTATGAATGTTTAACAATGATGTGATTCCCCTGCTCCCTCAACCCCTTGACTGGCAGTACATAGTAACATGAATAGATGACAAGTTGACAAACCTTTTCTTTTTCTTGATTGACAATCTCCTGCTTCTCCACTTCATATTTTCTTCGGATGTCATTAATGGCCTAATAAAACTATTTTCAGCTTTAAAACAACTTGTCCAAGAATAACTTGGCCAAAATATGGAAAAGGAAAAGGCTACCACCTGGTCATTTCTCTGACACAATTCTTTCAAATGCCTCGACAACTCAGTCTGTTTGCTCTCAAGCATAAGATCGTATTGCTTTCTCAATTCAGCAAGTTTACTTTCAGCAGCAGTCAGCTGACCTTGATTCTGCAGTGGCACAAAACAATAATATTGATGGAAATAACTCGGATTGACACATGGTCACAGTTCATTTATTTCAGGTAGATTTAATAACCTCTGAAATTTGATCTTCCAGTTTCTTCTCTCTGTCCTTGTGTTGCAGAATCAGCTGATCCTTCTCCTGTAAAGTACTATGAAGCTGGTTGACTTTTTTTTCCAACATATCTTCCTGCTGCTCATGTTTCTCGTTCTCCATTCGAAGAGTTTCTATATGTTCAACTTTTCTCTGTACTTCTGCCAGGAACTTTTCAGTACTATCTTTGTTCTCTGCCTCTAGTGTTGAAATCTTGAGCAGCAAATCTTTCTGTAAGAAGTATTATAGCAGGTTTACCATTGGAAATAAACATTTGACAGTATGACCATATTCAGTAGGGTAAGGATTTCAAACCATTGTGTTTTCAGAAGATCTTGCAGTTTCTGATAAGGATGTTATGTTCTCTTCCAGTCTAGAAATCAATGCTTCAGCCTCCATCTTCTTGGAAACTAAAGTTTTCACTTCAGTCTCCAACCCCTTGATTCTCTCTCCTGCTACATGGTTTTCCTCGGAAAGCTGTGCTGCAGAAGACCCATGGTCTTTCTTCATCTTTGTTATCACGTCATTCAACTCCTCATTCGCAAGATGCAAAGCATCTTTCTCCGCCCTCATGCAGAAGAGCTTTTCTTGCAGTTGGTCATACCTTTTCTGAGCAAGTTTAACTGTGAAATCCATTTTCTCCTCAGCTACCTTCAAGCTAGATTCGTACTTTAGGTTTAGCTGATCAAACTTGTCGGAGAAGGCCAAACTTTGGTCATTAAGTTGAACCAACTGCTCCGAAAACAAATGAACAGAACCTTCAAGGGTTCTCATTTCGTGGATTGATGAAGCCAATTTACTTGCAAGCTCGTCTTTGCTTAACTCAAGGTCTCTTTTTTCTTTTTCTGATTTTTCCCGACTGATCATCAGACATTTAATTTCATCGTCCTTCATTTTTAATTGAGAATGCACCAATCCCAGCTCAGACTTCAAGCTCTCCATGGCTAATCTTTCAGCTTCTAAATTTGCGTCAATCTTTTTGATTGTGGAATCTGCAATCATGTGTATATTAAAAAATGTTGTTGGAAAAAAAAAAAGCCAAATCCTTGAAGTAATATAGTGAAATAAATGTTGTAGCTGGAATTAGATGTTGAGATTCACTGGATCATTCTGGATAGAAGGCTTAAGTGTATTCAGAGACATTGAGCAGCAGCTCTAATCTGCAAAAAATGCAAAATCAAATTTGGTGGACAAGAACTATGAACCTTTTTCCTCTATGAGACTGGATGTCCTGCTTTGTTCGTCTCTATAGAAGTTTTCCCTCTCTTCTTTCTGAACTTTTAGGTCCTGCAGCTCCTTATGACCTGCAGTTAGAAAGGAAGATGCATTAGTTCTCTTCTTTGAGTGACAAATAGCTGTCATTAATCCATGAGAGTCATTTGAAGACATTATGTGGCTAATTTTTTCCAATAAAGGACATCAATATATCAGAAGTGACTATTGTGTCAATAGGATTGATGAATACATAGAAAAGAAGCTGACCGAGAAAACTTACGAATTCTTATAGTTTCCTCTGCTGATTCCAACTTAAGCGAGAGTTCATTCAACTGCTGATTTAGACTGTCAAGAGTAGCTGAACTTGCAGAAAGCTTGTATTCAAAAAACTCCCTATCCTTCTCAGCTGTGTAGGAACGCCAAATGCTAAGCCAAATGAAGAGAGTAAAGAAATTCGTAGTGATTTGATTCATGGAGAGAATGTACCATCCTGGACCTGCCCAGCTAATATTTGCAGAGTTTCAGTAAGCTGTTCGCAGAGTGCTTTTGTTGAAGAGAATTTTGACTCTAACCCTTTCCAGAGCTTCTCATCCTCCTTCTGCTTCACCTTGAGCTTAGCATTTTCATTAAAAGCAGTCTGCAATTTTTCCTCCAGCGAGCGGACAAGCTCCATTGATTTCTTCAGTTTAGTATTCTGAAATATTGTCAAATTGATCATTTAGAAAATCATTCACCTTATAGGCTTTCATTAGTATCTGGTCCCTTCTAAACAGAACAGAATTGCTAAGAGCCCCAAAAACTAACCTTGACGGAAAGAGATGCTAGAATCTCATATTTGATGACATAAATGGCAGATAATGGATTGGAACTTTCAAATCATTTAACTGGATATTTTTAAAAATTATTCTACATGAAAGGTTGATTTAGCTTCCTTTCAAAAATTGCTATCCTCTGACTTTCTATCATTGCATAGTTATAGCATACAGTCAATTTCAGGAAAAAGCATTTCGCAAAGATCAAAATCCATCAGGCTATACATAGATGCGAAACAAAGACAAGAATTCTAAGAGAAGAGGAAGCAGTGGATTCGATTTCTCTTACCGCCATATCAAGGTCAGTCTTAACGGAAGCTTGCTCTTTCACCATCTTCTCTGGAAACGAACATATAAACCAGAGTAAATTGACTAAAACTAACAGAGAAATCAGAGAAAGTAAACGCATTGGCCAGATCAAACCTGCGGTGATCTTTAAATTCGCGAAACTTCCCATCGCGAGTGAATCTGAGGAGGTGCGCGAAGAGAAAGAGAAGGTCTTCCCGACCCCCGAGGACGATCCTGACAGGGACCTGAGCTGGTCCAAACTCTTCATGCTCGGAAATCCAAGCTTCTGCATCTCGAATCTGAAAGCCGTGACAGCAAAATCCTGGAAGGAGATGCGGAGCAGAGAAGATCGGAGAAGGAACGTGCTTGGCTTCGAACTGACGAGCTACTCTGCCGTGAGTTGAGTTGAGGAAATTAAGGCGCCAAACCGAATGCCCGCTGTATTTATATGTGCGAAGTCCCCTAACAGTAAATGAATTTTCAAATTTATTTTTTGAAAATTGCTTCTAAGATTATTCTTTCAATTTATTAAAATACTCCCCTAATTATAACTTTTTTCACTCGACACCTTATTTAAAATTTCAATGTCTCATTTTTTTTTTTACACCACGCAATATCTCGACCCACTGAAACGCAATTTAAGGTTAATTTACGGTCGAATCGGGATCTCTGAAAAAATTTTCGTTGACCCTCCCAATATAAAGATTGATCTTGTAAACATTAACTTGAGAATTTAGTAAATGAACCACTAGACCAACCTCAACTTAATTACTTATGTTGAAGGGTGCTCCATAGTCCATGTGATGTTCTGGTTTTCCACAAGGAATATAGGTGGAAGTTTTTCTTGGGGGAATGGCTTGTAATAACACTAAAACATGACCAGGATTACATCAACAATTAGGATTACTCTGCAAGAACGCTTAAAAGTAAAGCAAATCCAACGACCAAAACTGCCAGCTCTCGACAGGCCATACTCATCTCGTATGATACTCTTCTACCTGCTTTACCAGGA
Source organism: Lagerstroemia speciosa (assembly GCA_037672795.1). Taxonomy (NCBI): domain Eukaryota; kingdom Viridiplantae; phylum Streptophyta; class Magnoliopsida; order Myrtales; family Lythraceae; genus Lagerstroemia; species Lagerstroemia speciosa. The sequence goes on along the minus strand of CM075294.1, from coordinate 5,185,682 downwards.
TTACCAGGCGTGGAACCATCTGCATTAACGTTTAGACCAAGCGGGGCACGCGGAAAAACAACAAACAAGAACCGCCTGATGACCTCTATGACAATGACAGTGTATGATCAGTGCTATACGTGGAGGACTGAACACCAAGGATGAGGGTGGAGATGAAATGGGCTTCAAGGTTGGACAGTTGATCTTAGGCCACAGAGCACGAGAGGCTGGAGAACGAAAGTTTTATTGGGGGAAATTCGACGAGTCCCAGAAAGACTGGTTTTTCGGGCACACTTCAAGGATACAATGAGCAGTCTCCAGCAAGAGGAACAATTTCAGCGCACTGAGTTGATGGATAGGCCAGACTCGAGAGAGAGAGTTTGGGGTCACATTAGCACAGCATTCATCCTCTGGAGTAAAGCCAAAAACTTTAAAAAGCTCAGGGACACATTAACTCCCTTGTAGATCAAGCAAAGTTATCGATTCATCAATGTTAATGCTCTAGGAAGACAAGGAATGATCAAATCGCTGATATGGGCCAATGAATCAGATCAGAGTTTGTCCAATAATGAGTGATTCCAGAACTGAAACCTCTTTCAATTCCATATAATTACATCGGATAGAAGTTCCCAGATAAAAACCCTTAATCCACACAAAATATCTCAAACCGCAAATCCAAAGTCGACCATAAGGATCAGACTTCGTCCTCGTGGAGGAGCATGTTGGGGATGCCCTTGTTGACGGGGAACTTGCGGCCGGTCTCAGGGCACACGAGGGCGCCCTCCTCGAGGTGGAGCTCCAGCAGGGCGTGGTGGAATCGGTGAAGGAACTCGGGCGACTCGAGCATGGCTGGTTCGGCCGACTCGGGGAGCTCCGAGTAGCCCATCGACTTGGCGGCGTCGACGAGGGCCTTCCAGTCGACCTTGGGGAACATGTTCCTGAGGAAGTCGGGGTTGAGTTCGACGGGCTTCTCGAGGACCTTCTCGGCCTGGATGATCAGGGGGAAGCCATTGGAGACCCCCTTGATGTTGGAGGACAGCATGTTGTGCGTCAACAGCCTCATTCTCTCGTACACGAAACGCCAAGATCGGCTTCAGCTCTCCCTGAACTGAAATCCTCTGGGTTTAACGCGCAGACAGAGAGAGAGAGAGAGAGAGAGAGAGAACTAAACCCTAAGCCCAAAAGGAAGAAACTTATTGGGCCCATTTGATTGGACATAAGCCCAACGTCTCAAAATCCCTTTGAAGAGAAACTAAAGATAGACATATTGAAAAAGTCATCTTGTATGAATTTTATCTCTCAGTGAATCGACTCGAATCGAATGTAAATTATTCAGGATTCATTAAATTTTTAAATATCGGATAGTACATATGGAAAAGTACATTCACCCTTGATACATCCGGGCTCCTGCTTTCTCGTCGGACGTAACGTATTATTATCATTCACTCGTTGATAAGTCAACTAATAAGATCCTCCTTACGTTTTCGTGATCATCCACCGCAAATTTAACAAGTATTTTAATTTTATTAATTTATATGAATATCATGAGGGTTGCAGCCTAAACGTATATAATATACATACATGATGATTTAAAAAAATATTATGTGGAGAGTTTTATATATAAACTATATAAACTATACATATATACAGTCTCTTGTGGCATATAGGAAGACCTATGATTCTCATTAATTAATTAAGTGGCAGAGTTATCGCACTTATAATTCTTTCATTTATATGATTGAAATCTAAGCTTTTATTAAAGAAAAAATATCGAATCATTTCGATCAATTTATATTAATGAATAAATTACACATCGGAAAGTTTAGAGAATAAAACTTATTTGTAAGATTATTAATTACTATTAGTTTAGACTTTTAGATTAAAATGTTAACGTTCTCCTATCTAGAATTTCAAATAAAGTCAAGTAAACGCATTTACATGCATATATATATGTGTGTGTATGTGTATATATGTATCGGGCAGTGTGGGTGTATTTAGGTTAAACCAAACACGACTAAGGATTGACCGATTAGAAAAAATATGTGAGGGATCGTGGTGACCTTAAAACCTAATACCCAGAAATTGAGGGAAAACGTGATCTCAGGTTCTAGAGTCTGGTAAGTTGACGTGGGACTAGAATTTTATATTGCTCAATTGAGTCTTCGACCAAAAATTTACCGATTCAACCATTTTTTCAAGACAGTCATTATTCAACAAAATTCATTAATATCAATCACCCGCACATCGTCACTCGACGAGCCTGTCCCCCAAGTGGGTTGCGCAATTGACATATACAATTCTTTATTTGCATGGGCAACTCCAATGTCCATGCATTCATATTACAGCCACGTAATCGAAAGAAACGTAGAAAAGTTTCAAATTTAAAAACTAGAAACACATGCATATTCATCACAAACATGTACAGGAAGAGGTTTGCCACGAGATCCTGACTTTCAACCTGGCATTGGCATTTTTAAACTCAGCTTGTTGTCTGTCACATCTTATATCTATAAATTCAGCAGGTCATGCGTCTAATTCAAGTTTGAACCGAGTCGATCTATTAATAAGGGGTAAAACTCGTCCAATCATAAATTTTCTACATTCACAAGACTCGAATTCGAGATATTATTTCAGATGGAAGATGTGTCACAGCCATGATATTTTGAAACTTTGACACTTATATACGTGTGCGTGTACTTATATAGATTGTATCCAATTTGAAATTTCGGACGTTGCGTTCTGGTTGGGCTGTTAACGATAATCACTGTAGCTGTGTCCATTATTGATATTGGTTAGGTTGGCTAGCTAGCGTTGAAATAGTTACTACACCGTGTGTATGTATTATTGTATTGTTTTCCGACAACAAACCTAATCAATAAGATCTATGATTCCAAATCTACTACTAGCTAGATTCACTGACGACTATATTAAAACATAAACAAAGAATAAGGGATTGGTGCAGTGCCATCGTTATCGATCCGAAATCAAGAAATTTCACATTCGGGCTTGATCAGTGGGACTCCTCGACCCATTCTGAGACATATTATTCTCTGAGACGTAGATACATGCTTTCTATATATGTTATGCATAAATGAGATAATTTCGGGATCAATGACACGTTCGGATTACCTTGGCTGAGGATTTAAATCGATTCACGAAATTCATACAGCCATCTCGATTGCGAATGAGGTTCCCTACAACAAACCTCAGCGTATTGAAATCTCGCTTGCATGGGTGGATTTAGGGGGGCACGGGGGCGCAATCGTCCCTGAAACCGAGAAGATCCTCAATATACTATATATATATATATTTTATTTCATTTTATCCCATTTTTCATTGAACTACTCTATTTCGCCCTCCCTGAATTCGTTATATTAGTGCCATATAGAGTTTCACCCCCTGAATTTGTTACGTTAATGTCCTATAGAATTTCGGTCTCCCCCGAGCCAAGTTTCTGGACCCGTCCCTGCTCGCATGAGTAGTCATCGATGTTACGTGCATTTATAAGTTGTATGCGTGGAACATAAATGTAATTATGATGGTTGGATTATATGAATGTACGGAATTTGGTGAACCAGAAGTTTATGTGTATCCCATCCATGGAAACGTTCCGAGGGGCCGGAAATTAATGCAAGTTGGGATTAGGAGGGAGATTTAAATTATAATGATGATAAATAATTGATAATTAGCTGTTGCTTAGCTAATTACATTAGTTGAGGCATGCCCAATACTTCGGAATTGCAAAATTGCTATCTGAGCTGAGTTCATGGATGACGTAGTGAACTTAACTAATAAATATTTGACACATAGGTAAATGTATCAAATCGGGTCTAAAAAATAACTATTATTAACGAATAAAAAAATGATATGACATTTAATGATGATGTGTTAAACATTTATTGGTCAAATAAACGGATGACCGAGAAGCTGAACTCATGTAAGAATCTCCCTTCGGAATTGTAAGGTGATAAAAGAGAAAACTCTGTGGTAGTTGAGCTCTGATAATTAGGTTCACAATTATTACTTTTTTTTATATATATATATTACTGGTATCCAAAAATTATAAGAATATCAGACTAATCCAGTTCGAGTTAAATCGGCTCGCTAAGGATCAGTTGTAAATCTCACACAACATCAGTTTCCTTCATTTATAAAATCTCGAATTCGAAAATTTTAATCAAAGGGATCAAGTGTAGATTTAATTTAACTGACTCATGTTGGTGGGTGAGTTCACTGTTATGATTAAACACTAGGTGGATAGTAATCATTTATTATAAATGAGTAATGTCCAATTAACCAAGGGGGTTGGGACGAGTGGTAAGCAGCTCGGTGCCGCTTAAGGAGGTCCCAAGTTCGAGATTTCACGTACGCAGACACCCCCCTTGGAAGCCTCACCCGCCATTGTCAGGCGTGCGACCCGGGACAACCAACGAATTAGTCAAGTATGGTTGGCTGAAAGATGCCGTCTCACCGCTGGTGTGGTCTGCTTGGATACCGTGACTGGTGACTAAAAAAAATGTCCAATTAAAATTTATTCAAAAATATATGTGTGGAATTATAGTGAAACCATACCTATTCTTAAATTAATTCTTATTTATTCTTGCTTTTTTTTAAAAAAATAAAAAAGTAAACTAGGGACATACGCTTAACTAGAAATAGAATGAAGATAAAATAAATTATATAAGAAAATCTCACTGATAAAAATTAAATTTAGGATTTTTCAAACTCGGATCGAGGGTAATACCAAGCGACATTTCTGATTTACGATGATGAATAAATGAGTGATATAAAAATTTCATAATTTATATATGTATGTTTTTGGTGGAAACTTGTGGAGGCAAGCAAATTACCATCAGCTGTCTAGCTGGAAATTATATATATATATATATATATATATATGTGTGTGTGTGTGTGTGTGTTATATTTTAGTCTTACATCATTATTTCTCTCATAACCTCAACTTGCATATATCAACGTATTAGGTACGTAACAGTGTACACGGTCGGGTCGATGCGAAACTGAGACTTCGGTCCAAGCTACGATTTTGCTTCTTCTTTTGTGTTTGTTTGGATTATATATTGTTCTCGATTTGGACGGTTAGATTGACGTACGTAACAAGCGCTCATACATATGTCAAATACGAAAAAAAAAAACAAAAAAAAAAACAATATATACGAACCACGTTCATTGAAAACCCCTCATGGTCGAATGTAGTTTAACTTGTGATCCACGGGACTTTAATCTAATTTGGTTGATAATACCAGGCAGTGGTCTCACATAAAGGAAAATTATTTACAGATCATTTGACTTTAATCTAATTCGGTTGCATAAATTTATTCAAAATTATTTATATTATACAAGAGTTAAAAGTAAATCGAGGAAAAGCCGTGGTCCAGTGGACCCCGTGGCTACGACTCATTATCACTGAGAAAGAATTTGCTATATTTAATAAATAAGATTTCTTCGAAAAAAATAAAAAATAAGATTATATCAATCAGATAGATCGATTATTATCTTTGAACTACTCTTTAATATATTATTCAAATACTATTTTCTTTTTAAAAAATTACTTATTTCCCGGCTTAAGTATTTATCGGACCATTATCATACGTACGTTGGGTTCTCCATCGATATTACTCTTTCTAATAAAATTACACTCTCGAAATTTTAATTTGTAATTTATAACGTTCCTTTTTTCATATCTTCACTCTCCTTGCATCATTTTATTTCTTTCGATAATGAAATAGGTCCGCGAGTCTAATACAATAATACTAAACAAAGATAAATAAAAGATACGTAACTCTCACGTTGAGTCAGGGTTTTATATTACTGCATGAAGACAGCATCCTCTCGGTGGTTTTATCTATATTATTTTAAGGGAGAAGTCGGTAGTTTCTATTTCTAAAACTACCCACAACTATAATTTACTTACACCATAATTCTATATTCTCCGTGTCATTTCAGTCATTTTAAAACAAGTATTTCACCAACTATTACCTTTTTTATGACCGTTTTATTCTAAAAATATGCATGAATCTTTCCACAGTCGTGATTATTTGAAACATGCGCTGATGGGGTTCCATTCTACAACTATATTTTAGTACGTTTTATAATTTAAAAAGTTTTGATCCGTGGGAGTGGAACAATTCGATTAATTTATTTATAATATTATATTTATCTTTCTCAATCGTCTTCGACGATATTTACTATACGTAACATAGGTCATTCGCTAATTTTTTTTATAGACCAGCACCTAGAGATTTTCCTTGTCTGTACCCACGTGGGCTGCTGTGCTGTGTGTGTGCATACATATGTATGTGTGTGTGTATATATATATAGATTATATATAGACGGACACACCCACCCGTATCTGGGAATGAACGTTAATTAACGACCACTTGCAATACTCAGAGATTGGAGACATGACAGCTCCCTGTGGCTGTAGGTCATTGATGCCTGACACTTCGTTATTTATGCAACAGGGTGGTCCAGAGAGTCAAGTCAAGGTTTTTGTCCGGAGAGCATCTGGCAGAAGTCAAACAAATATTCATTAAACCTTTGAAAATATTAAACTGATAAATACTAATATTGTATTGACTTTTAACTGGCTTATAAGAGATGTGAATATATGAAATCCAAAAGCTCGAGCCTATATGTGGTGGTATAATGTCCGATCCCTTATATTTCTCGCATTTTCTTTTAACTTATCCGATGTTGAACATCGATGAAAAATTTCACACGGTATCAAAACATGTTACACTGTGAGCTCACGCTCACAAAACCCAAGTATGGAACTCGTGGTCGATAAAGTCTGAGTATAAAAAAAAGTTTGACTCGTGATCGATAAACTGATAATTGAAGAGGAAGTCTTACTCGTAATCAATTATCCTCATTATTTGAATACATAAGAAAATGTATTATTTCTCAGTTTCAATTAATGGATCCTTATCTGGCTATTTTCCTGGCTTGCATGGTTTATGGCAGGGCGACCCGCTCTCTCCTTACTTATTTGTTATTGCAATGGATTATCTGTCGGTGTTGCTTGATAAGGCTGCTTCTAGTGGGCTGCTTAGTTATCATCCTCGTTGCAGGAAGATACGATTGACTCACCTTTGTTTCGCTAATGATCTTTTATCTTCATGAAGGGGTCTATGTCCTTTCTCCAATCTGTCCTTGCTGTTTTGAACTAATTCTACCAACACTCTGGCCTGCAGCTCAATGCTGATAAGTCGAAGTTATTTACTGGGGGCCTTGACTTGTCTATTGTAGCTGTTATGCTTACTGCTTCTGGTTTTAAGCATGGGTGTCTCCCTGTGCGCTACTTGGGTGTACCTTTAATCTCAAGGCGCCTCTCAGCAAAGGAGTGCACGCTTTTGATTGATCATATTACAGTGAGGATAACACGCTGGACTACGAGGTACTTGTCTTTTGCAGGTTGCTTACAATTAATAAATTCGGTATTATTTAGCTTGGCTAATGACTGGTTTGCTAACTTTTTGCTGCCAAAGAGTGTTATTAATCTTGTTCAACAAAAGTGTAGTTCCTTTTTATGGCATGGTACTGCGAGTGGCTCTAAAGGGGCTCGAGTTAAATGGAGTCATGTGTGTAGACCACGAAGTGAAGGTGGTTTGGGAATTCGGGACCTAGAACCCTGGAATAAGGCGTGTATTTTCAAAAACATTTGGTTATTATTGATGCATGCCGGATCATTGTGGGTAGCATGGACACATAGCTATCTGATAAGGGAAGGTCCTTTTGGTCTCTTCCTATTCTAGGCGATTGTTCATGGAATTGGAGGAAGATTTTACAGTTTCGGGATCTCATACCTTTACTAGCTTATCGTACTCTTCCCATGAGAGCCGAGGACACATTGATGTGGTTACCTTCTCGAAAAGGTACCTTCACTGTTAGAAGTGCTTGGGATCAACTTCGCCCCAAGGGGCTGAAGTTCAGTGGTGCAAATTGGTATGGTTCTCAGGCCATATTCCACGAGCCTCATTTGTCTGTTGACTTGCCTAATTCAACATATTGCCTACTAAAGATAGATTGAGACAGTGACAAATATCTGCAGAATCTGACAGTTGCGACTTCTATTCTTTGGAGCAAGAGTCTCGCAACCACTCTTCTTCAGCTGTCCTATTACTAGAACTGTTTGGAGACATTTATTACATAAAGTAGGAATTGTTCGCCAGACAGTAAACTGGATGACTGAGTCAACTTGGTTGCTATCACACAAGGGTAAGTCTTTAGATACTACCATCCTCAAGTTATTTTGGACTCAATATATGTACGTGGTTTGGCTTGAACGCAATTCTCGAGTACATCATACTTTGCAGCTATCGATTGACATTATGGTGCATCATATTTTTTAGACGGTGCGAATGAAACTTGTTTCATCTCTAACCTTAGATTTAAGATTCACTCTTCGCAGCTGTTTACCTTTTTAGGTATTACCTGCACATAAACAGTTCTGACTAGTTGTAAATTTTGAATATATGAATACATTGCACCTTTCCAAAAAAAAAAAAAGATTGTGGATGTGGAAAATTACAATCTCTTATCAAATAAATGAAAAGAAAATTATGCGAGAATAATATTTTAAATTTCTGGATTAAATATAAATTCAGACCACTTACAAGTTTAGTTGCAATTATACACTAGGAATCTTATTTGTACTTTTTCAATGTGAAATTACTCTTTATTAACAGAAGATTAGACTTAATTATGTATATGTGTGTGTAATTAACTATATGTGGCGTATACATGGTCTCGCTGCATTTCTCCCCTGCCCTACTGACAAAAAACTAACGACATCCTCGTCACAAATATATATATATATATATCAACTATACTATGTCGTAGTATTATTAAACTAGAGTTGGTCTGACTGTCGTCATTGGTCGGAAAACGTGAGAAAGAATAAAATAAATAAAAATACTCCCGGAAAAAAAATCCAATTATTTTTAAAAGAAATATTAAAAGAATGGAAGGGAAGCAAGAAACGGTTGAGGGTGACCATGCATAAATAGCTGGCCAATGAGTTTTGGTGATCGTAGGTAGGAAGAAGAGAAAACACGTAACCGAATAGCAAGGAAACCTTTGACGGAAACCACAGTTAAGAGAGATCAGTTATGGGAAGGTCTCCTCCTGCAGCCAAGAATGGTCTCAAGAGGGGCCCCTGGGACCCCGAGGAGGACAAGAAGCTCATCGATTTCATCGAGAAACACGGCCCCGGCAACTGGATCTCTCTTCCTAAGCTTGCTGGTTTGTGAAATTCATAACCGCTTTATCTCTAAGATGGACTGAATGAGGAAATAAAGGCTCTCTCTTCTCTGTGATGCGCAGGTCTCAATAGGTGCGGGAAGAGCTGTAGACTAAGATGGATTAATTACCTGAGGCCCGATATCAAGAGAGGCGGTTTCACTGCTGAAGAGGAGCAGATGATCTTAAGGCTACACTCGATCCTAGGGAACAAGTAACACTCTCAAACTATGGCTTAATTCGGTTTCTATTCTCGATTCTTTGGGATGGATATGATCAGAATCCGGTGTAATTTGCAAGTGTTTGAATGATACCAAGGAACTTGAAGATCATGGGATAATGCATGATAATTGGCTCTCTCTAGCTAGCTTGTTGGTTTTCATTAATCTCTCCATCTTTCTGTTGAGCTAGGTGGTCTGCAATTGCCACGCAACTACCGGGCCGAACCGATAACGAAGTCAAGAATTTCTGGAACACCCATCTGAAGAAGAGACTGATCCGGATGGGGTGCGATCCAGTGACCCACGAGCCGAGAACCGATCTAATGATGACGACTTGCTCGAGGCTCATGGCCATGGCTAATCTCAAGAGTCTCCTCAACCACATCCCATTAGATGTAAATGCAGTTTATAAGCTGCCATACCTCAAGCAACTCCTGCAGTCCACAGGCAGTGGAGCTCCCAACTTGGTCAATTCAATCCCATCTCTTCTTCTTCTCCTCCTCAAAGAAAACCCAATTTTAAATTCAGTATCGCAGCTGGAAAATCAGGCCTCATTTTCTCATGGAGCAACCATCCCTCAACCACTCCACCATCCAATTACCACAGTTCCATTAATGACCAGCCCTACTTTGCAATTAGACCCACAAGTCCTTCTCCCTCCCGTCTTCCAAACAACGCCATTTAATGCCGAGCCGGGCCAATCCAGTGGTTTTCTTCAAGGGGATAACCTAACAGACAATATTTCTCAATGGGACTTTCAGTCGGATTATGGGGTTGTTCCTTCATTCATGAATGAAGCAACAACTCCGATTAGCAACCTTGGAGATGTCACGAATAGTTCCAGCCTTTACAGCGACCGTAGCGAAAGTTCTTCTCCGTGGACGGATATTTTCTTTGATGACCCGACCGTCCAGTAGATCAGCTCGATCTTATAAGTGAACACGATATGAGAAGTGTGGTGGTGGTGGATTAAAATAACAATGGTGGATCATGTTTTTTCTTTCTTTGTAAATTTCGTGTTCTCCGAGGTTTATAAAGCATTACTCGGACATATACATACACATTACATGCAAATGCAGGGCTTCCATGCCTTCGAGATTGAGAGAATGCGTGCTCTCTTGCATCATTTTAATCGGCGAGACTTCCCGTGGCAAAAGGATTTTTGTACGAAATATTTGTGACAATTATCAATTACTCGGTAAATAATTTCAGCCGACGATCGATGTAGACCGAATACTAATAATTTGCATTGGATATTTAGAAATATTGAATGGCATGATTCACGTTGGAATCAAGAAGGATGGATGAAGGATTGGTGATGAGTTATAGCATCCGGTTGATTAGACAATAACGACGAAACTTAGAGGTAGGTTTCCCTTCTTCTTTTATTTATTTATTTATTTATAATTATTAGTACAATTAGTCAAATTATAAAATTTTCCAGCATCCGATGTCTCTCACTTTTTCTTTTTTTTGGATAATGTAAGATCCGATTCTTAGACCCTGAGATCGTATGATTTCGATCACACATTAAGTAAATAAATCTGTACCTAATGTTTAAACATATGAGTATATATACATACATACGTGTATATATATGGTTGGTGGCAACGACATGGATTCCGTTTAGGGGAAAATGAAAACATAGTTGTTTTTTACGTCAGTCATAGGAAATTAGACATGTTCTAGAACTTTTCTCCCCCAAATAATCGAGTTTTATGTTCCTTTTTTAGTTAATCCTCGACTCAACCATCGAACCGTTCCTTAATTTTATCAGATGTCTCATAATCAACGATGCAAATTAAAGGAGATAATCCAATGATTCATAATCAATTTTCTCACCCGTCGAACAATCTAACAAGTAGGCTGCGAAATTTCTTCTGGGTGTAGCCATGGCCTCACAAAATACGATTTTCCCGTGTTAGTATTTAACTTTCTCATATGATAACTCGCTTCAATACGTGTCTGTATTGGACCGGGCTGAACCGGCCCATCATAGGTTGACTTGGGCCGAAAATTGCCCGGCCCAGGAATGATTTATTTAAGAAAAATGTTTAGTCCGACACCACTTATTTATACTAGACTTCGAGCTGTACTACACACGGAATTGTCCATTGTATAGTTGATTACAAATTTTTATTTTTGACAATTGAGTATTGATTTTCTAGCTAATTAATCTTTGAAGAGTGTATAGCAAGTAAATAAACAAAATATATAATTATAAATGAAAAATTATAGAATAGTTATAACGTTATTCGGTGGTTATGGTTATATGATGTCCTGTTTGGTAGCCCGTAGTGGGCCATTCAGTTCCTGCCCAATTACATATGAGATACCTAATACATGGTTAAGTTGCAATTTGTGTTCGTAATGGGATATTCAGATTCGAGCCCAATTCCAACCCATATGGAATAGATATCGCCGATCTTAATATATGTTATTATCATTATGAATTGGTTCAATATGACCCGTAATGGATTTTATTGTCTGAATTGTCATTATTGTTCTTCAAAATTTCAAAAATTATAAAATGAACCTTAAAAAAAGGACTATTCATGAGGATTATATATAAATGTCAAGGTTGTTTTCAATAATTAATTAAAACTTTGCATTACGGCCGGTAAAGTTGTAAATACTCGGTAGCACTAACTTTATATATTTTTTTCTAACACAATAATATTACATTTTTAATCTATAATTCATGAAAACCGAAGAGTTTTTTTAGAGCGAAGTTGATTTGATTACCCCGACACATATCAAGACGTGCGACATTTCGGTCTGTAATCCTAGAAAATTCTATCGTGATTGAATTTTTCTGTAATCTCAACGTCATTTGAACCACATGCAGATACCCTTAGAAGGGAACAGCTGACAATCCCGTCAGAGGACTTGACATTTGATTGGGGGAATCGCCGTACCGAGACACGCCGACCAAGCCTCGCTGTAGATCAGCGGTCGTCAAACGTGCTTGAATTCCTGATCCAGGAAAATTTTAAGAAACTGACAATGTATTATATCTTGGCCCCTTTTAACCATTGGATCGGAAGCGTTGATCTAAGCTGTCTATTCTTTTCCCTTCTTACCCGATTATTTGTTCCCTTCTTTTTTTTTTTTTTTGTCTTTTCGCACATAACGACTTGCACCAAGGCACATGTGTGAATAATTAAAAATTTTGTTTTGTCCTTTAGTGTCAGATCTTGGCACAATACAACTTGTGTCACGGTAGATGTGTGAATCGATTTTCAAATAATTACAATTTTTGAATGAAATTACAAGTAAAAGTTATAATTCAATTGAAAGACTTTGTAGCATGTGAGTTACAACTTTGTTAACTAAATTACAAATAATACTTATAACTTAGTTCAAAGACTTGTAATATACTTAAACTGAGTTACAACTATTAGTTGTAATTTAGTTTAAAAAGTTGTAAATGGTGTGTAATTTGTGCGTTACAAGTCCTCGAATTGAATTACAACTATTAGTTGTAATTCGGTTAAAAAAATTGTAACAAATACATTACAACTCTTTAAGCTGAGTTATAACTATTAGTTGTAATTTAGTTTAAAAAGTTGTAAATAGTGTGTAATTGATGTTTTACAAGTCTTTGAACTGAATTATAACTATTAGTTGTAATTCAGTTAAAAAAGTTGTAACCAGTACGTTACAACTCTTTAAGTTGAGTTATAACTATCAGTTGTAATTTAGTTTAAAAAGTTGTAAATAGTGTGTAGTTGGTGCGTTACAAGTCTTTGAACTGAATTACAACTATTAGTTGTAATTCAGTTAAAAAAGTTGTAACCGATACGTTACAACTCTTTAACCTGAGTTATAACTATTAGTTGTAATTTAATTAAAAAAGTTGTAAATAGTGTGTAATTGGTGCGTTACAAGTCTTTGAACTGAATTACAACTATTAGTTGTAATTCAGTTAAAAAAGTTGTAACTGGCACGTTGCAACTCTTTAAACTGAGTTATAACTATTAGTTATAATTTAGTTAAAAAAGTTGTAAATGATGTATAATTGGTACATTACAAGTTTTTGAACTGAATTACAACTATTAGTTGTAATTTAGTTAAAAAAAATTGTAACCGACACGTTACAACTCTTTGAACTGAGTTACAATTATTAGTTGTAATTTAGTTAAAAAAATTATAAATAGTATGTCATTAGTGCGTTACAAATCTTTGAACTGAATTACAATTATTAGTTATAATTTTATTTAAAAAGTTGTAATTATTTAGAAATCGATAGTACCTCTACCGTAGCGTAAGTTCCATTGTGCAAACACATCAAGCTAAAAGACAAAGTGAAATTATTTACTATTTGCACTTGTGCCTTGGAGCCAGTTGTTTTACGCCATGGTGCTGTGCTCAAAGATTAAAAAAAAAAATTCCAGGATAATCCGCTATTGTCGGTAACCTGCACATGGTACCAAACAGTTAAGGTTTCATAGAGGCCTCTGCTGATCCAAATCGGTTTCTCCATTTTTCATGAGTCATGTCGATCATGCTGGCTACTAACAAAGTTGATGCCGGGAATCAACTGGTGCATGTCGTAAGTTTCAACGGGTCCATGCAATAATAGAAGGAGAGGGTCGATGAGAATTTTTCAAAAGTCTCCGTCCGATCACAGATTAGTCTCATAATACACTTCACCTGATTTGAAAATACTGCGTGGTGAAAGAACAGAGAGATTTATTCATATTCACACGATCACATTTAATAGGGACACGTGAATGGAATCTCAGTCAGACCCACTAAAAATGAAAAGTCGCAAAGGGCCCCCACAGAGGGCAAAAAGGGGAAATGCCAAATCCAACAAGTCTGTAGTGTACTCTTCCAATGCATGTCTCTGCCTCTCCCCCTCCAATCCTAAATCTAATATCAATGCGGACATAAACCGATTGGAATGATTCAATATCTCTTTTCTTTAAATGAAATTTTATATTTAAATTTTGTGAATAGAGAAAAAGTACGGAGAATTCTTGGATACATTTACGTTGATGAATTTACGATACACAGAAAGCTATGAATACCTCCCTATTGTGAAAATTTGCATATGATTAATTAAAAAATACAGGTGGGAAGATGATGTAATATTCTCGATCAAACTTACCAAGTATTCATTGATTAAGTTTGTGGATAATGTGACGGACACGGTTCACTTAAGAACCACTCGGCAGACATACTCTCTAATGATAACTCGGTTTAGTTCAACTGAGGCTGAATATGTGATAAACCGGATAACTTTTCCCGGTTCTTGTAGGGTGGTTCCTGTGGACAGCTGACCTCCTGTTTACCTTTTTTGCCCTTTTCGTTGGGAAGAGAATAACTTTTTATTAGGCAGGAAGATAATAACTCGATCTATTACTGAGTTAACGAATTTTCAAAAAATGATTTATTAAAAAAAAAACTCCAACTTGTATATAAAAATCGAAATTTTAACTCGAAGAGTCAACTCAAGTGAATAAAACGTGCGTATGAATTGTGCGAAAATTTACGAAGCTGGAGTTCGAATCTCCCTTAAGCATGTAATCCTTGGTGAGACTACCTATATATGTGTTTTACACAAGAACTGAACTGAACCGAACCGGTGAATTTATTAGGCATTCATAGGATTGAAAAGAATTAACTTATTGACATAAAAAAAAATGGAAATTTCGGCCACGACTTGTGAGTACGTAAAAATCTTCCAAGAATAGAAATCATTAAAGCATGGCATTAATTGAAAGGATATCCGGAGCAGGCAAAGCAATCAATGGCGAGCTTATCAAGCCCTGAACTTTGTTCAGGTTTCAAACAGTGTTGAAAACATTAAATTTTAAATAATCAGTCAGATTATAAAAAAGTGTCAGAAGTATTTGGGTTCAATGTTTTCATCGTACTTTTTATCCTCATATTCTCTTTTTTTCATTCTAGACTTATGATCATCGCCTGTAAATTGAAAAATGATATCATAATGGATATCAAAGAGCCTGCTTGAAGAAAACATGACAGATTTTGCTTGAAAAAAGAGCTGTTTGGAAGAGCATTGCAGGATTAAGGACGTGGGATACATTAAAGTCTGTAAATGATCTTTTTCAGGAAAATAGATCAAAAGGAGAAAAGCATAAATTTTTTTAATGGAGTTGGTCTAAATAGTGCAGTGAAGAATTTAATGAGTAGTGCGTTCAGGAATTTAAGTTATATATTGATATGGAGAGTGGAGAAATTAATCTTGATGAAGGTGTTTACATGCAAGAATTCCACTCGTTCGAAGACAGGATAATGGGAAGAACTAGAGATCCAACCGGATTTTGTCTTCTTGCAATAAGATGAGGGGGAAATTGTTTTCTTTCGTATAATGTTGATGAAAAAATCTTTTTAGAACAAAAAGTTGTGGCTGAGAATCGTTCTTGGTCAATTTTCGTGCTGTATTACCACTCTCACGTTAACAAGTCGCCTTCTCGTGTCTCCATTTTCTTTCTCCCTCTTCCTCCCACCATCCCTCCTCCCTACAACAGCAAACACGAACACGTCTTGAAAATGAAGTGGGGGAAAAGACAGCCCACTTTCATGGAAAATTTATTAATCTCGACGGAGAAAGCGGGAATCTTTGGTGAGGAATCCTGCGTTAATTAATAAGATTACATTGGCATATTGTTTCACCCTTTGGTGGGGTGGGGGCATGTTGCTGCCCAATCATATAAGGATCCAGTAATCAGTATAACCTTTTCAGATTACGTGTCTGGTGGGTGAAAGGTGAGATTTCTCTTAGAGGGCTGTGGTGGCTATGTCAGGTGGTGGGTGTAGCATAGTGTGGTTCAGGAGGGATCTGAGGGTTGAAGATAACCCAGCACTTGCAGCCGGCGTGAGAGCAGGACCACTGCTGGCCGTGTTCATTTGGGCGCCGGAGGAGGAAGGTCTTTTCTATCCCGGGAGAGTGTCCCGGTGGTGGCTTAAGCAGAGCTTGTCTCAGCTCGATTCTTCTCTCAAGAGCCTTGGGACAAGTCTTGTTACCAAGAGGTCCACTGACAGCGTTTCCTCTCTTCTTGAGCTCGTTGAGTCCACTGGTGCCACTCAGCTCTTCTTTAATCACCTCTACGGTCAGTAGTTAGCTCTGATTCTCCAGTCCTCGGTGTCTCTAATTTCCCTGAATTTGTTTCTTATGTCGTTTGTGGGTTGCTTCGATTGGTTTGATTTGGGGACTGGCTGCTGATTTACAATTGGGATTGAAGAATCTGAGTTGCGAATGGGGTGATAAGATTGCGAAGTTAAGGACTGAATAGAGAAAGCTGCACCACTAGGAAAGAAGAAATTTGATGTTTAGGCTTCTATTGTTGCTGTGTACAGTTATCGGCTGTGGTAGTGGTATAAGTGCCAATTGAATGTTTCTAGTAAACTCTAATGGCATGAGGATTGAGTATCAGAGAGTGTGAGCTTAAGTGTGCAGATCGAGTTTCGAGTTTGTTTTTGTTGAGTCGACAACCGGGGACATGGGAATTTCATCAAAATTGCAGGGCTGATGAGCCGATGACCTCCTTAGTTACCAAAGATTTGATAATACAAAGAAAAAATATCCCCCTTTTCTCTTTCTATAGATATTTTCATTATCACTAACATTTTCACTTCTATTCAACTTCAGAAGTAGGAAGATCACAAACATTTCTGGAGCACACCTGTAAAAGAGGGACTAACAGTTATCTGTTTCCAGTTTTATTATCTAATTGATTGACAAGTAAATAGGAAATTCAGCTTTATTTTGTGGTTTTTGCCTGGGCAGTTTCCACTTGACAATACGTTCTAGGAAGGATTGAATTCAATATGTATTGATTTTGTTGTTTTCAGATCCCTTGTCACTAATTAGAGATCATCGGGCAAGGGAGGCTTTGACTGCCCAAGGCGTGACGGTGCAATCTTTCAACGCGGATCTGCTATATGAACCATGGGAAGTCAATGATGAGCAGGGCCATGCATTTACAACTTTTGCTGCTTTCTGGGAAAGATGTCTCAGCATGTCATATGATCCGGAGGCTCCACTTCTCCCTCCTAAGAAGATCATTTCAGGTTTTCCCATCTTTGTTGTTTATACTTGTTAATCCCCCTTCCGGCAAGAGATTTTTTATCTGAAGAATGATTATCACAGTAATTTTCTGCCTCTTAAATTTATGGGATTATTTTTTACATAAATAATGCAACAGATTCCTCAGGTCATCTTGGATTCTCAGAACTTATTTTTTGATATCTCAAAGAAGTGAAATTGCTATTAAGCTCCCAATCAAATTGTTTTAGAATAATCTCATTGATCACTGGTGTAGCTGTATGAGTAAATATTTGTGTGCTAATCTAAATGTTATGAGCTGTCTGTCTGCACCATCTCAAGGTGATCTAACAAGATGCCCTTCGGACACACTGGTCTTTGAAGATGAGTCGGAGAAGGGAAGCAATGCACTGCTTGCCCGTGCGTGGTCCCCAGGCTGGAGCAATGCTGATAAGGCCCTCACAACGTTCATCAACGGTCCTCTGATTGAGTACTCCAGGAACCGGCGGAAGGCTGATAGTGCCACAACCTCATTCCTCTCACCTCATCTTCACTTTGGAGAGGTCAGCGTGAGGAAAGTATTCCACTCAGTTCGTATTAAGCAGGTATACTGGGCCAACGAGGGGAACAAGGCTGGTGAGGAGAGCGTGAACCTGTTCCTTAAGTCCATTGGGCTGAGGGAATATTCTCGCTACATGAGCTTCAACCACCCTTGCAGCCATGAGAGGCCTCTTCTCGGCCACCTGAAGTTTTTTCCTTGGGTCGTGGATGAGAATTACTTCAAAGCATGGAGGCAAGGGAGAACAGGCTACCCACTTGTGGATGCTGGGATGCGGGAGCTCTGGGCTACCGGGTGGCTCCATGATCGGATTCGGGTGGTAGTCTCGAGCTTCTTTGTGAAGGTTCTTCAGCTCCCGTGGAGGTGGGGGATGAAGTATTTCTGGGACACCCTTTTGGACGCAGATCTGGAGAGCGATGCCCTTGGCTGGCAGTATATCTCTGGGACCCTTCCTGATGGCCGTGAATTTGATCGCATAGACAATCCTCAGGTAGAGTGCAATTGATGAAAGAAGCATATCAGTTTAATTGACTCAATGCCCTTTGAAGTTTTATCTCATGGACATGTTTCTCAAGGAATTTCGGATGAAAACCATATCAAGATTTTGACCAGGGGGAGTAGCAAATTCTGTTGTGAACTTCAATTTATATGCAGACTCATTTATCCTTCGTTGATAAATTTTCAATCTATTACAATGCATCTTGCAGTTTCAGGGCTATAAATTTGACCCGAATGGAGAATACGTCCGCAGATGGCTTCCCGAGCTTGCACGTCTCCCAACTGAGTGGATCCACCACCCGTGGAATGCTCCTGAATCTCTACTTCAGGCTGCGGGCATCGAACTCGGATCGAACTACCCTTTACCTATCGTAGGAATCGATGCAGCAAAAGCCCGTCTTCAGGAAGCACTTTCAATCATGTGGCAGCAAGAGGCAGCCTCAAGAGCAGCAACTGAGAATGGGACCGAGGAAGGGCTGGGTGACTCCTTGGAATTTGCTCCAGTGGCACTCCCTCAGGATGTGCAGATGGAGGAGGATATTGGACCTGCACCTGAGCCTGAGCATCCGAGGAACCACAACAACCTGTCTGGTCCAAACCGCCGGCACGAGGACCAGATGGTACCGAGCATAACATCCTTGGTGAGGGCCGAGGAGGATGAGACATCGTCGGATGTTCGGAACTCTGTTGGCGACAGCAGAGGGGAAGTGCCTGGCACAAACATGAACGTGAACATGAACACGGATCATGACCCATCCCGAAGGGATGTAATGAGTGTAAATAACCTAGCGGCGCTCCAGACAATTGAAATCAACCCCAACAATCCTCCGCCACGTTATAACTTCACGATGGGGATACACAATGCAGCGGAGGATTCTACCGCAGAGTCATCAAGCACTACGAACCGGAGAGAGAGAGATGGGGGGGTTGTTCCGGTTTGGTCACCATCAACATCTGCATTCTCGGATCATTTTGTGGGAGATGACAACGGGATTGGAGCGAGCTCATCCTATTTGCCAAGGCATCGTCAGTCTCATCAGATTGTGAACTGGACAAGGCTATCTCAGACTGGGTAAGAACTAACCCTTTGTCGGTTCCTCGTCCGTTTGGTCGACTATGAAAACAGTTTCTTGCTCTGTATTTTCCCCTGGAAGAAAGTGTCATGCCGCTGATCTTGGGACTTGTTTACATTGCCTATGACCTCTCTTGACGGTGTAGTATAATACACGATTAACAGTTCTGTGTGCATCTTCTCAGAAGTTGGATCAATTACGCGGTCTGAGGCTCTTGCTGAGATGTGGATTGAATTGTCTAAATAAATGCTGGAAAGTTCAAATTTATAGTTGAAAACATTTCACAGTGCCTGACAGGTTCACCCTCTTAACAGGTGATATTACTCTTTCGGGTAACCAACCAGGAGATAGATGCAGGAGCCAAATGCAAAGTCAGGGTCAATAGATCGGTCTAACAACCGAATCCTGAGGTACATCATAGTGACAAACAGGGCCTGTGACCACTCCACTCTCGAGTCTGACCTGATCGACAATTAACTTCTTGGTATGGTGCCTCTGATGCCCTCCAAACTGTTGCAGGCGGCCACTTTCCCTTCTCTTTTCTTGTTGTATAAACTTTTTGGGTTCCTGTCTCCCTCACTCCCTCCCTTCCCGGAAGCTCTTGTTTGTGTCATACTGTATGCCGGAGCTGTTGTGTACAGTGTTCTGCTGTTTTCCTGTGAGCTGAAGAGAGAGGAGTTGATACGTAACATTTGTGTTCTACTGATAAACCCGAGCCGAGTGTGCTATTCTCGTGATATAATAACCGGGCGCTTGTTAAAATTCTGCAACCTATTTCATTATTGAATTTTGATGAAAATGATAACAGGTTTGTGTATCTGCTTGAAGGCAGTTATAACAACTTAGTTTTGAGTAAGACTACGTTAGCTAAATTTCGGGTTAAGACTGACCTGGAGCGTGTTTTTTCAGTGTCCATAAAGATCGTGCGCAGAGCAATCACAAAAACCATGACAAATGACACTCCAAGCACATTTATTTAACATATTTAAAACGGATCATTTGTCTGGCCCTTCCCATTGAATCTTGAAGCGCACATATCGGAAAATGCAGCGATTGGAGATGAATTTACAGAACCAAAAAGTACTGAATCTGATCAAATGAAAATCTTCGTGGAGCTGACACTGAATTCTCAGTATGGATTACAACAGAAATGGATCCACCACCAAGATGAAAAATTATAAGAAAGATAATCATCACATAAGAAGTTTCGAGGTGAACATGTCAGAGTACAAACACATTCAGACAACCGAAAATGAAGGTTTAAAAAAAAAGAGGACTGACAGTGTATGTGAAACTATGCTGCCATGACTCCTGCTCCTCATTGACTGTATCCCTCGGAGAATGGACGTGTTCAGGAGTCGTTGCTTTCACCTGGACTAGCTCTGCAAATCAAACACCCAATTGGGAAGTCCATAAATGATAGAGGTTATTAGGAGGCCAGTTACCAGTGAGAAGAAGAGATAGCCAGAATTACTGTTGCTTGATGGAAGGCCTTTTTTACGGCAGTTTACTAGTTTCACATGCCTCGGCTTAGTCTAAATTCAGTTTAACAGGAGAAAAAATTTGACAGTTTGAACCTCGTAGAAACTGAACAACTTGGAATGAGTATCTATAATCATCCGAGTATCCATGTTGATCTTAAACATTACTTGCTAACCATGATACCAAGAAATACAACTTTTGCAGATGTGCCAAGGATAGCATGGCAAATTAGCAACACAAAGGGGAAATAGATATGATAAAACATTACAAATTTCACAGTTTAATGTGATAACATTCTCTTACCTTTGTTTGCAGTTCATCAGGTTTAGATTGCTCACCTGGCAAGAAAGTACCAAAATAGATAAATCAGCAATTGCTAAATCTAAGTATATATATCAGGGTCAACTCAATCTCTAACCAATAAAACATAGTATCTCCTGGCAAAGGAAAAAGAGACCCTACAAAGGAAGAGGAACGTTGTCGAAAAATGCCAGAAAGATGCTCCTAGATTGGCTAATGAAGCCAGAGCTAAACATCCAAAGATATATCCATTGAGTGCCATACTCAAAAGCCTGGGGCACATTCTGTTACATGGAGCCACAGTTACTCATCTCCATGTGTGTGCATGCGCGTGCACATCTGCATGCATGTCAGAGAGAGAGAGAGAGAGAGTTGATGTTGTTTACCTCCTTCTTCAGGCAAATCTGATGTCCACAATGTGAGATTATCCCTAAGAAGCTGCATGATGAGGGTGCTATCCTTGTAGGAATCCTCATTGAGGCTATCAAGCTCGGCAATAGCTTCATCAAATGCTTGTTTAGCAAGATAGCATGCCCTATTTATCATAACAATTTTACATGATTAGAGCTCATATACAGTATGATTAAAGCATAATCTACGTGCACAAGGACATTCTTCGCTGTAAAATATTTTATGGAAGTGCATGAGCATGAAAATTTGCAACCATCTAATAGTCAAAGAACAATATTGCACACACTACAGCAACTATTAGTAATGTTGTGTCAGAGAGCATGCGTAAAGGTGAAAAAAAAAATGGTAAGCTATCAATCATCACATAACAAAAAGGATAATTAAAGAATGGAGCAAATGAAGTTCCACAAAATACAAAGGTGGTAGGGATACAAGAATATAATGCACCTCTCTGGAGAGTTCAAGATTTCATAATAGAAAACGGAGAAGTTCAAAGCTAGGCCAAGCCTAATTGGATGAGTTGAGGGCAGATCTGAGGTAGCACTTGAAGTAGCAGCCTGCAAATACAAGAAAATAAAGTTGGGAAATATACTGAGTTAAGAAACAATCAAGAAAATGAAACATATAAATTAAATCAAAGCAAACAACTCAAGTTGCATCTCCAGGCTACAGACCTCGTATGCCTTGAGGGATTGATCTGCAGTTTCTTTACGGTCATCACTGGCCTTAAATTCAGCAAGGTAACGATAATAGTCTCCTTTCCTGCCATATTCAAACATGAAGAGCCATGAACCATACAAAAGCTAACTGAATGAAGCAACACAAAATTTATGACCTCCTTCAAATGTTCTAGGGGTGCCATACTACTACCAACATGCTCCAGCAAAAAGGTTTTCAGAGGAAGAAACGAAAAGCAAACAACATACCAGGAAAAATGATGTCAATTTCAACAACAAAATCCTAGATCAAACAGAGTATCAGGCGGACATAATTGTAAAGCTTCTGCCTGGAGCAGTTTCTACCGACCCACCAGAGAGAAAATAGCTATCCAAATCTTAATCATAGGTCCAAGTATGTGGTGTAGAAGGAAAAACTGATATGAGAAAGCATACATTCAAAATTCACAAAATATAATTATTAGCTTGCTGCACGACATTTCATAAATAAATCCATCTTCTTCACATATTGCAAGTTCCTAATGTATTGATCATCGAAAGAAAAAATATGATCAAATATATCGGCATTGTAGAAAAAAGAGAGTGCTTACATCTTATAGTAGAAAACAGTAGATTCTCCAGTAGAAGATGATGGAATGAGGTGCTTATCAATAACGGAGAGAATGTCATTGCAGATCTTGTTAAGCTCATCTTCAACCCTGCTCCTATAATCCTTGATCCTCTTCACATGCTGCTCATTACCCTTGGTTTCCTCCTTCTGCTCAATGGAAGAAAGAATACGCCATGATGCCCTCCTAGCTCCAATGACATTTTTGTAGCCAACAGACAACAGGTTCCTTTCTTCAACAGTCAATTCCACATCCAACTTGGCAACTTTCTTCATGGCCTCAACCATCTCTGCAGCAAAGAATGAGTATGAGACAAGTTGCAATCATCCATCGAAAAATTATAAATCCCCCATAATTAAAATACTAGTAATATAAGTGCTCCAGCAGTCTGTAACCCATGTTAGAAAAGTTACTCCACTTTTTACATTCTCCAAAAAAAAAAAAAAAAGGCCACAGAGGCTTGAGCTTATTTGGCACAGTCACTCCTTTCCAAATGTTTTTATCCATCAGCAAACTCAAAGGATTACATCTCCTTATTACCAAAGCCTATAGGCACCAGTATAATGCTGGTTGGATTCAAATACAACCTACAACTCTTAGATCACCACTAAAAAGACAGTCCACAGAACACAAGAAGATGCTGGATAGTTTGGACTGAGCTTGAGAGATTTCCACATCAACACCAGGCTCAGCTCCACAGCCTGATCACAAGTTCACTTGTAGTGGCCAGTGAACCAAGGAAGATGATATTTAGCCAGGACTAGCAAGATCCTGGTCCCATTAAAATTAAAAACAGTTCGTCCATCAGAGATACAGCACAAGCGAAATGTGAGAATCAAGCTCTATAACACGACTATAACACGACTCATGAGGTAGTGACAAATACCGATACACCAGCCTAATTCACACTTCAAAACATTAAAAGCAGCTAAGAAGCAAAAAAGAAAAAAACCTGCTCTATTTCCCTCAATAATCAATCAGTGAGAATCACCAACGAATTCAAGATTATCTCGAAACCCTAATACGACCACCAGCAACGAAAGGCATCAATCGACGCGTGAACTCACTCATTCGACTCAGCTCCGCCATAGCGAAAGAGTGTAAAAGCAGACAGGTCATTTTCAGCAGGTCGCGATCCAAAGTAAACAACAATCGGTACGAAAACGAGCTCCAAACAGCACGTGCCGGGGAAGGGGGATTGCTAGATCATCATAAGGGAGCAGAATCGAAATGAGAATGCAAGATCTACAGCGATCCATTCGAATAGCGACCGGTGGAGGAGGATTACCATCGTATCTCTCAGCTTGCTCGGCGAGCTTCGCCAAGTAAACCTGCTGCTCTCTCTCCTTCTCCATAGCAGTCTCTCTCTCTCTCTCACAGTCGCAGACAAACAACCGAAATGAAAAGCCAAAGTGTCTTTTCTATCTTCGTTGCACACTTCGTTTTTCCAATTTAGTCCTTAAATACAGCTTTAATTATGAAGTTACCCCCGACGTGGTCAAATATCACAATAGCACCCTGAAAACACTTTCTTCCGAGCCAAGCCGCCGATCGGCCCGATTGAATCTGGGCTGATCCAATAATGGCTAATGTCAGGATTATGGTTAATTCTCAGCTGCAATATAATTCTCTTGGTTTATAGGTAAATATCTAAAAATTGTTATCAACAATCAAAGTGAATTAGTTGAAATGGTAAGACACATCTTCCCATTAGGTCAAATTTCATATTTAAGTATCGTAAATAAAAAAAAAAAGGCCACCTTAATAAAACTTTACCTCCTAGTGGATCTTCCTAGCTCAATGGTTCAGACAAAAAAAAACAGTTATTGGGTTATATAAATTTTAATAAGTAAAATTCAATGCAATAGGGACTGTCCTCCGGACCATTCCTCTATGCATAATAGCGCCTCTGCTACAGTGGGTGATGGGATAACTGGAGTAACAGATGATTAGCATAAAATCTCCGAGCTGAAACCGTGGCAGGAATGCAGAGCACAACATTATCCACAGCTAGCTCTGCAGATACAATACCAGCTAAAGTACTGGTCATAGTAATCTCAAACTCTTTGGACCGTACCTCACGAACACCTAAGTTTAAACATAGTTGAAGCTTACGTTCCTCCCGAATCTGTAAGAACACAGACAGAAGGAGGCACGGTGCATGTATGAATAAGGGGCACAAGCTAAGATTAAGTCAGAATGCCGAATCCATATATGAAATCCCAAAATCTGAGAACTGCCGCATTGAATTGGCTTTTGCAACAGAATAAGTACTCCATAATCTAATAAGGGAACCGTAAAGCCCAGATCTATATAAAGACAGGCCACACCATGTTACTAACTGTAATCTGAATTATGCCGACGATATAATTATCACGTTACTTCCCTGCACTACATAAAGGGAACTGTAATCTGAATAATGCCGGGGATATAATCAGGCCAGAGAGCATAGACGGCATGAGAAAACATCTACTGCACCTGCAATTTAACATTCGACCGCCATCCTCAGTAGAAGGGCCTCGGGTCAGTTTTGCCTGCAATGGAACAAGTTTCTGTTCCATTGCCAAAACTTTCAATAAGCTCAAGCTTCTACTCTGCTCTCTTGCCTAGAGATAAGCACCGACCAGTGCTTGCCTCGCCAAGTGAGACTGTCGCAAGGGACTTGGAAGCCCAAACACTAGCATTCATGGCTCCCTCCTGCAAGTTGCTTCTCTTGCTGGGCTCCCTCAGGCAACTCTGAAGCTGAACAGCTTGTTTCAAGTATGACAGGAAATGATCTAGCGAGCTCAGAAGGCATACACCCCGGATGTAACTCCAAGCACGTTGAAAGAACAGGATGAGGGCCGGATAGAGGAAGTATAGCACCCTGAAGAGCACGAAAATTGTTGCCAGAGTGAGGTAGGTTTCCTGTTTGAGCAAGTTCTCAGGAGATCTCGCCCATGAGAATGGGCAGCTTTCGACCTCAACATTTTCATGTTTCTCGTGATTTGACGAATCTCTTATTTCTTCCAGGATTGTCAAATCCTGTGTTGAAGACTCCATCCCTATATCAACAAAAAAGCTGCAAATAAAAATCCATCCTAAGCTAGGGAATCTCTTTACCATGTTTCTAGAGAAAAAATTGATTTTTCTCACAAGGAAAAGGGAGCACTAAATCTCTCGCTTTCATCGGCAAAAACAAAGAAAAGAAAAATGCAATTTCTGTAGAATGTAAAAGAAATTTGTGATTTTAACAACAACATATCGTCCAAGTTCCTTATAGCTGAAGCATAAAGTAATTAACATAATGTAGATTATAGACAAAAAATCCAAGGTTAAAGAATGAAGGACTTGGCTAGATGGCCTTACCGGTGATGTAACCATAGAAAGCAACAAGAGAATTGAGAGACCGTGAACCATGGTAGTACACGCGAATAGTAGAATTCATAAGGAAAATGGTGGGGAAACCATGGACATCGTACTTCGAGAGGATGCTGCAAGATTGAAATTTGAACTGCCTTTTATTTGGGAAATCCAATGACTACAAAAGAAGAACACCCATAGAGAGCCATCAGAAACCAAACCTTGGTCGAACCGCCAATTCTTCAATAGAGTAATGGGGGATAGACGGATACAGAGAGGCAAGTAGAGAGAAGATTGGACGAAACAACCTTGAGAAAGGACACCATGATGCATAAAAGAGCACAGCCACGTACTTGTGGTTGTTCTGGTGGACCAGATTCAATGCCTGCTGCAACGAGACCTCATCGCCCTTCACCAATAACAATCACATATTTCATTAGAAGTTTCATCCCCCGATAAGTTGGGCTATGCAATGGCCTCTACCACTAGAATTTCTGATAAGCATCCATCTAATCCTAAAATTTTGTTCTTTACATGCTCTACTGCATCGCGTTCACAAGAAGTCTGAAGCTATTAATCCATTTCAGGAACTCTCTTAGCAACAACACCTCCCCAGTGACAAGGTATGAGCCTCTCCTCAATCCTTAATCCATGTATACAAACGCATTTCCTACACCTAACTCAGCGAACTGATCACAATCCACCATACACGACGCATAAAATTAAAAGGCAAAGAAGATAAAATAGGCTCATTTAATTCGGACAAAAACGATGACCAACCTCTGTGACACGGACGAACTTGATTGAATCGGCTTGGCCGTGCAAGAGGCAGTAATTATGGCGAAACCGCAGAACCGATTCCGCCATGGACTCCCTCCCACAAACGTCCGGATCGCCGCCGGCAGGGGCAGGAACAGCGGCGGAAGACGCCAGCCTCCCCAACACCAGCATCGCCACGATCCCCGCTCCCCAGACACCTCTCATGATCCGCAAGCAGTTCCACGCGCGGCTACCTCAGAAACGCGCACAAGAAAAATGAAAGAGAGCCTGAACCAGTCAGAAGCTGCAGCACCACATTAAGGCTACCGGTGGAGGAAAAGTTCTGAAATTTCGCCGCTGCTTTTGCCGGTCGATTGGGCGGGAGAGGGAGTGAGAAAGGATTGGTGAATTGTACGACGGGCGCAGTCACAGGAGGATTCGCGCAACAAAGCAAAGCCGATTGAGGCTGGCAATGGGAATTTTCAGGATTAGGGTTTTCAGGATCTACGACGGAAATGGGCAGCGGGAGGTGGAAAAAGGCTGAAGATAACGAAGCTATGAGGTTGGTTGCGGTCGCCGTCTGGTGTGCTGGAATATTTCTTTTTCTCTTTAATTGTTCTGCTGGAAAATTTTTAATTTATTTATTTATACGCCAACCACCAATTAGCAATTTAAAAAATCGATTAATCACCTCCTTTTGTCCTTATGAGTTAATATAAATCCGCTCGTACGATTATCTCAATTTTTCAGTGATGCAATTTTGTTGTGATGGCTCGATGATCTTTCATTTTAAATAAGCTCTCAAATATCAAATTTTATAAATAAAAAAAATTAATAATTGAAAGATATTTAATTTTAATTTTTTTTATGATAATGAGTTTATTCTACTCGGGCCATGAACCCTCCCATAAGCTGATGGGACTACGTCAGTCCATGTGTAAAGCACATGTGTGAGTAGCTTCTCCAAAAACTATGCTCTCGATGGGATTTGAACCTCTGATATTATGAATTTTCAGATAAATCATATGCATGTTCTATATGCTTGAGCTCACTTTTTGAGAGTTAACTTCAAAAAAATTTCATTCAACCCCTAGCTATAATACTGAAATGAATAAGACGTGCATTTAAATTTTAAGAAAATTCTGGGGTGAGAGGTTCAATTCTCTTCTTGAGTGCGTTCCTACATGTCACAAGTTTTCTTAATTCCCGTGGTTAGAATTCAAAACTCTTTTTTTTTTTTACGCCTCCTCCTCGAAACACACAATAGCCCACAAACCACGTGTGTTGGACAAGTCAAGCGAACCTAACGAGATCAAGAGTGCTAGAAACCTTTACCAATGGAAAAACGTCCCTCCTGAGGCTGGAACTTAATAGCTCTAGGCAAACTATCCAGTTCCTCACTAGTGAGAATGCTGCCCTGCTAGTGGTTAGAATTCAAAACTTATTTAGGAATAAAAGATACTGAGTTATCTCAATGTTAATTTTTGATGTTGCTTTAGTGGTGACAATTTAATAATCATCATCAGCTTGTCAAGCATTATTCGTAAAACGAATCTGAACATTTTGATTGTTTGTAACTCTACCCTGTTCCCAATGATAACGTTCGCAGGTGGTCGTATCCTGGCAGGCCGATTAGCTTAATTTTCTGAGATAACGCATAGTTCCATTTTCTCGGCAAAAACTAATTGATGGGTCTAATCCCAGTTCTGGATTCATCAACCAAACCATTTTGGACTAATCAACCAAACAAAGGTGAAGATTCATCCACTTCACTATCAACTTCAGTTTTCTGAAGTTGGAAATCGAATTTTAGTGCCCCTCACACGGACCTCATCTTTCATTTGACGAAACGATGTTGAACATCGCCGATGCAATGTTGGGCTCTAGTTTTTATAAGAACAGACATCTAACCAGCGTAAGTCAGATATTATACCTCTTTATATCTGTCGAAATTCACCCTGCAAAGAGCAACTCAGCCCATAAATTTGCCAACATACACTGTCTCTGAGCAATTCCTCCGGCAGCCCACAAATCCTCTTTCATGAAAAGCATACGGACTGGGACTCTGCACCTCCGCAAATAGTATCTAACCCGATTTCCAAATCATAAAGTAGCAGCAACGCTAGATTGTTTCTCTACTGCCCGATCCCAGGATCATGCTTGTACGCAGCTTCAGTCCGAGGTATTGGAATGAAGCTAGTCTACTAGGACCATGGATAGTAAACCTTCATAATCTCCTTTATGTTTAATGCTTATGCTGGCATATCTCTAATGCTTATAACTGTAAGAAGAAAAATTGAATCCAGAATGCCTAAAAGAGAGACTTTGACGAGCTACCTAAGCCAGATCTTCTCTGCTTGGATAAATGCAAAGTCACCTCCAATGTCAGCACTGAGATTCTGAGGCTTCATGTGCATTTCCACCTTACAAGAAGGTTCAAAATGCTTCTCCTTGCGAAAATGAACAATCAGCATTTCAACACGGGCAGGATCAAAGAAGCCTGGTAAACAACATGCCCCTCTTCACAGACTCTCAGTTCCGAAACCTGGCTCCAATTCCTGCATCTCAGCGTACCTATACAGCTTCTCATTGAACAAGACCTGAGGATCCTTGCTCTTCAACACACCATTCTCATCATAACCATCCTTCAAGAAAACTGCCCAATTCATCTCCGTCCCCGCTAAATAAAATGTTTTGGGCTGCCTCTGCAACATCTCATAAGTGCGCCTTGTCAAGCTAAATTCCTCCTTGAACTCCACAATATGATGTATCGAAGCCCTCTTCTCCAAGGTCAAGCTCAAGAATTCATGGATCACCCCGACCCGATACTTCTCCGCATCCAAACTCCATAAGTCGAGCTTGGAGCCATCAGAGTATGGAGACACGAGAGGCAGAGTGTTCAGCAAGTTCAGCTTCCTCCTATCATCATCATCTAAGCCCAAATCTCTACTATGCTTGACATTGAAAATGAAGGCCTTCTTGACTTTGTCTTCACTGACAATGAACTGCCTCTGAATCTCGCTTACTGCAAGTGAAGGATCCCAATTCACCAACTCGAGAACTCTCCTTCCATCATTCTCATCAACAGCAACTCTGAAGTAATCAGGGTATTTCAGAACCCGCTCCCGGAAATCCTCTGGGATTCCGAACAGAGCCCTGGTGTGATAGATTTTGTTCAGAGGGATCCTCTTGTTCACGGACATCATGAGCAGCTTCCTCACCTTGTTGACCCGATCGAGCTCGAGCGAGTCGAAGATTTGCCTCTCCTTCTCGAGGAGCTCCTCCATGAACTCCGTGAACCCGAGCCAGAGCTTGTTGTCGGAGTGGCGGTAGACCTCAAAGATGAGGGGATGACGAAGGATCGATTTTGTGACCTTGCGGCCGCGCGGGAAGCCCAGCTCCTGGTGGAGCTTGCCAGCGTCATCGAGGCGGAGGATCCTCTCAGGCTGCCGGGAGAGGAAATCGCGGCAGCGGGTGAGGAAGCGGAAATGGGAGTCGCGAGCGAGGATGGACTCGAAGTGGGGGATAGTGTTGGGAGGTGACTGGACCGGAGTGGTATGGGCGGATGGCTTGGGCTTGCGTTTCTTGCGGAGGGACTTAGGCGTCTTTGTCTTGATGAAGGAGGTGGAGAATGGGGAGGAGAAGTAGAGGAAGGCGCCGTTAGGGTTAGAGCTAGGGTTTTTCAGGGTTGGGGCGATGTGAGAGGGGAGGAAGCACCGCCAGCGCATGGAGAAGAGGAAGAAGAAGCCTATCCCTGGCTCCTCTTTCCCTTTTTTTTTTTGAGATTTATATCCAGAAATTTATTAAAATAATAAAATTATCCTAATGTGAATTTCATTTTGATCCTCAATCTTCAGGTTCTTTTTATTTTCGTCCGAACTGCTTCTTTTTGTCTAGAACTTACCCTCAATCCGTTTGATCCACCTGGCACACTTCCATCCAAAGTCATTGTTGTAGCATCATATCCTTTAACCAGTAACTAAATCGAAAAGGCATCCAAAGGTTGCCACTGCAAATCAGTCAAAAACATAAACAAATTGAATTTTCTAACCAAAAATTGTCACTTTGGAATCAAAATTCATTTTCTCGAAATGAAGATAAAACGACTGATACATCCCATGAAATCTATCACCAAGAATTTCAGTTTGGCGAGGCTCTAACCCGAAAGATAACTTTTTCCTAGACTAATTGATCACAGCACCAGACACAGACACTGGTCACCGTCAACCATGCAACCCAATTTACAGCTGGCAAAACCATTGAACACATCCCACATGCGGTAATAGAACCTCCAAACATTACCTTGAAGAGCTCGCTTTAGTCAGAACTAGGACAACCAATTTACATACAGTTAGATCCTTTTATTTATTAGACCAGCAATATATGTTCGATTACTCAAATAAATTCTATTGGTGTGCTCTTTGGAATCTTAAACTCCATGAGCGATTTAAACTCTATCTATGGAGAATGGTAACTGATTCCCTTCCCTGGTCCCATCTAGAGGAACATACTTGTCCTTTATGTGGGACTAACTCCGATGATTTTGCACATCTATTCATAGATTGCATTTTCAGTCGTATTGGATGGTGGGAATCTCCTTGGAAGATTTGGCACTTGCCCATTGCTTCCAAATCACCCAAAGATTTGGTAAATTTGATTTGTAATCCACCTTTCTTTAAGAGTAGATCGTAGGAAGCACTGAATTTTTTCCCTTTATGGTGCAGTACTTTGTTACTATCTATGGTCTTTGAGAACTCAAGTTTTACATAAAAAAATTGACACAGTTGTCTTCGATTTTGTTACAATGATCACAAGAATTTTTAATGAACACTTGTCTGCACAAAAACCTAACATTGGTGGAGGTTGGTCAAGACATTCTTTGTCCAATGTGGAGAATATGTCTAATGCAAATCACTGTGGTGTAGGGCAAAATTCCTCAACATATTGGATTGAAATCAACTGCGATGTTGCTTGCTCTCCTGCAATGGTATGCTTTACCGGAATTGTCTCATGTAGCAAGACTCCAATTTTGTCATGGTCTGAAAAATATCATCCTTGTCCTCGAGAGGCCAAAAGTGTTTTGCTAGCATTCCAAGTAGCAAGCGTACAAGGTTGGAAGAACATTAGAATTTTTACTGGCTCAATAACTGTTATTCAAACCATCCTTGGTCATGTGCAAATACCATGGAAGATTAGGAACATTATCTCTTATATTAAGCTCAATTCTACATACTTTAAAGCTTGGAACTGTCAATGGATCTCTAGGAAAGACAATTGAATGGCACATAACTTCTCTCAGTGAGGTGCTGGAAATAGTCCAAATGGTTTTTGTATCTTCAAGCAATGAAACTTAAAACTTTAGGTTTGCTATATAATGACAAATCACTCATCAAAAAAAAAAAAAAAAGGACAACCAATTTACCGAGTGCGATACAAAGTCGAGTAAAAGAAGCTTGGTGAGAAATTAAGATCACTGAAGTTACTTCTCCGGGCTATGTTTGGCGCCGGGGAAGTGGGGGGAAGGAAAGCTGCAAGGGAGTTTTTAACTCCGAGCGAGCTCTCCCTGCCAACATTTTCATATCATTCCGTTTCCCTCGATCCAGACAGGTAAATGAAGATGACATACAAAGACATGGGACTAAAAGAACAAAAGATGTAAAAGGATTTCCTGGACATATGAATGAACTACCAAATCCTTGAATATACTACACAAGGCAGAGGGCACTTTGCTTATTTTGTGACCATCCTCGCAAATTTTCATTCACATGTTTCAGAGTTTTTAACAAGTAATACATGCGGCACTGCGTAGTAATAAAGAATTTTAAAGGTAAACTATACTTTCTCATTGGGCAGCCGCTCACATACTTACAGGTTTGCCCATACGAAAGCCTTGCAGCCTTTCCGTGGGATCAGTGCTTGCTTTGGTCACTCCCACCATCTCCTTTTCCGTTTCAATTCCTTTGCTAATCTTTTGGGGTATTTCCTAACCTTTTTATGTATACATGTAAATAAAATCGGGTTTTCAGCTTGCCTGCCTCTTGAAGAATGGTTTCTGGGCAATGAGCAGTCTCTCGTCGGTGTTGCTCTCGACTTCTATGACTCGTGCATCCCACTTAAGCCTTGTGGTCAAAGATCTCGCCAACTCGATGAGAGAAGTGGTGTCACGAATCATTACCCATCCCTACACCCATTAAGACAACAGTGACTCATTCTTTTAGATTTATCCAATACAAGAAAAAATGAATAAAATAACGAGAAGAGCTCATGAATATGTTAACCGTAGACTTTTCAAATTACAAAGCTGTGTTGCACACATCTTAAGCTCTGCTATCTTTTACTATCTCTCTACTTCTCAGCTTCCTAGCATGAACAAAGCATTTAATTCATGTTTTATTCAGAAAAATAGAACAAATTGCCGTACTTTCTTCAAGAAAACATCTTTCAAAATGGAATCCAATGCCCTTTCCCAAACAATAAAAATGGTAAAAAGAAATTTGCATTATTAGATCACGCTTACCTCAGGTCGAAGAAGTCGATCAACCTCAGTAAAAACATCAAGCAACGAGCACCTTCGCTTCCGGCTCATTTCAAGAGATAGAATTCCTGCTCCATGCACCATATCGTAGGTTCTTGGGTATGTAGGAAACGCTTCACACCTGAAACAACAAAAGGGTTATTACAGAAAAATCATAAATATATATGTGCATAAGAAATGGTCCTATATGATGATATTACACCTTCATCACAATGCAAAAGCTTTCAGATGCATTGGCAATTAACTTTAGATTTGTACGAGGCAACAAATACAAAGTATACTGTTCATCGGCATCGCTGTGTTTGAAAATTTTAGCAAAATTACGCATCTTGCCTATCAACTGGGAAGCCATATAGAGTGGAAATTATCTGAGGCGGGTGGAAGATAAGATGATTTGCATAATAGGTAACTTAAAAAATTACCAGTCATGTACTACACCGAGGAAACCCCGGTCAAGTATAGCAGGCAGGTAATTTGGTCCGCTTGTGGGGACTACATTCATGACCCAAACATTCTTTCCAGCTTCTAAAAGCGCTGAATTAAAACCACCAAAGTGGGCATTCATGTCGAGCACATTTCGGACCATGTTGTAAGGTGCCGAGGGATCTTCATCTCCAGGTCTCTTTGGGTGGTCTGAGAAAATGAGTGGTGAGAGAAGGGACCAGTAATCTCGAACAGCTGCCTTCCAGATCACCATGTCCTCCAAAAATTCTTCAGGGTGTAGACCTGATAAGAGTTCTTCCAAGGTTGTCTTCAGAAATGTTTTGTTTTCGAAGAGAGATCTCCCAAATTCATTTTCATCAAGATATGAATCATTTCATTTTTTCTTTGCAAAATTCAAATGTTGTTTATAGATCACACTCAGCCAAAAACAGTTTTCCATTAAAAGACCCAAAAACTCTCATGCCAGAAAAAACTTTAAACTTCTCACAGAATTCTTCACTTAGTCTGCAGAAACTGAAAAGCAGTTCATTTTTTTCCCCTCTTTAAGAAAGGAAGCAAATAATATTGTAAAAGCAGTGATCCATTACTGTTTTTCTTGTTTCTGCTATCTAAAGAAAATTAAAGGAACACTTGAAATTTAACATTCGTTTAGCAAAGGAGAGCAAATAAATTACCATATAGTTTAAGCTCAGTGGCATTCAAATTGGCCCTAGAAGGCCAGGCTTTCCGAGTTTCTATGGGGATCCAGCGCCTGCTTTGAGTTCCTCCAATGCAGCTTTGGAGTGGATGGTAGAATGGAGTTTCTATATCTTGGCCTTTATTGCACACAGAGGGGCCCACACCAGGTTTCCTATTCAAATCAGTGAATATGACAAACAGGGATCACCAAATATGCAATTGCATTGTCTTAAACAGTAAATTGCATGAACTTCACATCAAGGGATAAGTTAATAGCAAGAAGTTGCAAGATATAAAGACTACAGGTGATCCAGGTCCTTCCACTGGTTCAGCAAATATGATCAACCTGGACAAGTTGCTTTCCATAGGTTCAACAAATAGATGCCTAAATAATGTAGTTCTGAGAACTCTCATTGCCTAGAAGAATCTGAGTTCACTTGTGTGAGGTGCATAAGTGGCAAAGATCCAAGGTCTCTTACCGGGAAGTATAACAACTCTTTTTACTAGTCTTCTTCCATATGATAGTTTCATCTTGCTGTGCTATCAGTTCCCAGCACAAATTCTCGGTAAAACTATTGATGAAATTCCACCTCCTCGGGATTCCCTTCTTACGATTATTTTTTGGAGCAATCGTTAATGGTGAAGTCCACACAAAGTACCCTCCTGCTCTCAAAACTCTGTCAGCTTCGACTAAGAATATTCCATCTGCATCAGATGAAGTAATCATAAGCTGAAAGGAACAAGGTCCACAAGCTCATATGCCAAATTGTCCAATCATTAGCAAATGGTTCCATAGTGTTTCAATGTTTGTCTGGAAACAAGGTCTACAATCATGATTAAGTGAAATAATAGAAGCAATACCTTTCTGGTCCCAATCTATTCCACATCTCAAGCAGTGCAACATGTCAAAGGAAAGAGAAGGATAGGGCAACTGTTTGGAGGAGAAAGAACCAATCATTGCAGGAAGGCCCCTCTCAAGAGTCAGTTGGACCTGACTGCCTGAAGCCTCCCAGTTCGCTATGCACATTGTCAAGAGTTGCTTGGAGAAGAGGTGAGCTCCAAAGCTTCCGTAACCACACCCTACATCCAAAATCGTTCTAACCTGAAAAGAGCACGGAAATGCTGATTATAAGTTTTAGCATACAGACAACAAGCACTTCTTAATTGCTCAGTCATACCTCAATATCAATATAATAGGAGATTAAGACGAGGATGATTAGTTTAAAATCAGCATTACTGAATTGATTTTGGCAAACTCTAAAAGGCAAAAGCAATGAAATACCATTAACATATAAAGGAAATAAAGGAAGAAGAAAACCTAGAAGAAAGTGCATTTGACTTACCCCGGCTTGAACAAGGTCGTATTCACTGCTCAACCCTATCATCTTTGCAATTTGCTGGGCATAATCTTCAACTCCATCATAAGTAAGAGATGTGGAACGGAAAGAAATCTGCTCTTCCTCCAGTATCATCATCCTAACAAAACAGAAAGAAAATAAATAAAATGGGGAAAACAAAAGGAAAAACATATATTTAAGATATGATCACTTAAGAAGACCACAAACCTCTTGGTCAAGCTCCCTGATGATAGAACCTGTTGTGCAGTGATTTTCACATTAGCCTTCCAAATGAAGTCCTTTCCCGTGGGCCATCTCAAAGGAACCTTGTAATTAACAGGAGGGATCACGAGGCAATTGGGTCTTGAATCGGGCCCGCAATGCCTCTCTAGCTCACTCTCATCAAGAACACTATCCGAAGCATTATAGTTATAGCAGGGAACAAGATTCTCGTACTCTCCAGGGCAAAAATCCAATTCCTTCGATCTTCGGGAGCCAAGAGAGAGTTCTCCAATGTCCCACAGGTCAGATAGGACTCTCTCCTGTAGCACCCTGTAGTGCTGATTAATTTGAACTCTAGAGGAAGCAGAGATTGATAGGGTCCACCAAAACGAAACACTGAGAGCAACAATGACTATAAAGAAGAGGCTAGATCTAAACAGGAGCATTATGTATTGGTGCCGAGTCCTGGGGGACAAGGAATCAGGGGCGAAACCATTCTCAATATTGATATACTTGGAAGGGGAATTGGCGCTGCTGGAGCGAGTTAATGAAAATGGTAACTTATTATGGGTCTGATGTTCAGAGGAGTCTCTTCTAGTATTGCTCAGATCTTCCCTGTCTGTTTTATCTTTCATTTGGGAGTCCCAGAACTCTGTAAGTTCCCCAGGGGAGAAACGGGTCCCAGAAATGCCTCTGTGTAGAGGCCTGGACATTTCCTACCTGTATCAGAAATGAAACACATAAGAACAGATTCTGTACGATTATTCAAATGATTCTCACCCAGGTAGACTGATAAGAGCATATAACACGCTCCAATCTCTTGATCTCGCACCAGGGGCGAGAATAGGAAAGATGAGATTTTGGCGAGTCAAATATCTCGGATATTTCACCGAGTTATATTCCAGCTACAACAGGCAACCATAATCCAGTCCAGCAAAGTAATCAAAGATAACAAGATGAGAAACTAAGAAGTGGGAAAAAAACGCTCCCTCTCTTTATCAATCGGATATTAACAGATACAAGACTCGTTCTTGGTGAGGAGTCCGATAGTGAAAAGGCAGTATAACAAAAGCCCAACCTAAAGGAGGTAAGTAATAGCATAAGAAACGATTAAGGAGATCATAAAAGCTGCTTTTAGAGACAGGATAAGCCCAAAAAATACCAGAGAGAAACCCATTCAATTTGTGGAAGAAAGCTAAAATGCCTTATTTGATGCAATAGATCTGTCGAGTTCGGCACCAAAGAGCATGTAGTGCCATGCCCATCGTCAAAATGAAAGCTTTTTCCCAAGAAATCAGCCGACATGCGCGGCAACCACATTTGCAGATTTGGAGACAAAAGGAAAGGCGAGTCTTTGGTCGGAGTCAGGGGAGCAAACTTCGGAATTATGCAAACACCATTCTGATTCTAAACTGATGACAAATCTCTACGGGTTTTCAAGATGAAATCAGAAGACAACCAACGGATGATTTCAACCAAGAACTTAAGCAGGAGTATTGCCAGCCGGAGATAACAGGAGGAGCTACCTGCTGTCCACTGGAGATTGCATAGGCTCCAACAACCAAATCGAACAACTCAAGAGTAATTTTGTCACTGTTGCTGCTCCACTCTCACCCCTCTCTCTCTCTGAGGATAGTCAAGTGGAGAGAGAGTTTGGTGCGCTCGGCGCTCAGTGGGTTTGTCACGGGGAGGAGAGAGGAGATATCGAGTCGATCCAATCTCTACAGGGAGCTCGGGAAGTGGAACTGAGAATTCATTCGCCCCTTTTAAATATAAGTTCGCTTTGCAGTTCAAATCCTCCCTCGCAGTAAAAGGATCCCAAGGCTCTTATCTCCCAGTTCCATTTTCCCAAATCCAAATCAAAATCTTACGAGGAAAAGATGACTGCCCACTAGCGAACGCACAATTAATATTCCGAAACTCCGCGAAAATCAATGGGTGAAAGTCTGGGAAAAAAAAAAAAAAAGGAGCCTCCTTTATCTTCTTGAAAATGGGAACTGTCAATGCAGGAGATGGGTTGCAGGAGATTTGGAGACCGACCATGAAAAAAATTCTTAAATAACTCCATTTTATAGTTATAATAATATATGGCGAAGAATTACTAAAAAAAATTTTTAATGAATAATAATTATAATAATTTAAATCAATCGAAATGTGAAGATGTAAAGTCTCCATGAACCACAATTTTTTTATGAATTAAATCAATTTTAGTTGATATTAGTACGAGTAATTGATGCTCATCCAATAACATTTTTGAATTTATTTTAATAAAAATTTAATAATCTTCTTTTTTTTTTGCTGAAATATTAATTAATTTGCTGAATATTGATGAACATCAGTAGCTACAAGTATCGTTCCTTCACATAAAAAAAAAAAAAAAAAAAAAAAAAAACTCCTCTCTGCGTTAGAGCCTCTCTCCTCCCTTCGTTGGAGCCCCATCCCCTCCCCCCACTCCCCCAACGAGCGTTAGCTTTCTCCCCCTCATCCACACCATTAACTACTCACCAACCTCCAACCAACTAACATCATACATCTTAAAGCTTCTGTCATGTAAGATCATAAAGCCCCAAACCAGAGCTGCACGAGATTCTACCTCTCTAAGAAGTAGCATGGACGAGACCGAGCTGGAACTCTCCCTCGAAGATCTGTTTAAGGCTCAAATGGCAATGGAAGACAACTCGAAGCCAGACGAAGCAGAATCAGCCAAGGAAGAAAGGAACAACAAAAAGCTGATCGCACTCGTGGTTAAACCCTACGGATCTCGGATACCTCCGCTGAAAGTGGTTGCCTCCCATCTTCAGAAAGCTTGGAAATTTGCTAAGGGGGTGACAATCATGCCAAATAGGTACGTAAAGGATACACTCACATGCTTATTCATAGAGCAGAACGATCTGTTCACCATCGAACGAGCTGGGGCATGGTCAGTTCGAGGATCACATATGTTGCTTGGTCGATGGGCAACAGATATTGCGTTGGAGGATGTGGCTTTGGGTTCTATAAATTTCTGGATCCAGATCAGAGGCCTCCCTCCAGAATTAATCTCCATTAGCAATATCAAAAAAGCTGCGGCAAAGGCAGGTGAAGTTCTGGAGGTGGAGTGGAAAGATGGAGATGTTTTGAAGTGGTTCTCAATTCCAAAGGCTTTAGTTAAAGTCAATGTTATGGAGCCACTCTGTACTGGCTTTCCTCTAAGGAGGATTAATGGGAAAACACTGGATATAACTTTCAAATATGAAAAATTAGCCACATTTTGCTACGATTGTGGGATTATAGGACATGACCAAAGTTCCTGTGCTTCTGAGGATCCAGTGGAATCGGACAAATTCGGGCCGTGGCTCAGATTTGATGAGCACAATGACATTCCCTATCCAAAGGCTAAAGATACAACTGGAAGTTCTTCCGCTGAACACCGTGTTCAGAAAAATCTACAGAAAGAGCTGGATCTTGCAGCGGATGAGAGAGAAGTGGAAAGTGATCAGAATTTCCGCACTCCCGAGGTGGCCAAACTCAAAGTCTTCAATAACCTAGCCGGAAAATCATCTGAGACAGGGTCTGAGAGCACTCAAGAAAATCTGATGAAATCTTCCTCCGCAATGCTGAGTACGGAGCAATTAATTGTAAGCACCAAAATTCAGAGGAAGTCTAGTCAAAGGTGCAAATCCCAGAGGAAAGAAAAAATAGCCGTTGAATTCCAAGGCAACCATCATGGGCCGGGTAAAGAGCCGGACCAGAACCCAACAGGTAATCAATTAAATGACCCAGACGACTGGAAAATGATAGTGGGCGGTCAAACAGTGATTTCAGTAGCAAAAAAAAGAAAAATTGAACTCAGCATGGGTATGCATTGGAGCAGTATCGAGACACATTCATCCCACATTCCCGAATACAGTTTGAAGTTTCAGCCAACATGCAATTACCCGGGAGCTGTGGAACAATACCCAATGCCAAATTACAGCAAGAGAATTAGTAATGCCGTGACTCTTACTCACATCCCCCGCGAAGAAGACTGCCAGGATTTCAATACTGACCCAATGGAGGAAACGGGGCAAGAAACGCACCTAATGGCCGAGGAGGCGGGCCTTATCACGCCCCCAACTTCGCCATGAGCATCTTAGCGTGGAATTGTCGGGGTATTGGAGGGAACCCGACAGTTCGAAAACTCAAATCCCTCCAAAATAAACACAACCCCAGTGTAATTTTCCTTTCAGAAACTAAGGTGGGGAAGGACAGATGTTTAGAAATTGCCCGAAGATGCAAAATGAAGGGGATTTGCGTGGAGGAGGCCCAAAACTCGGCAGGCGGACTCTGCTTGCTATGGCACGAGGAATTGGAGGTAACAATTTTGATTCAAAATCCATACATGATACATGCTTATGTTGCTCATGAAGTGTTACCTTCAAAATGGCTATTAACTTGTGTGTATGGTCCACCATACAAAAACTTAAAAAACTCTTTCTGGAACAAACTCAATGAAATGGCCGACACCATAACCGAACCTTGGGCCTTAATAGGCGATTTTAATGAAGTAATGTCGGGGACTGAAAAAATAGGTGGCAGACATATAGGAAATACATCCAGAAATTACTTGGAAAATTTTATTGAAAATTCAGGGTGTATAGACCTCGGATTTGTAGGCAATCCTTTCACCTGGAGAAACAAGAGAGAAGGATTAGCGCACATTAGGCAAAGATTGGACAGAGCCTTAGGAAATGAACAG
Organism: Lagerstroemia speciosa; assembly: GCA_037672795.1. NCBI lineage: Eukaryota > Viridiplantae > Streptophyta > Magnoliopsida > Myrtales > Lythraceae > Lagerstroemia > Lagerstroemia speciosa. The sequence goes on along the minus strand of CM075294.1, from coordinate 5,144,559 downwards.
TGGAGAACTCAATTCCCTAGAGCAGGGGTTACACACCTTCCTGTAAGCCATTCAGATCACAATCCCATCCTGTTAAGACTCTGGTCCGAAGCTGCATTAAAGAAAAAACCTTTTAGATTCGAAGCCATGTGGACTAGATCAGAAGGAAGCAGGGAGGTAATACAAAAAGCCTGGGCAGAACAAGTAGAGGGCTCTAAGCAATTTCGATTCTCCTCAAAAATTAGAAAAACAAAAAAAGAACTCAAGATTTGGAATAAAAATACCTTTGGCCATTGTGACTTGAAGATTGAAAGTATCCAGCATGATCTAGAAAGAATCCAACTTGAAAATCCCACAGCAACAAACCTCAACAGAGAATTGATCTTGCAAAAACAATTAGATGAGGAACTCCTAAAGAAAGATCTATTCTGGAAGCAAAAGTCAAGAGAACTATGGGTTAAAGATGGAGACAGAAACACAAAATTCTTCCACCTATCCACGGTTATTAGACGTAGGCAGAATCATATAACAGCCATCAAACTGCCAAACAACAATTGGGAGCATGATCATGAAGAGATTGGAAAATATTTTCTGGAAAATTTCGAAAAGCTCTATACTTCTAGACAGACCCAATTCCCTGAGGATCTAGAAGGACTGTTCCAACCTATCCTCACAGAAACAGAAAATGAAGAATTAGTAAAGGTGCCAACTGAAGAGGAAATCATCAAAACAATCAAGTCTATGCACTCACTAAAATCTCCTGGACCAGATGGAATGTCTCCAATTTTTTACAAGAACTATTGGAGCACTATAAAGCCTGACTTTATAAGTGCAATTCAAAATTTTTTCCAGCAAGATTTCCTACTGAAACAATGGAACAGTACTTTTATCACTCTAATCCCCAAGAGTAAAGGAGCATGCACCTTCAACGAGTTCAGACCAATAAGCCTAGGCAATGTGTGCTATAAAGTCATATCAAAAATCATCGCTAACAGGTTAAAGCCCCTCCTAGAAAAAATAGTAGCCCCCAATCAAACTGCCTTCATAGAGGGACGTTGGATAAATGATAACAGCATCATTGCTCAAGAAATATTACACTTCATGAAGAAATCGAAAGCCAAATCAGGATGGGCAGCAATGAAAATAGATCTCTCTAAGGCTTTTGATAAAGTCGAGTGGCAGTTCCTCTTAGCAATACTGCACAAGCTGGGCTTTCACCAGAAATTCATCTCATGGATCCAACAATGCATGTCCACAGTCTCTATGTCTATCTTGATAAATGGGTCACCATATGGATACTTCAAACCTTCACGAGGATTAAGACAAGGGGATCCACTATCCCCTTATCTCTTTATTATCATGATGGAAACTCTATCTAGAATGTTATATAGAGCTGAACAGAACAGGGAACTAACAGCTATTAAGGTCAGTCGAAATGGACCAAAAGTCTCTCACTTATTTTTCGCTGATGACCTCATAATAATGGGTAAAGCAAGCAAATCAGAAGCTATTCACTGTAAGCAGATAGTGGAAAAATTCTGTGAATGGAGTGGACAGGAAATAAATAAAAGCAAATCTGGACTCTTTTTTTCAAGAAAAGTCACGGGTCAACATAAAAGAGAATACAAGGAACTTATGGAGATGAAAAAACTGAGAGCAGAGTCAAAGTATCTGGGTAACCCACTATTCATCAAAAGGAAAAAAGCAGAATCTTTTCAGTATATAATAGACAAAATAAGAGGAAAACTAGCCTCTTGGAAGGCAAAATCTTTATCCTGGGCAGGTCGAGCCACTCTGATAAGAACCACCTTAAGCTCAGTGCCAAATTATACAATGTCTCTTCATAAACTCCCCAAATCTATCTGCAACAAAATAGACCAGCTAAATAGCAGATTCTGGTGGGGCAAAGCTGAAACTGATAAACATTATTTCGCCCCAAAAAGTTGGGAGTCTATCTGTGTACCCAAAGAGAAAGGTGGCTTAGGTTTTAGAAGAGCAGCTGACCAGAACCGAGCTCTACTCTCCAAAACAGCTTGGGCTTTGTCAAAGGATTCTACCAATCTAGCCATGCAAATGCTGAGAACCAGGTATGGAAATTTCCTTACCCCTAGCCAAAGAACCAATCGTAATACATCAAGTGTTTGGAGGGGACTTCAGGACTGTAAGCAAACTTTACATAAAGGATGCTTCAAGCTAATAGGAGACGGTAACAGCACAAAGGTATGGACAGAACAATGGATACCAGGTATGGACGAGCCACCCTTGCCTATTACTAATACTTCAGATCTCGACCACAACATGCTGGTAAGGGATCTAATCCTGCCTGACCCAAAAAGATGGAATGCCTTGAAAATTGATGATTTGTTCCCCATAGATGTGGCTGAAACTATCAAAACCATTCCACTGACACAGGAAGAGGGTCCGGATGAGCTTATTTGGAAACCAAATTCATCAGGAGAACATAGTGTCAAAAGCTTTTACCTCTTAGATCAAAAACATAGATTTTCTGACACAAACGAACAGCTCTGGCAAAAACTATGGAAACTTAAGATTCACGAAAGATTCAAAATCCATCTTTGGAGAATGGTGAACAATTGCCTCCCCTGGATTACAAACACAGACAACCCTTGTCCAATTTGTAACACAGGAAAAGATGAAGTAGCACACCTGTTCAAGGAGTGCCTATTTTATCGAGTGATATGGAGGGAATCACCCTGGAAACTATGGACTTTACCCCACCCCTGTGATTCTATGCTAAATCTGATAAAGTTCTTCATTGAGCCCCCAAAAGACTTTATTGCAGATGCTATAAAACCCGAGGACTTTACATGCTATGCTGCCATTGTGCTATACTATATATGGGATTTGAGGACAAAAGTGATCCATGCAAAACAAAAGCCAAAACTCACTGATTTCTTGTCTAATATCCTCAGGATTTACAGAGAACACACAGGAAACATCGGCGAGGGAAGAAACAAGATAAAGATGGACAGATCAGAACTTACCCTCGAATTCCCGGAAGGCAAAATCTGTGTATTCTCGGATGCTTCGTGGCACGGTGGTGCAACGGGAATCGCCGGAATCGCACAAGCTGGACAGCTATCCAACCCAATCTGGTGGCACGAAAGAAGGAAGGCCTCTAGCCCGCTGCAAGCTGAGGCTTTTGCTCTCTTGACTGCCATGCAAATCGCTGCAACAAAGCAATGGACAGCAGTTAGATTCCATGCCGACTCCCTCACCCTCACCGAAGCCATTCACAATAGGGAACAAATCCCGTGGGAAATCAAGAATATTGTCCGGGATATCCAAAGTCACCTGAAAGATTTTGATTACTGGGAATGTTGCTGGATTAGCAGGGATTTCAATTCAGCTTCGGATGTTTTAGCTAAGGAGAGCAGATTAGGTCGATCGGAGGGATTGATTTTGGTTGATGGGGTAGCTTCTGATGGGGCTCCCTGGAACTCCTCGGCTTCACGAGGCCCTTGTAACCCTAATCCCCTGATTGTCTCTCCCTTTTTGTCTGGACTTGGATAATATAAATCAAACTAAGCTTTTACCTAGCAAAAAAAAAGTATCGTTCCTTCACGTGCTTGCATAGCATAGCCATGGCTCCGCACAGTAATTGCGTCACGCACATCTGAAGATCCAGTACATGTCACCGCTCCAATTTTTCTTTCTTTTGTTGACAGGATTTCGACCTCGTCCACTGTCCTGAGACCACCATGCTCGTGGTCATCACATCATTTCGACCCGGTAATATCTCATAATAACGCGACAAATACATTCACGTATTCAGCTAATGAATAGCCTACTTTGCCACACAGAGAGCTCGATTCGAGTAGTCCGACATTCGAGCAAGATAAAATTGACGATTAGTAGAAAACTAATGAGACCAATCATCGGTTACGATAAAAGCCACATTTGTGATTTATCGTCGAATATTCAATGTTCAGTAATTGAATCGGTCAATAATTTAATCGAACATCTCATAATCAATGTTGCAAATTAAAGAACATAACCCAACAGCTTATAATCACTTTCCCACCTATCTGTTAAATGGTTCAATAACTTGACGCTAAATTTTTTTCAAATCATCTAACTTTAGGCATCCCAAACAAGCAAAGCAAGATTTGGCATTCTTCATCCACAAGGGGTAGCCCTCCTGGTCGTGCGCTGGGAGATCTGGGTAGAACTCCCGGATTTGAATTCTAGGAGGGGCGTTTCTTCGTGGGTGGGGGTTTTATATCTCTAACCCATCAGATTCACTTGAGTTACCCGGTATACATAGTTTGCTAAAATAAAAAATATAATTTAGTAATAAACTAAATATTTATTCATCGTGTGCGTAACATGGATTTGAATCTAGTACATATATATATTCTCTCTCTTTTCTTAACAAATTGCTCGTCACACTAAAGTCTACTGCATTTTAATTGATTCAAATTTGAGTCGGATAGATCTATTCAGATATAAAACTCTATCAAACGTAAATTTTTTTCGTACATAATTATTAAAGTCTAAAATTTTACTCGAAGAAAAGTGACGTGAGACTGCAGGAATCATATCACGGTTGTCTATCTTGCCTTCTTAGGGTTTCAGAAGTGCCGCGACAAGGGGGAGACAGATTTTCAATGCTTAATGGTGGCGGTAATCATTCTTGCCTTCCTAGGGTCTGAATCGGGCGAGCACTGCATAGATCCAAACGGGAAAACGACAGCAGCAATTTCATGCACATAATAAAATAGAAAATACTAACAAATTTTTTTATAGAAAAACATCAAATACTTATAGCAGATGCAAATAATATGGCATAAATATGAATTAAGTGATAAAAAGAATTGGACGAAGAGATGAATAAAAGAATACGAAAAATCGTAGTAAGCATAATTGATCACTTGCACAGGCTGTCTCTCAATGATGTTCACTTGTTTTGGTAAAAACAATTAATGGTGTTTTTTTCTTCGTACAGTCAGGGAATTTTATTATGTCGAGGAGGCTGATCACATGCATACATACATGCATAACTAAATATTCAGCATGCAATAAATATAAATAACAAGTTCGTGCCAAAGGGACACCAGCCCCAATAGTGAGACTATGTTCAAATCTCGGGAGGAGCGCTTCTCCATTGGTGGAGATTTTTAGCTCTTTTGATCCCGTCGAATTCTCTTGATTTACTCGACACACGTGGTTTACAGGCTATTGTGTGTGCACCGATGAGTCAAGCATGAAAGGTGCTTGAATACCTCGGTTATAAGAGAAAAAGAGTTCGTAAAGTAAATTTTTCTTTGATCTTGGCCGGTAGTTTGCAATTCTTGAGAGTTCACTTTTACAGCTAAACAGTAATTTATATAATAAACTTATTATGTAGTTATTACGTGTGGAAAACATGCCCTCCGCGGAGGAGGTCCCATTACACACACACACATGCATACATACGTATCTATGTATGAATGGAAGCGTATGGGCCCGTCGGGTGCTGACGCGTCAAGCGTGTCGGCGGAGAGGAACGCGGGATGCGGCTTCCCAGTCCAGCTCTAGGCATCTGTTGGGTTGGGGGGCTGTCTGTTTGCGGGATCGGTGGCGTAAACGCGGAATCGGGATTTGAACTTTGAAGTCGACGCCATTCATCATAGCCGTTGAATCCAAGTCTTCCTCCATCGTGAGGATTCTTTGCAATATCTTTTCTACTCTGTTTTATCGAACAGTTAAAAAATAAATTATCAAAAATATCGGTTAGATTTGTGAAAAGTGAAAACCCGAAATAAAATTTTCAACGGCCCAGATCAACAGATAAATTAGTTAATTAATCAATCCTAAAGTGATGTATACCAACCCGTGAGACCTGCCGACTAATTAGAAATTGAAACGCCATTAATAAGGAGAAACTCTTCCATAACAGTACCGTGAGCCAGTAAAAATTAGACACGTTAACAGATTTATCGGAGAAAATTTGGACCGTAAAATATAAATTTATATATTAATGTATAAATTATTATCGTGCATATGAACATAAATTAGAATTTCCCTTCCATTTTTCTCTCTCTCTCTCTCTTTTTTTTTTTATAAATCTTGATAGTCGAGTATGGATGCATTAAATTGTTGGGGGCGTTTGATCATGTTACCCTGTTGGAGAAAATGGCATAAGAGGAGGGACAGCTAAGCACAGAAAAAGAAAAAAAAAAGTTAATAATAACCCTACATCGATTAATTCACAAATATACTTAAAAAGATCAGAAATTCGAGAATCCTGACCAGTCCCCAGAATAATTACTGTACACATGCATAGAGATTTTATTTTAAATTATAAGCGGCAGAAATGATTATCAATTTGAATTAGTTAAAATAACTTATTATTTACTTATTTCAAATTAAGGTTAAAATTTATAAGATTTCTAGGTATAGTAAATACAGTGCATGAAAAAGGCAGAATTAATTAATAATGGTGACAAAATTATTATATTTTCACACATCCAAAAATCATTTAAAAAAAAAAAAAAGCAGAGTAGATCTTGATCAGACATTGACCCTCGTCATTTAAAAATTTGTTCTGGTAATTAGGCATTAGTCAATTCGACCAAACCTGCGAAACCTCGGAAGTCAAATGGCCGTCACGAGGGGGGCGGTGAATTATATATCCTTCGTAGATTTCTCTTTGACCTTCGTCTAGAAAGTGGGCATGTCAGTAGAATTAATTAATTTTCGATTATAAAAATAAATTTATATATTAAAAACAAAATAAAAGAAAATAAATAAAAATAATTGAACATCCGTGCCCTTTCATAGATATTATTGTACCAAACTTTTACTTGAAATTTATATATACAGATACGACGATAGTGTACTGTACTGCAGCTGCACGTCCATGTCGTGTCAGATTTCGAGCCGTGTTATTATCGAACGGTACCGACCGGTCGAGAGCGTACTCGAATTAATGTTAACGGGGTTGATGTGTGTTTTGTCGTGGAGATGTGACCCGACCCGAAGTCGACCGCGTGAGAAATGTGCATGGTATGAAATGAGTCGTATCCCTACCCGCATCTCTGCCTTGTTACACGACAAGATCTTGAGAGAAACAATTCATGAAAAAAAAGAATCGGAAAATAAATAATAACACAATAATTTCACGGGTGACATGTGCTTCAATTATTAAGAAGGCCGAATTATTATATTTTAGTCTATACATATAATTGAATAAAATTATATTCAGCTCGATGTTTATCGCTAGAAATTTAATAAACTCTAATAAGTGTGGATTCGGATTCGAACGGTACGAGTCGCGTTACAGTTTTCCAAATTTTTCACGTAGTTCGGTGAATTTAAGCTCACATATTCATATTCATTCAGGTGAAACTATGCTCGCGAAATCCAACGAGGAACGCAGGTTGTTCACTGTGACCGATATATTCGCGGCTAAATAAAAAAAATTCAAATCTTGTTTGTGGGAACGATTTGATCACCATTGCCAATGTCCCTTTTTTTTAACAATAAAATATGTATTGTTAAATCGAGTCTCAAAATTTGAAAAAAAAAAGGGAATATGACGATGGCTACGATAGGCTTCAATTTCTTATATCAGTTGAGCTCATTACGTCATTCGTAAATTCAATTTTTCGTAGATTTAATGAACCGTGCCGTGCAGGATTGCGGTAAATGAGCCTGTGTTGAACATATATAGAAGTAATTAATGGTCAGCTAGCTAGTCATGACCAAATCTACCAAGGTGATAAACCCTAGATTCTCCTATGGTATTGTCTTATTAATTAATTTACAGTACTGTCGAATTCTTTCTATGTCCAGTCCAGCTAGTCGACCTTCGCATCATATTAATTCACACGTCGTAGACAGATGACGAGAAATAAAACTAAGCACAGAGCAAGTGCTATGCTGTCGAATCGGTTTACGAATACAACCTGTAGTTGATATCGCGAAGTAATTCTCGATCTGTTTGAGGGTAAGAGTCTGGGACCGCTGGCAGGCACCCTCTTCTTCTTCTTCTTCGTGCGCCATGATTCTTTGAAGACCAAATCTGGTAAAGTCTCCATTTATCGCTCGACATTTCCTCACCGCAATCAAATCGATCGGCACTAACCTAATGGAAAAGAGAGAAAAGAAAGGCGCAGTGGGGGCAGGAATCAATGTGGACTGAACCTTGGGAGTTAATATGCGCACATGGTGAAGAGAATCGATGGATTGATTCTCTTTCCCTTGTCATGTATTTGGAAGGAAATAAAAGAACGAGAGAAGTAGACGATATAATTAATGAACCGTAGGTCTTTTGGTGACACGATACCTCGGACCCTACTCGGTGCCACATTCTTTCGTGAAAATGGCAAAACATGTCATGCTTGCTCAATGGTGAGCCCTGCCACCATGTACTTGAAGGAAACCCTAATCTCCATGTGATGTGTTCCAACATATGAAATGAAAAAAAAAAGAAAAAAAGAAGCAACCATGCCACTGCCCCACTTAGCTTACGATTTCGGGCAGACCCTCGAGTCTATGCAGTTCGTACGAGTCGATTTTACCAACCCGAATTTCGGTCTTTTGTTTTAAACAGTAGGCAGGTGCGTGGCATGCGGCCCGGTTGAAGGATTATATATATATATATATCGAATACTTGATACTTATTACGCATACCGTCCACCTGCATATACTTTTCTATATTATACTATCTAATATTAAAAAATTCAATAAATTACGGTCTAGTTCCGAGCTAGATCAACTCATATATATATATATATATGGATGCATGTATGCATGCATACAACTTGCTTTGTATGGCAAAAATTATTGATTCATTTACAAATGCATGTGGAACCGTTCTGCCAGTTCTAGGCATGGTCGGGTCCTCTTGATGATTGTGCAGGAGACGGCCGCCGGCTCACGCGCGGTTTAGATTTGCCTCAAATCTTTTGACCGATCAGTGCAATTGGACCGGTTCAGATTCATTAAACTTCATGATTAACTATGATCCCGTTTATATTAGCTTGTATAGAGTTTAAATCGACCGTGAATATACATCGACAGCCTCGCTGGTCATTGATTTCCCGATTATCGTAGCCTTTTGATTAGACTTTGAGATGTTATGTCGTGCCGACACGAACCATCGAAGATGATAAAACCGGTCCTGTGGACTATATCAAGTGAAGCATTAAATCCAGGAAGACAAAGTTAGAGGGGGATGCGAGCGAGTCACTTTCATGGAATTCAATGCCCTGCCCGTCACTAAATGGAGACACGACGGGCAGGCTGTCTCTCATTACCATATCAAGAGCCGATGAATAGAGACAGTATTACTTGATTGCTAATATTATAAATTAATAAAATTTAATTATTTTTAAAATTATTATTATTTATTTATTTTATTTTATTTTAAAAGGTCTTAAAATATTTGAATTTTAATAATTTGTGACGCCACGTAAGTACTGTCACGTATTATACCAGTTACACAGAACAGTCTCACCAGTGAATGGCCTCCAAACTATGTGTCATCTATGTCACCTTTCCCTTCCTCCTGGGTCTTAATTAATTGTTAGATTTTGCATGATCCTAAAAAAAATTTAAACCGATAGGATATGAGATTCGGGTCATCCTCCGACACATGCACGCATCCACGCTCTCTAACCTGGACGGAAAGTATGGTGAGTGGACGGATGTATAATAAGAGAACTGGTGTGGACGCAACTGATGATTTTAGATGAGTAGTCGTGAAAAGATACGATAAATGCGACGCACTCATCGATGAATTTCCACAAGCTACTTTGAGCTCATCTTGATCGGAGGAAGCACCCCTACGGGACTACCGGGCACCATCAACTATCAGCTCGACGAGATTTCTGGGCAATATTAGGTTAAGTATGTAAGACAACGGCATGCCTGTCCAATATAACAACGGAGCAGAGCCCTATCGTTCCGAGCGGTGATCGATTTGACATGATAGGATCGACCCAATCTAGTCGACAAGTGGCAAATGACAAGAAGGGCCCATTGACATTATTCGTGAGTGAATAAAAAATTTGTAACATAAATGAGCTATATATATATATATATATATACACGTATGAGCTAATCTCTCTAGATCATAATAAATATAAATATAAAGAAATTGAAATTTTTTTTTATACTCATCTACTTTCTTTTTTTTTAATGATTATTACAATTTTATGGGTCTCTTATAATTGAAATAAATAAATAAATCTGATATGGGATGTCTTGAAATTTGAATGACTTGCAGGGCAATGAATTGAACCGTTCGGAGGACAGGGATAAGAATGAATGAGAGACGGAACAATCAATGAGGGCTTACCTAGGACAGGTACAGTACAGGGGAATTTCTCTTCACCGAGTTGTCTTGCTGTGTCGATGCTTGCTTGCTTCTTCTTCTTCTTCTTTTAAAGTAAATACCCACTTTAGTACAAAAATCTGTACTCGACCGACATTTCAATCTTCATATTTTTACCGATAAATTAGTCCGACCGTCAGCTTGATGTTAAAATACTGAGGTGGACTTCGATGTATCACTTACGACATTAGATTTATAGGTTTTTATTAGCAAAATATTAAAAATACGGACGTGGAGTTCGATGTGTCACTTACGACGTTAAATTTATACGTTTATACTAATAAAGTATTAAAACAACGTGATTTTACTGAAAGGAAATATGTAATTACTTTTTGTCCTTTCGTGACAAATTCTCTGCCGATTATTTATTACACTTGCAAAAAGCCTGAAGTTCTTCTTCTTCTGATAACTGCCACTTTTTCTTTTTTGTGGGTGCAAATAGATTAATCTTATTTATTTTATTGTGGTTCAGTTAAAATAATTGACACCTAATTTACTTAACATTTGAAATTCGAATCTCACCGAAAATTAAAAATTTTAAATTCTTAATGGAGTGACTCGACTCTCTGCTACGCAAAAAAACATTTTGGTAATCTGGGAAGGGGGCCACAATTTTTGTTTTCTTCCATGGTTTTATTTTTTCTATTCCGATTTTCCAGCCACGAATTACCTTTAAAAAAATACATCAATTTTCTTGCTTTCTCTCAGTAAAAAAAAGGTTATATTATTTTTAGAAGGAAGGAAAAAAAAAGGGTGTGTAATGGGGTGAGAGAGGCTCGAACTCTCGACCTCAGGATAACTCAGAAGCAAGCTATGAGACCTACGCGCTAGCCAACTGCGCCACCACCCCACGGTGCCTTATGAGTAAATATTAACATTAAACTACAGTGCTGGTAGAGAGAGAGTCGTCTTCCCTCTTGGACTTGGCCCGAGACCGATCCGGCCCATTTTCTTGTCGCACCGTGATTCACACTTTTTTGATATACCGTGCGCAGTGTCATAGCTTTAGAGACCCATTACCTTAAATTCTTTCTATTCAGTGTATAGAAAAGGAACATAAGTTTAGAAGAGTTGCACGGAAAGTCCCACCGGCGAGATCAAATCCGAGACTTCTAGGTCAGAGAGAGAGAGAGAGCGGTGCTGATTGTATTAAACCCCTTTCTTGAAGATTTGTCTTATTTGGGACAACAAGCACAGGCAACCAGAAACATTTTGATCAACATTAATACCCACCGGAAGTGCTAGGCCCCGAAAAGAGAATCTTCTCCGATCATAAGACTCAAACCGAGACATTGTTTAAGGAAAACAAGTACCGAACCATCTCAACTAACTCATGTTTTTTTTTTTTTTTTGCTGGGTAATAACGTAATATATATTAATATATTACGTTATTACCCAGCAAAAAAAAAAAAACTTTAGGCGTTTTATAGACAAAAGTGTTTACTGAAAAGATTTGGTGCAATCTACCTATGGTAGTTTTCGAAAGAGAGCCAAACAAGGAATTTCTTTCCTTACAGTTCAAACAAACTGTCAAGAAAACTCTTGTTTTTCAACAGTCGAGTTAACAGCAATACGAATACATGCAATAAGGCTCTCATTGCCTCTCGACACTGTGTAGAACAATCTCGGTTCTTCTATGAATGCAAGACCTCAAGTATCTGAAACTTTGACGAATCAACTGTCCTGGGACCGACTCGATCGTTGAAACTTTCTGCAAACCCACAGGGAAAGTTGATACGGCCGTAGGTGCGTGACTGTTGGGGTCTCAACTTACAATGGAATCCATTGCCACGGACATGGAACCTTCTGAGCATGGAACTTACTAATATGGAGGGGAAGGGGGCCACAGAAATTTAAGGTATTTCCCTGTCAATGCCCTAAAAGAAGATCAAAGCTGCTAACAGTAACGAATCATTATTACCATTTCCCATTAACAATAAGCCTATGAAGGCTGTCTCCATTCAACTGCAACATTCTCCAGCCACCCCCACCATTACTTCCCTCATGGAATTTCACCATTTTTTTCTTCCATTCTCAATTATTACACCTAACCCACTCGATAACCGACTGCAGCTAATTCATGTTCGAGTCAGGGTCGGCAATGATCAAAACCGATCTTTCAATTGCTTCAATTGGCACGAATCGAACCAAGATAGTAAATTACCTCGGTCAAGTTGTATTATTATTATTTTAGCAAAAATAAGCTCGTGAATTTATAGGGGGATGGGAAGAGAGCGATAAAAAAGGGTGTGATAAGTTTTGCGGTAAAAGTCAAATGGAAATTTTCTTAATTCTAAGTTGAAAACGACTTTTTTCACCGAATCGCCTTTGTTAAGCTCCGTCTTAGCAGAACGACACAAACAAATGTCTTCAATACGAGAGAGTATCGTACGTAATGGGCTTATCATCTGATAATACTGATGTGATTCAGTTATTTTAAGAATTTTTTTAATAAAATGCTAAGAAACCTAATTTAATTGATTTATTATATCATTTCACTGCTGATACACGGCATAAGCGTTATTTACAATTATCTTCTCCTTCACTACATATATAAATAGCACAAGAGTGTACAGGCTCATGCATGTTCTCGAGCTACCTCGTGTCAATGGCTTCTTCCTCGGCCGCTCCAACTTCTCCCAATCCGACTAGCCCGACAGGATCGGAGCCTCCGAACAATCTCCGACCAATCCAGCCCCTTCCGTTGATCAGTTGCCTTCTTCGTTCTCCGATGTCTTCTGACCATGAAACCCCTCCCAACACCTCTGATCCACGCAAGGAAGCATCGGCTGAAGGTGACGGCGACGTAACCGTCGCCCTGCGCATCGGCCTCCCAAGCTTTTCCAGCGAACGCTCCGGGAACCTGCCAGAGGCACCTGGCGCCGAGGGTAAGGCAGTGGCGGCGGCGGCAGAGAAGAGATTCTGGATACCGACACCGGAGCAGATCCTCATCGGGTTCAGCCATTACCCTTGCCAACTTTGCTTCAAAACCTTCAACCGCTACAACAATCTTCAGGTGCAGAGTAACTTGCCACACGCGATGATGGTCTCTTATTCACCAAAAACACACACATATATACACACACTAGTGCGTTTGTAATGATCCTTCTTTTTTTTTTTCTCCCAAATGGTAATCATATGTTTATAAAATAACCATATATCACCATATTTGTTTAGATTTTTAGGTAGAAACAGATACAATTTCTTGTCAAATTCAATAATAATAATACAGTATATTTGCACTTTGATCTCGGTAACCTGATATAAGCCCAACTATCTATCGAGGGAGAAGCTCTCGTATGTAACGAATATACCACGTGACAGTACTGACATAGTGTCACAAATCAATATGATCGAATTATTTCTATGATTTTTTTTTGTTTTCGTGATTCTATTAAAAGTTCCTAAAATAGTTGAATATTATTGAATACCATGTTGAGACTTCTACGTGGAATACCCGTTACAGAAATACTCTCTCCAACAGAGGGCCCTTTCCTAACGGTCTCATTTAGGTCAACTGAAGTGTTTAACTTCGCATAATTTGACATGGTATCATAAATTTTAAAAAAAAAACACCTTTATGCTTTTGAGTGAAAAACAGTCGACCTCTTATAAGGTCTACTAGCAAAATAATGTAATATATTCGCATCACGAGTCCCGGTCAAGAGTTCTTTTCCAGCAGTCCTATCTAAGTCCAATTGAGATTTAAACGAATACAATTTATCCGAATTGATAATATTTTTGCATATATTAATTCTGTGTATCAATACAAATGATAGATGCACATGTGGGGCCACGGGGCTCAGTATCGCAGAGGACCGGAGTCCCTGAAGGGATCACAGCCACGGGCAATGCTGGAGATCCCATGCTACTGCTGCAAAGAAGGTTGCAGGAACAACATAAACCATCACAGGGCTAAGCCACTGAAGGACTTCAGGACCCTCCAGACGCATTACAAGAGGAAGCACGGGATGAAGCCCTTCACCTGCCGGAAGTGCGGGAAGCCGCTCGCCGTCAAGGGCGACTGGCGGACCCACGAGAAGAACTGCGGCAAGCGCTGGCTCTGCATCTGCGGCTCGGACTTCAAGCACAAGCGGTCGCTCAAGGACCACGTCAGGACCTTCGGGCCCGGCCACGGCCCTTTTCCGGCGACGTTGTTGTGCGAGGTTGGTGCCACGTCGTCGGGGTATGTGGCTTGAAATGTTGCATGTTGATTGCAGACTGTAGCGGATATACATATATATATATATATATATTATATCGTGCACGTGATGCAAATTTTACGTACGAGGTGATCTCAATTTAATTTTAATGTTTTATCAGATTAATATTTATTTGATTATCTAAACTTAAAATTATGAATATATCTCTGTGTTTCCTCTTTAATTTTTCTATATATTTGGACCATTTTTTCTTCTTATTAAACATACGTGCCATCTACGGCAAGAGTTAGCTTGAGTGGACAAAATGTTTGTACGAATCTTGTGGAAATCTACTAGATAGGAGGTTCGAATTGCTTTAGCACGTGGCCGTTGATGAGACTACATACATGTGTGCTTTGTACATCGACTGACCCGCATCCTTGAACTTGTTGGCGAGACTATCTACACATGTCCTTTGTACATCGAATGACCTGCATTCTTAAACTTGTGTGAGGTGTTCGTGGGTCTGGAGAGAGACCTAGAGTTTTCGAGTTCGATTCTTTAACGCAATATTTTAGTGTTTAATGAAATAATAATAATAATAATAAGTTTTTATAACTGGATTTCTTGCTTTGGCCCATAACTAAGTCCAGCCCATTATGCTTCAGGCCCATATTGATCCCATCCCTTCAACTTCCGGCGGTCAGCACGGTCACCTCCGGGAACATTACCCGGAACACGTGAGCTACCGACCCACGTGCAGCCTTCGACAAATTAGACATATTGATGTATTACGTGAAGGTATTTTAATTTCAATTTATTGATATTATTATTATTGTTAGATGTTGTTATTAACCTTCCGCATTTGCCCCCCTATTAATCCCAATTTACAAGATTGCCTTACATTCCGATCCCGCCTTCTCCACCAGCCTCACCCGACTCCAAACGCATTTTTAAATGAATTTAGTCTATCGTAAATTGTTAAACACGTTAAAATTATTTGTGAAGCATTAAATCGTAAATTCTCTCCCCAAAAATGACCCGTGACACATAAATTTTCCTAATTTTATAGCGAGTCTCTGATCATATTTTGATCAGATCATCGTGTGATCACACGATAAGCTAGCAAGTGAAAAAAACATTTCTTGCAATCTGAAAAAATTTATGATGAGAGTAGGATGTGAACGTTATTGTATGAAATAATCAACAAGCAAATTCGATTTCACCAAACCAGAATCACAAAATCGCACGTGCTTATAAAACCACTCCCATCTCTCTCCCTCATCCGCAGCAGTTGCCAAGTGCCAACCTCATCGGTCTCTCGGTTTTCCTTGCCCGTTGTCGTGCCCTGCGCTTCCCATTGGAATCTGTCAGACAGGACAAGAACAATGGCCGTCTCTTACGAGAAACTCTTTGGTGGAGCAGCGCCGCCACGTGGTGCCGCCCACCACTCAAGTGTTGACACATGTCAGCGCTGCTTCATCGCGTGTACAGACACGTCGGCGGCGCTGGCACGGCGGCGCTGGCATGTGTCGGCAGCGCTGACATGTGTCGGTGCATGCGTCCGCGCTAGAGTGGGCGGCTCTACCAAAGACTTTCTCGTCTCTTACAGCAGCACCTCCTCCTCCACCTTCCTCCCCTCCAAATCCTTCACCCAGCAGCCCCTACTGGTCCCCGCCAAGCCCAGATCCCTCTCCGTAGCCGCCGTCCACGCTGCCGACAAACCGTCCAAGCAGGCTGCCGCCCCCGCTGCCCTTTCGGCCACAGCCTCCCCGGCGAAGACCGCGGGAATGTGGCGGGGGGGGGGGGGGGGGGGGGGGGGGGGGGGGGGGGGGAATGGAGCGTCGACAGCTGGAAGGGGAAGAATGCCCTGCAGTTGCCTGAGTACCCGGACAGGGCCGAGTTGGAGTCGGTTCTGAAGACGCTGGAGGACTTCCCGCCGATCGTGTTCGCCGGGGAGGCCCGCAGCCTGGAGGAGCGACTGGGGGAAGCAGCCTCCAGGAACGCCTTCCTCCTGCAGGGTGGTGACTGCGCGGAGAGCTTCAAGGAATTCAATGCCAACAACATCAGGGACACATTCAGGATCCTCCTTCAGATGGGGGCAGTCCTCATGTTCGGTGGACAGATGCCCGTTATCAAGGTCGGATTTTTACTCATTTTTTGACCACTTTATTTGCGGTTTTTGTCCCAATCATATTGTGAACCAGGAAAGTTCTTGTCTTCGCCGTCTCCTATCAGGAATAAAGGGCAGTGGATTTCTTGTTCATTAGTGGAGAATTTTTTATTTCTGGACATGTTTTCTGGAGATACTTCTCTTGTTTGCATTGCTGTCTAGTCTAGACTTTTGCTAGAAATTGCATGGGGAGTCATAGACTTGCAGTGCAGAATTTCCATGAACTACTGAATGGTTTGGTTGATATCAATGAAATTTTATTCAAGTCTAATCTAATGGAATCTCCCAATGTGTGGGAATATCTTCTTATATAGGTGGGAAGGATGGCGGGTCAATTTGCTAAGCCAAGGTCGGGTCCATCCGAGGAGAGGAACGGGGTGAAGCTCCCAAGCTACAGAGGGGACAACGTGAATGGTGATGCCTTTGAGGAGAGGGCTTGCATGCCAGACCCGCACAGGATGATTCGAGCCTACTGACAATCCTCCTCTACCCTAAATCCCTTGCGGGCCTTTGCTACTGGTGGTTACGCCGCTATGCAGAGGGTCACACAGTGGAATTTGGATTTCACCGAGCACAGTGAACAGGGAGACAGGTGAGATTATATCTTCTCTTTTCCATTTTCCCCTTATCAACTTAATGTTCAGCTAAATTTCTTTCTTCAATTCAATGTTTCTCGTGAAAATTCTGACGCATCCGAACATGAGCCAATCCGTTGTTGGAGTTGAAATTGTTGAAGTTGTGATGAATCCTAATACATGGGCAGAAAGATTCAATTTTGGATTGTTAATGCTGGTGTAATTATTGTTTGTGGTCAAGTTGAGTGCCGGATCAATTAAATGAAGCAGTAATCTTATTCATTTCGACCTATTTGGTCGGATCTTTTCTATCATCTATTAACTTTTTCTCCCGAAAATGCTATATTTTGGTTTTTGACAACAAAATTATCTCAAATAATCTGTATGCTTACCATTATTTTTGGTATTTCAGGTACCGGGAGCTCGCTCACAGCCCTTGGGTTTATGGCCGCTGCTGGGCTTACGATGGACCATCCCATAATGCAAACGACTGAATTCTGAACTTCCCATGAATGCTTGCTTCTTCCCTATGAGCAGTCACTCACTAGAATGGACTTGACCTCGGGCCTTTACTACGACTACTCGGCTCACATTCTCTGGGTTGGTGAACGCACTCGTCAGTTAGATGGGGCACATGTTGAGTTCTTAAGAGGAGTTGCTCATCCTCTCAGTATTAAGGTAGTTCAGTTTCTTCCCCTCTCAGTCTTACTAAAACTTTATTAGGTTCAGTTCGTCTAGCGAGGTTTCAGGTATTATTTCTGAACCTGTTGAAACTGGGAGTAGAATTCAATTGAAATGGTCTCTCCAGTGAAGTTCTCATCCAACAGTATTCTGGCAAGTGTTCTTATTTAACATTGATGCTGCTCGCTGGCTTATAGATCAACTCATAGGTATAGATTATTGCTGATGTTCTGCAGGTGAGTGACAATATGAACCCGAGTGAGCTAGTAAAGCTCATCGGGATCTTGAACCCCTGGAACAAACCAGGGAGGATCACTATAATCACGAGAATGGGAGCCGAGAACATGAGAGTGAAGCTTCCTCATCTCATCAGGGCCGTTCGCAGGGCAGGGCAAATCGTCACATGGGTCAGCGATCCAATGCACGGCAACACCACCAAGGCTCCTTGTGGTCTCAAGACTCGACCCTTTGATGCCACCAGGGTATGCTTCTACAATTTGATATTCCCTATCATGCTCCTTCACAGTACGGTTAAAATATGCTGCAATAGTTCCAGAGCTCACAGTTAAATCATCCCTGCTACATAATCCATCTTGGCATGCTTAGAAATTTCACGAGAGGTATTGTTGGGTTAGACTGGCCTAAGAGTTTGGCTTGCCTATCCAAGAGCTGCTCGAATAGTTTCATCATCTGTAAGATAAGTCTCATCTTTGTTTAGATAATTGAGAAAGCTCAAAATTTGTTGGTTGGTTAAGTGAATCGGGGGATGGAGTAGGTGGGAACAGCCTGGACATCCTTAGCACAAGATTAGGTGCATCAGACTCGGTCTTGTCTTGAGAAATTCCTTGTGAATAATTCTCGTGCAAGAACTGGCTCTGATAGGCAGGTAAGGTGATTGCACATCTCTTTCAGCGAGCTGGGCTTAGACTCTCGAGCTTTATTTAAATTAACATAGCTGTTTCCCATCTACTTAGTTTTCTGAGGCTTCCTGGATTCAAAGACTTGTTCTTGACATTGTTGGTGCACCATCCTAG
The DNA here is from genome assembly GCA_037672795.1 of Lagerstroemia speciosa. Classification (NCBI taxonomy): domain Eukaryota; kingdom Viridiplantae; phylum Streptophyta; class Magnoliopsida; order Myrtales; family Lythraceae; genus Lagerstroemia; species Lagerstroemia speciosa. The sequence goes on along the minus strand of CM075294.1, from coordinate 5,125,630 downwards.
CTAATAGCTTAATCTTTTGATTCAATGTTGCTTTGATTCGGTGTCAAAGCGCTGCAAGTGGTACAAAACTCCCAGGTCGTTCGGCACTTGTATTGTCAGCTCGCCTTTCAAATAACTTTCGGGTTCAAAATGGTGAACGATCACCGAGGAAGTGTTTAACAACTTAGCTTATGCTTGTTCTGTTAACAGGCGGAGGTGAGGGCATTCTTCGATGTGCACAAGCAAGTGGGTTCCCATCAGGGCGGTGTGCACCTGGAGATGAGGGGCCAGCCCGCGACGGAGTGCATCTGCGGATCCTGCACTGTGACATTTGATGACCTGAGCTCTCGCTACCACACCCACTGCGACCCCAGGCTCAACTCCTCCCAGTCGCTCAAGCTTGCTTTCGTCATCACCAAGCGTCTTTGGAAATAGAGGATCGGATCCCAGAGCCCTCTCTCTTCTTCATCGGATCCTTCAATGGGGTTGTGAAAATTGAAAGATGGGAGTCGTCCAGTGGATGTATTAATATGCACTCTTGGTGAATTCATGTCGATGAAGTGTATTATGCGTATACTGAGTGACGCTAACGGTTTTGACAGTTTCGAGCATATAAACAGGTGAGATTTTTCCTTTTTCTTTTTGGCTTGGTTTTTAAATTAAAAAATATTTATCACTCTAAATAAAAAATTGAATCACGAGCAAAACGATTTGATACAGTACTATCGTTTTGATTTGGGACTAAAACTAATCGAATTCGATTCTTCCAAGGAGGATTAATAAATATATGCAATATCGAGGACCCATCTGTGCTGGTAAAGATTTACGGCTTTCGGGCGCACGTACACCGGGTCCGTGCAGTAGATTCACAGTTCCCTTACGCGGAGAAGGAAAGGAAAGATCCTCGCGTCCGGCGTAAAACTTCGGCGCAGCGCACACGGAAAATGAAATCGGAATGTCCGTGCAGGGCATCCCGCTTACCCTCCGACCAAATATTCCGAAACAATGCGTCTATCCCAAGCCGACGGGCACGCACTTGTGATGTCATTAAACCCAAAATCGAGCGGTTTATTGTGTTACCGACTGAGTCGGAGTATCCGCGTTGTTCCGAAACGTCATTCGGCCGGGGAAGGCGCCGTCGTAAAGTAAACGTATATATATCGGGGATCGGGAATCGGTTCTCTCTTCATCAGCTTCCTCCTCTTGACAATGGCAATGGCGAATCTTCAAGCATTGGAGCTCAGAGATTGCCGGCACGACGCCCTCGGCGAACTCAGGGTCCTTCCCGACGAGGTAATCTGCTCGATCCTCGAGATTCTCTCGCCTCGCGATGTCGCTCGTCTCTCTTGCGTTAGCAGGTCAACCTCTCTATCTCTCTCTCTCACAAAATTGTTCCTATGCTTTGTTGATTTTTAAATCTTTTCTTGTCAATGAATTATATTGGAGAATTCAACAGTTCTTTTCATCCCCGTTTGTGTAATTCAATGTTCTCGATCTGATGTGCTCTGAGTCAGTGCCAGAGCTTATTTCTATCAAGGTTCACTCAGACTCTGTAGAATGACATGTATGCAACTTCAACTCAAATTACTAAACTAGTCTATCGTGCTGTTACGTTATGGACTGCATTTGAAATGCAGATTTGAGGTCGAAGTTTGTATGCCTTCGATGTGAAGCCAAGAGCTTGTGGTTTTTAAGCAATCAATTGAAGATGCTGCATTAAAGTCTCTATGAGACTGATTGAACTGTAGTTTCCTCTTTGTCTTGCATCAAGTCTAGCTTTCAACTTTGTCCTGTTAACAGCACATAAGCCATTTTAGGCACTGGTGCATTTTCTCTGGCAGTAGTGACAATTTACTGAGAGTGGTGATAGTTATGAGCAGGCCACTGTGTGTTGCTTTGCACGAATTGATGTTTTAATTTTATTGTAGCTAATGTATTTTGCTGTGCCTCAAAATACAGTGTGATGTACATCCTGTGTAACGAGGAACCTCTATGGATGAGTGTGTGTCTGAAGAGGGCAAATGGTCAGCTTCAATATCGAGGATCCTGGAAGAAAACGACACTCTACTTGTATGATTTAAAGAGCTGCTGCAATTTAGTTTAATAGGACTCTAAAGAACAGTTCATTGATGCACAATTTCTAAGCTCACATGTTGCCACTCTCTCAATGCAGAGAAAATGTTCCAGTAAAATATATTGAATCAGGCCGAAGCCCTTTGCATTTTGATGGTAAGTCAAAGTTCCAGTGATTTCACTATTCAAAGACGACCTGTCCTATTCCTAATGTTCCCGTTATAGTTAAAATATTTGGTGTAATTTTGTTGAAATGTTGATGTACCACTACTCTCTTGTAGGATTCAATTCATTATTCTTATACAGAAGATTATACAGATGCCACACCGCACTGGATGAGTTCTCTATGGATAGTGGAAATGTGGAGAGAAAGGATGGCATATCTTTGGAAGAGTTTAACCGTGATTATGATGGGAAAAAACCCGTAAGTTACATTTGACACTGGAACATGTGATTGGCATGAAGCATTGGGTCCATTCAAGAATATATCATTATGTTGTTGTGTTTGTACATACGTCAAATCTTGTTCTTTAACTTGTATTTTGATCAATTCATCTTCACTTTTTTGCATTTACGGCTTATGCGTATTACACATGTCAATTGATCTTCACTTTTTTGCATTTCCTTTTGTACATGTTAAATGCATCGTCTTCTTTTATTGCACTGTCATTTATGATTGCTTTTCTTTCATGTTAACAGCAAATTCTTTGAATGAATTTGTTGTGACGGTGTCTTTCTAAAATGTAATAATTTAAGGAATTTCAAGCCAGTTTAAGCTATTTGACATCAAATGGATCCTTCTCTTTTCTGTTCATTTGGCGCAGTAGTTGTCTTTGTTGGCAAAATTCTATCCACTATCCAGTGGGTATTGAGATTTAGCTAATTAAATGGAATTGTCGTCTACAACTGGATATAATTTCAGGATAACATTCTCATATCAATTAATCATGCTGTCAGTGTTACAATAATTTCTTCCCAATGTCATCCTTAATATCTTTCACTATGGTCTCAAGTTTCATTTCACATCTACTCTTCCTATTATTGGCATATACTATTTGGTTAGGCTATTAATGCTGTTGCCATTACATGCCTCATTCTCCTAAGATGTGCAATTTTGGGACATAAGATAAATTTGCTACCTATTGCTCTGCTTTAAAACCATAACTAAGTTAGGAGCTCATGGAGAAATTACCACTATTGTTGAATTGAAAATTGCCAAGCAGAACTAGGATATTCTTTATGAGTTCATACATAGATGTTTCAAATAATTGCAGGTACTACTCAATGGGCTGGCTGATAGTTGGCCAGCAAGAACTTCTTGGACCATTGACAAGCTATTGCTCAGTCACGGGGACAAGGCATTCAGAATATCTCAAAAGAGTGTGCAGAAAATTTCGATGAAACTCACTGATTATGTTTCATACATGAACATTCAGCGTGACGAGGATCCTCTATATATATTTGATGATAAGGTGGTATTCAATGTTCTTTGTTCTTTCCCTCCCGAACTTCTTTCGAATGTCGGAACTGATTCCAAGTAATATTTATGCAGTTTGGAGAAGTAGCTCCGGGCTTATTAAAGGACTACAATGTGCCACACTTATTTCAAGAAGACTTCTTTGATGTCTTGGATGGAGACCAACGACCTTCATTTAGATGGCTTATAATTGGTCCAGAGAGGTCTGGTGCCTCATGGCATGTTGATCCAGCTCTTACCAGTGCGTGGAACACACTTCTTTGTGGTCGTAAAAGGTATATCAACTTTCATCATCTAATTGGAGTTACCTGCGAATTTCTTTATGCTTCACAGCTTCCTTTTTTTCTTTTTTCTTTTTCCTTTCCTGTGGCGACTCTCTTATTTTTTACATATTGTTAGAAATGTGAAGTAGCTTAAATATTTAATTTTGATCCTCTTCGCCAGGGCTGGTCACCACACTGTCCCCCTTATCTAAAGCCTTAGAATTATGTGAGGTGTCACTTAGTAATTTTGATTTGTGATGATTTATAATTGTATGATGGACTCTTTTCCATATTTTTCTGTCTGCTACAAATGGAAATGCTAATGCTATGAAAGATTTGTGATCTTGGAGCAGATGGGCAATGTATCCTCCAGGAAAAGTGCCTTTAGGTGTCACAGTACATGTAAATGACGAAGATGGAGATGTTAATATTGAGACTCCATCCTCATTACAGGTAGAAAATGCTTGTTGAGAAAGGCATTTGTTTGTTTGCAGCAGTATTGATTCTGATTTGTGCATGTGAACAGTGGTGGTTGGATTTTTATCCGCTTCTTGCTGATGAAGACAAACCCATTGAGTGCACCCAGCTACCGGGCGAGACAATATTTGTTCCAAGTGGGTGGTGGCATTGTGTTCTCAATTTGGAGGCGACTGTGGCTGTTACCCAGAATTTTGTGAATCCCAAGAATTTTGAGTTTGTGTGCCTGGACATGGCTCCTGGTTATCGTCATAAAGGAGTTTGCCGTGCTGGATTGCTTGCTGTTGATGGCGTCTCCTCTGAGGATGCTGGGATGATTGATCTTAGTGGAAAAGATGACCCAGATTACTCTGATTTGACAAGGAAAGAGAAAAGAATGAAGATTCGAAAGGAATATGGACTGTCCGAAGCAGGAGCAACCAATGACTTGTCCCGATATTCTGATGCGCAGAAACAGGACTTGCGTTACAATATAGATTTCTTGGCCACATTTCTCGATAGAGATAGTGACCACTACAATGCTCCATGGAGCTCAGGGAACTGCATAGGACCACGGGAAATGAGAGAATGGTTATATAGGCTCTGGGTTGGAAAACCAGGAATGAGAGAGCTAATCTGGAAGGTATAGGAATTTTTAAGTATGTAATTTTTTTGCCTGCATTGATAGCTGCTGTTTAATTGGAATTGTGAAAAAAGTATTTGACTGCAAAAACCTGGCTTTACTAACAGTAAAAACTCAATGCGTATATAAATTTCTGAAGATTGGAAAGATAAATTAATGGGATATAAGGTGCCTAAGAGTCTTAAAATGTTTCTTTTATCCTTTGTCCATATCTGCTTAATTCAATCTCTTCTGTTTAAATGCTGATGTTTTATTATCTCGCTTTTCTTAGGGAGCCTGTCTTGCCCTGAATGCAGACAAATGGTTTGATTGCCTAATGAGTATTTGCGAATTTCACAACTTGCCTCATCCTACAGATGAACAAAAGCTTCCAGTTGGCACCGGCAGCAATCCTGTATGTCTAATTATCTCAATTTTTACACAGGTTCTGAAGGTTTATAACTGTTCCTGTATGCATATTCATGTAATTTCTGTATTAAAGACATGGTTTTGAAGCATTAATCCGTTATGGGTCTTAGTTCATAAAGGATATTGGACATGATGCGGATAAATTTGGTCCAAAGACTTGGCTGAAAGTTCAATGTCCTCATGCATGATTTCCCTTTCCCGTTTAGCTCGCTTCCTAGAATACACCCTCTCTGGGGTGGGTCCTAGGTTTAAGCACCCAGCTGTTACCCTTTCTCAAATCCACCATGGAGAGTGAAAATGTGGCTCGGATGAAGAACAATTTCTTGAATTGTAAGACTCTTTTATGTAGATTCCTCAACTTTGTGAGACAAAGATTATGATCTCTTGACAAAACAAAAGGAAACTTTTCTAATTAATATATCTTCACCGTGAAAACTGAAAAGAATCATTATGTTAAGATTATTACTTGTCTGAGTAAACTCCTAAGGTAACCAAGCTAGACCTTGAAACACCGTCCTGTTTTAAGTTGTTTTAGTTCTTTAATGGTGATCAGATCAGTATTGCCATTATGTTTATTAGGGTCTGTGATAATGCAATTCAATGATGCCATCATCACCATTAAATTCCATCAAGAAACAATCACAGAATGATGAATTTCCCTGATGTTCATCTCTTCAATATCTCCTTTGCAGGTTTACCTCATGGCTGACCATGTGGTGAAGATTTTCGTTGAAGGTGGTCTGGAAAATTCGATGTATTGCTTGGGCACAGAGGTATGACTTGTTAAGTTTTATCATCTATTTTGGCCTCATATTTCCCTTACATTTTCTGATGTTTTGGATTTTTTTTTTGCAGCTTGAGTTCTATACTCTTCTCCGTGAACTCAACTCTCCACTGCAGAATCATATGCCTGAAATTATGGCAAGCGGGATCATTTATCTAGAAAACGGATCTTTTACAGTTGTTCCATGGAATGGCCAAGGAGTTCCTAAGGTGATTGATGAGTGCAATTTTTTTCCATGTACATACAAAGAGGGAAGCTTTCCCTTTGGCTTGTGGAATAAGAAACAGTATGAACTGAGGAGAGCTGGGACATCTACAGCTGATTTGGCCTGCCCAACAGGATCTTTCAGAATATGGCCATATGCTATAACCAAAAGATGCAAAGGAAAGATATATGCTCAGTTGTAAGTTGACTTTTCATCTGCATGAAAAATCCTTGTGTGCTTTGCTATTCTGATTGACCTGGCTTTCTTTTGCTTTCTACTATTGCAGAAGAGATACTCTTTCATGGAAGGAAGCCTTAAACTTAGCGTCCTTCTTGGGGAACCAGCTGCACAGCCTCCATGTCTTGCCTCTTCCACCTTTCAGTTCAGAAATTTCAGATATTGGTCAAAAAGTAGAAAACCAATTTGATGATTCTTTTATGGAGGTTCAACCCCATGTTTCAAAAATTTCTGCAGAATGGAAAGTCTTCCTCAGAAATTTAAGCAGTAAAAAGATGGGAGTCTCTAGTCGCCTAACAAAATGGTAAGTAGATCTGCTAGCAAAGCTATTCATCAGTTGCTCTTTAGGAGTACATCAGTCCGTTTTCATAGTATGAATAAAAAGAAGATTATTTATCACAGTGTCTCGAATCATTGGCACCAGTTTCCGGATAATGACAACTGGATATATGTTCCAGATAATCAGCTTCAAAGAATTTCCACTTTATTTTGGTTTGATAGATGTGCGCTTGAGATTTTTGAGTACGCATTGTAACCATTTGGGTTTTTTTCTTCTTTTGAAATAGGGTACTGCAAAAAATAGTCTCTTCTGCTGCAGATTCAGTTACTATTGCTTTAATCATCTTCTATTGACGGGTCCCTATTACTTGGAATAAATTTGCTTTCCAGCATCTTTGGTAGAAACTCAGGAGACTCTCTGCTCTGATTGCAGGGGAGATCCAATTCCTGATGCACTAATCAAGATAGTTAATGAATACCTACCAGATGACTTGACAAAGTTCCTTTCCTTATCTGAGGTACTTCACCTTATTCCTTATCTTGTCACTCCTGAATGCTAATCTTCTTGTTGGATTCTTCTTTGGTTGAAAAAGCACTGAGGTGTTGCCTACCATGTAGATGGACATATTGTGGTAAAAAGAAGCACTAAATTGGATTAGCTAAAAGAACATGTATTTATTGATTGTATAAAATAAAACACATTGAAATTAATATAAACAGTATCAACTAGTGTCTATCCTGGGACAGAGGCCTTTGGATCCGCAACCATGTGAATAACAATTACCATGTTTTTCATTGCATTTTCCTCTGTCTTCATGCAAAGCAACGGGAAAGACAAAGGGCAATAGATTGTCATGCCTTCTTATGCCACATGTCCAACCATCATCTATTATTCTAAAGATTTACTTTTTATGGTTTTAGGATGAACCAAAATTTGATGAAGATCGTAAACCTTCTTGGATCCATTCGGATATTATGGATGACAATATTCAAATGGAATCCTGTTCTGGTGATTCTGACTATGATGGAAGGGCAGCGAATGTTGTCAGTAACGGTTCCTCAAATGGCCACGAGAGTGATGTTGAAAAGGGAATGTCATGGCGTCCCAGTCACATTCTCGACTTCAGCGATCTTACCATTGGTTAGTGGTTTTTTAACTTATCTTTTATATTTCTTTTACCATTGTTATATTTCTTTGTGCATCTTATTTTTTTTCCATTCGTTGATCTGCTATGCTTTTTAAGTATTCTGTGACATGTTAACATTAAAAAAAAGTATTCTGCTACATGTTAACAATAAAAAAAGTATTCTGCTACATGTTTAGTGGTACTCATTTTCATACTTTATTGATCTAAGGCCTAAGAATACCCACGTAGCCTTTCTTTAATGCATTAATATGGATTTAACAATGCTGTTTCAATTCGATAGATTCGGGAGAACTATGTGGTGCTTTCTGTTCAGATTCTGGAACCATTAATACTAAATGTTAATTGGCGACAGCTATACATATAGTTTTTTCTTGACACTGTTTTTGGTTAACACACATAATATATAATAGCCAGTTTGCTGAAATCCTTTTGCCTCTTATTTTCCTATCCAGGTGACCCTCTTTATGACTTGATCCCGATATACTTGGATGTCTTTAGAGGTGATACCGCCCTCCTCAAACAGCTCTTGCAAAGCTACAAACTTCCTTTATTGAGATGTACATTACAACCTGAATTGGAGGAGGAGAGAAAATACAGAAAACTCTCGTACCGTGCCATGTAAGTTGGTTTTTGTGTGAGTATTTCAATCATTAATGTCTATTTTAGGTAGAATTTGAGCTATTGCTCGTCATTTGTTCAGACCATTGTCCCGAATATGTTGGTCTTTTACCTGGCGATTTCTTAGAGTGGCAAGCGGCAACGATTGATTATTTATCTATTTATTGCCAATAATTAAACTTGAAAAATCAGTACTATTCACCTTGAATTACTTTTTTGGGGTCTGCTATTTGTCTTAATGCCTCTTTCATTCTAGAGATCTGCATATCTACATAAAAGTCCAGCTCATATTTGGGAACATTATATCCAAGATTTTAATCTGCTTAGACCTGGTGCATCATGGGCCTTTGCATTCAGAATCCATGCAAGCCTAGAAAGCATGATTTTTCTTATTCACAGTGTCGCAAAAGTACTGTTCCACAGGAAGGGGAAAAAATTCACTTTTTTGGACAGATCAACATTGTTGTGTATGTAAGTAACATCATTGATTACTTATCAGTTTCTTTTGACATTGGAATGCAACGTCAGGTGCTACTGCATTCTTCATGATGAGAATGTTCTTGGGGCTATCTTTAGTATATGGAAAGAGCTCGGGCAAGCAAAGTCATGGGAAGAAGTTGAGCAGGCAGTGTGGGGAGAACTCAACTCTTACAACGGCCTCTCATGATCAACTGTCTTCTCACGGAATTTATCCCTCCTCTCAACCATAACATACGTTCTAGAGTGAGGGCAAAATGTTTGGCCGGTTGCTGCAATAACATTGTTGATTCAGTTCTTTAATAAAGTCACTATATCATGATGATTGAATTGCCAGTGTTGTCTATTCATAAAGACCTGTTTTGGGGCAATTGTTAGTAAATCTTTACATGTGGATTTGTATATGACCTCCAGCGCTCACATGTCACACTGCACAGGCTAACAAGGAGCATTTTGAGACAACTGAAGTTATGGGGACTTCCCTGCAAGCATAAATTGTTATTTATTATTTTACAGTTTTTAAAGTTTAGAAGATTCAGCTCAGAAGTAAGAGATTCAAAATTGGTTGTAGTTTGGGATCTCCGTTGCCATGTACATGATCAGGTACTACTAGGAGATGCCTATGATATCTGCCATATTTTCGTATATGTGCATCAAAAGGATCGGTTCCGACCGTGTACCCTGAAGGGGTCGTGTTCCTGCACTGCACTCTAGCACCATGAGATCTTGAGCCCCACTTTTCAATACCTTTTTATTTTATCGTTCTAGTAGGTTGCCGTGTATAGATAAGGGATAAAAAGGGAGGGATATGAAGAAATTAGGCTGATAAATCTTATTCTAGGAGGCATGGATCATCTCCGGTGATGATTGGAGTACCGAGAGACAGCGCTCCGGCATGTCCGGATCTTCCGGCAAGTCTGTCTCCTCAAGCAAGGGCATAACTTGGCCGTGCGTGGTAAGGGTCCTTGCTCAGAACATAATGGCTTATATGCATCATCGTAGGTTTTGCTGGAAAGGAGTCCTGGTTCAAAAAATATATAGATCTGTATGATACTTAAGGTGTGTACCCGGAAGGGATGGAATGAGGTAGTCATGAAGTTAGTCAAAGGGGCGGCTGACCTTGTCGGACTACGGGCTTAGAGACAGGTGGTCAGATGCTAGCAAGGAACATTACGAATCCACATGGTTCACTTCCCGGGGAAGCCTATCCGTTTTGAGCAAAAACATCACTCATCATGTGAATTTACCATTCGAATTTTAATAAATGTAAAATTATCATTACTAGTCAATTTTACATGTACTTAAAAGTATCTGCCCAAGTAGGCCTTAAAACATCCCGCTCCTCGTGTGCTTCTCTAAATCAACGGTTATAATTTACACAAAAAATCAACGGCTGCAATTCCATCACAAGTATCTGTCTAACGCAATAATCGGTCCCACCACTCTTTTCCCCCGAGAGTCCCTGTCCGGTTCTTCAATTCTCCCTCCTCCCTCCACCCTCAAAAAACTCAATTTCACCACCTCAGATCTAACCCTAACTTCTGTTCCCCCACCCCCCCTCTCTCTCTGAGCAACAATGGCGACAGCTCCATCACCGCGCGAGGAGAGCGTCTACATGGCCAAGTTGGCCGAGCAGGCGGAGCGCTACGAGGAGATGGTGGAGTTCATGGAGAAGGTCTCCGCCGCCGCCGACCCCGAGGAGCTCACCGTCGAGGAGCGCAACCTCCTCTCTGTCGCCTACAAGAACGTGATCGGCGCCCGCCGTGCCTCCTGGCGCATCATCTCCTCCATCGAGCAGAAGGAGGAGAGCCGCGGCAACGAGGACCATGTCGCCTCGATCCGTGACTACCGCGCCAAGATCGAGGCCGAGCTCTCCAATATCTGCGCAGGGATCCTCAAGCTCCTCGACTCCCGCCTCATCCCTTCCGCCTCCGCTGGCGACTCGAAGGTCTTCTACCTGAAGATGAAGGGAGATTATCACAGGTACTTGGCTGAGTTCAAGACCGGCGCCGAGCGCAAGGAGGCTGCGGAGAGCACCCTCACTGCCTACAAATCCGCTCAGGTGATTGCTTTGTTCCTTTAATTCTCGGATTCGATTCCATTTCGCCTTCTATTATTCGTAACATTGCTTGGTGGAAAACCTCTGGATCGAACTGTCATTAGGCCTGCGACAGAAGATAGCCATAATACAGCCTAAAAAGGCCATTCTTGCTCTGAATTCTGAAACTGTTGGATACAAACGAATCTTACCTGTTAATTTTCCAAAGATTCGGTGCTTAGGAGCGATCTGATTGATGTTACTCCTTTTAGGTGGATCTTATGAAAAGATACTTAAATCTGATATGTTAAATTCTGGTTAATTTGAGCTCAGTCAGGGGATTCTGCGCTTCTTCAAATTTGCAAACATTTGGGTTGTTAGTGAGGATACATAAACTCACTCCGTAGTTGATCATGATATGACTGGTAAAGATCATAGAACATACACAGCCAGGAACTGAGAAGCTTCTCCTTTTCCTGATGCTACCTTTTATTGTGTATTTTGTTGTTGGAAGTTGAATGAAACAACTTTTGGTAAAGCAACACACAGAAAAGGATTCTCGCGCTTTCTTCAAACTGTGTGGAAGTGTTCTTGGTTGGTAATTGCTTTAATTTATTATTATTATTATCATTATTATTATTATTGTATCAGAGGAATTGCAGCTGCCATGTATATGATATTTCTTTTGCTGTCTTTCTTTCTGATTAGATGCATTGTTTAGTAAAGGTTTTGCTAATAGGAGATTCGTTTTGTTTGTAGGACATTGCCAATGCAGAGTTGGCTCCAACCCATCCCATCCGCCTTGGATTGGCCCTCAACTTTTCTGTGTTCTACTATGAGATTCTCAACTCTCCTGATCGTGCTTGCAATCTTGCAAAGCAGGTGAGTTCTCCACAATTCACAATTGTAGCATGTTTTGAGAAAGGTGCATGATTTTGCCTAGAATTGTACCCGTGAGAATGAGCAGGCGTTAAGTAATGTGCTATATGAACTGGCAAAATCTATAAAACATAAAATTTCATTATGAGAGATCCAGTGAACCCGTCTTCTTACAGTTGTGTTTTACATTTTTTTTTTTTTTCCATATATAGTCATCTTTCCTATGTACTGACAACTTTCAATAATGTGTTTGTGTACTTGTACTGTACAGGCTTTTGATGAGGCAATTGCTGAGTTGGACACCCTAGGAGAGGAATCTTACAAGGATAGCACTTTGATCATGCAACTTCTTCGCGATAACCTCACTCTGTGGACATCTGATATGCAGGTGATGATTGTCTCAAGGCCCTCTCCTATTATAAAATTGTGAAAAGTCTTTTTTTTTCATTTGTCATTTTATTCATTTATTTCTTTTTGGCTTTGGTTTCTGGGTAAACCATTATACAGGATGATGGAGCGGACGAGATTAAAGAGGCAGCCAAGCCTGATGATCAGCAGTGACCCTTGTGCGCTGCCCACCTTTAAATTACTGTTTCTCTTCATTTCTTTACTAGGATGAGGTGCTTGCTATTGATTCCTCTTCAATCCTGAACCTGAAGGCACTGCTACATTGTCTGTTGTCTTGGTTGCTGCTTTAGCTTCTTGTCCAATGCATTTATGATCTTCTAAATTGCCCTTATTTTTATTGGAAATGATGGAAGTTCATGTTCGTGTTGAGTTGGACAGATTGTTTTCTTCCTTTTTTCGCCCTCTCAAGTCTCAAGTATTTATACAACTCTAATTTGCAGCAACCGCCGTACTTTTCTCCCCTCTAGTGTCGGCGGATTTGTGCTGTCGTTGCACGTTTCGTCTACGGATGACAACTGATGTCATCTTTGGTGCCTTCCCGTGTCGGATAAAAACGTTTCTTAGACTCGTGATTTTGTCGGATGAAGATGAAACATGTGACAGGAAAGGGATGGGCTTTGGCCTTGTGCGAACTGAACCGACCCAAAGAAAGTACCGGTCTCTGGGTCGTGTAATTGAGGGGAGCCTATTTGCATAGTGTTCGACTCTTCGAGCTCGACTCCACGAAAACTCGAATTTCACTTGGTATTGTTGAGCAGTCAATGGGCAAAGTCACGAGCTACCTGCACTCCGCTCGAGTAGCTGACGAGCTTAATTGAGCTTTGGTGTATTACTACGCGTATTCCATTAACCAAACCTCACGTAATGAGCCCAAATCACTAGCCCATTGAAGAAATACTAATAACAGCTATTATTTTTACTACTATATAGTTATTAATTAAATGAAGAAAATAGAAAATAAAAAATGTGACTGCCAAGGTGGTGGTTTGGCAGTACAAATCTCATTCCAATGCGATTTAGTGGTTGAGATCTTGAATTCGAGTCGCACACCAAGCAAAATTATTAGACGGGCTCTTAAATGTAGTTGAATCACCACTATTGTTATCCTGCTTTCATAGTATCTATTAAAAAAGAAAACAAAGAGTCAAGCTGCAAAAGGAAGAACCCTAATCATCCTTCATCCCCACTCTGGAAATCGGATTAAACCAAACCGGACAGGACCGGCCCGGGGAGAGCCTTTATATACAACCCGGTCTTCTCTTAAACCCTCCCTCGGAGAGGTAAACCCTTACAGCGCAGTTCTGCTTGCTCTGCAACTCCATGCTTTCCGAGGACGAAGCTTATGTCGAAGGTCATTGTTTCCCGCTCTCTGTACAATTTCCATGCACCATACTCGTCATGAGCTTACTCGGTAAGTCTCCCTGGCATAATCTTCTCATGTCTTTCCATTTTATCGCTCGAACCCTCGTGAAACCGTCTGCTGCTTTTCCAATATCGGGCTATCAATTGGACGAATATCTCTGGCTCTGCCCTGTATCCCTTTAATTTGATTCTAGAATGCGTACGTAGCCTGTAAATGAACTGAGTTTCCTTTGGATGGTGTGGACTTGAACAGCGATTTCTCTTCTGGGCGTTTAATTTTTGCCAGTGTTGGCGTCTGATGATTTGTTTCGCTGTGGTATTTCTAGCTCTGATTTTTGGTCCTTTATGGATGAATTTGAATTCTTTTCCAACTGCTCTGATGGCACACGGAAATCTAGTATCATGGTCTGAAATCGGTTTTATGTTTTGCGTAAGGTCAGAATTTTTTTATTAATAAGTAGCTCAGAAGAAGGTTATAAAGCTTATAGAAGCGACAATTTATCCTTTTTTTTTTTAATAGGAGAATGTCCTCAAATCCCAGGGGTTCCTCCAATTCAGATACTTTCTTTTTGCCTCAAGTAATTACTAATTTGGGTGTATTTTTCTTGATTAAGTTGTCATTAGAAGTTCTAATTGTAGATGATGAAGCTCTCTGTTGTTCGTTCCTCCATCTTGTTTAATCAAATTTTTTGACATTTTTCCCTTGCATTCTGTTTTTTTCTCTTCCTGGCACTTAAACGGCTCTTGGGCAATCAAACTGAAAAATCAGCCAGGGCTGAAAATGAAATCTGCTATGCAAAGCCATACTAGTATTGTCATTTCTGAATTTATATTTTAAATGCATACAACTGGACAAGTCATATCTGTTAGGAGATTAAAAAACTGGTTATTCTATCTGTACGAGTTTTCGGATCTTTACTTCTAACCTTTGTCCTGTACAAGATGATGAATCTTTCAATTGTTATGCTCTTTAGTTTGTCCCGTTCTCTTCTACCTTGTAGCGTCTTTGTCTGATCAGTGTGTTTTGAGCTGCTTATCTGTGAGCGATTGCTGATAATTTCCATCTCTTGGCAGGAAACAATTTTTTAGATGCCACAGTTTCGTTTCACACCTTTCATATCTAGGAGCTACAAATAGACAGAAGTCACATTCTCTCGATGATGGGCTTCGGCATATCAGATATTATAGAGGCCAGGTTATAACAGAACCAATTAGCAGACAGCTCCCTCAAAAAGAGCAGGATCTCAACCTCCCGTCTAGACGAGATTTGAGCAACCTTGGCCATTCTCTGAAATCTGTATCTGGCGAGTCCAATTCCATATTGCAGAAAGATTGTTTTAAGCACCCTTTCAAGAATTGGCAAGAGGAGAGGAGGCATAAACTGACAGCAAGCACCTTTGCTGGTGCTGTTGGCTTTTTTCCTCGTCGAAGAGTTCAACTTTGGCTAGAAAAAATTGGGGCAAGGGAACCCTTTTTAGGTAACCTTGCAACCTGTTGGAACAATATAAAGGAAGAGGAAGCAGTTGAGTGGTACAAGGAGATAACAGGAAACTCTGTATTGTTTCCCAAGTTTCATGTATATGGGGAGAACTATCCTGGAGATGACTGGCTTGCAGCTTCACCAGATGGATTAGTCGAGTCACTAATTTATGGGTTGCCTTCTAGAGGAGTGCTAGAGATCAAATGCCCATTCTTTCAAGGTGATATGAGGCGAGCCTCACCTTGGAGGCGGATTCCCCTCTATTATATTCCTCAAGTGCAAGGTTTGATGGAAATCTTGGACAGGGATTGGATGGACTTTTATGCTTGGACACCCAGAGGCAGCAGTCTTTTCAGGATACACCGTGACAAGGAATATTGGGCTGCTTTGAAGGTAGCTCTCTCTGATTTCTGGTTGAAGCATGTGGTCCCTGCAAGAGACATTTGCAGTAAACATGTGATCACAGATGCCCCAAATCAGTTAAAGTTGCTCCGACCAGAACCCAAACATGAACTCTGTAGTTATATTGTCTGGGAAAGCAAGCGCATTGTGGACAGCTCTCAGCTTTTGGTGCGTGAGATTGGTGGGGAGCTACAAAATTGAGCCATCTTGATGTAACCTTGGTCTAACATTTTGCTGCTCTATACAGAGTCATATTGCAAACACCAGCAGAAACAATTTTCTTATATCATACTATGAGATGTAAGCCTAATGCTACTATCAACAATGAGAACTGGAACTCTATGGCCAACTCATGATTTACTTGAGCTCTGTTTGAAGGTATTTGAACACCATAAGGTTAGCTTCTAATCCCTGAAGAATATTGATTTCTATAATTTCTGGTACTTAGCCTATGGCTTTTGAAGAAATCATTTTATTAGCAGCATTTAAATTAAATGCAAGTTGACAGTAAGTTCTACACATATCAGCAGCTTTAATAGAGTAGTGCCCAATGATTTATTTGTTCTTTTTCTTTCCCAGGGATGAGGGATCCAATGTTGAGCTTATGCTGGAGACCATCAGAATCTTGATGACAGTGTCTTTATCAAACTGAGTTGATTTCACTAGTTTAAACTCACTGACAGCTCAAAGTGGAGCGACTTCTAGGGGAAAGGCATGTCATTGCAAATAATGTGGAATGGAATTCCAAACACTCCGAGCGTCTCAAACTTACAGAGCAAGGTCTCCTTTCGACTTTTCATCTCTTTCAATTTTCCTGTAAGGGGACTTTTTGGTGCAGATGTCATCAAACTCGTGCAATTTCATCTCACTTGATGACCTTGGAGGTAGTGGGTCCACAGAAGATAAGTTTTTTCCCCTTCCAAGAATCACTGGAAATGTCGGGCAAAATGATCCATTTAATTTTGTTGCTGGTGCTGCAATTGCATGGGTACACCTCTCAATTCCTCTGCTCTTAATATGGATTTCATCACGGAGCAATAGATTTTAGATGTATTAATGCCTTCTTATTTCTTTCTTACAGAAGAACCTGTTTTGGGTGGACAATTTTGTTTTGAAAGATGCTCATATATCGATTTTGTTGTATATGCATCTCATTCTGCTGTGCTACGAGCATGAAGTATGGTCCCTGCTACTGATGGGCGGCACGGACTCCCCTCGGTAAAGTGCTATCTGAACTCATCGATCCCCTTTTCTCTACGGATTTCTTTTAGTACTAAATCGGGTCATTAAGATGAACAGATCTTGTTATAGCTATATTATAATTCACAGCTGAACTTTTCAGTGATCTTAATCGCTCAGATGGGACAGCGGTACTGGAGAATGCATCTATCGCTCCCAGTGATATGATATACGGTACGCAGAATCTCTACTCGTTATCTCTGATGATGGACGAGAATGTTTCCCGTGGCATTCTCCTCCCTGTCTCTGGATGTCCTTGCTGTCGTATGCTCATGTAGCAATCTCAATGCCATTCTACCAGTTGCATTCACATCACACATCATCTACCTCAGTGCAGTACTTGTTTAAAGAGTCGAATTCACCTCGAATGGTATCAGTACCTCCACGATCGCGCGCTGGCCTAAAAAAAGTAAATATCGTCGAACGAGAACATTGATATGTTTTGTGTTAAGTTAGTTAAATAAGTTAATATTTGGTGTGAGATTTTGTGTGAAAGTCTTTAGTGAAACAGTCATATTATGTACGCAATATTAACGCGGTATATCCATTAAATCAAAATTTATTATTTAGATACTTGTTCAATTGAGGCTTGCCATTCATGAAGAATTATTTATATATTTTTAAGAAATTTTAGGATGTAGTAATTATATATGTATAATTATTAATTACATGTTTTGTTTTAATTGAACGGATATATCACATTATTATTAACATATAGTACAACTGCTTTACCGAAAGTTTTTTCACGCGGTCGAGCTTTTGGCCTTTCATGCACGTCTTTCTTGATTTGTGACTAATAAACAAAAAGGAAATAAGGTAGTACGCTGTCTCTGCCAGATAATAAACCGGGTCGGTCAACGGTGGTAAATCGATTTTCCAGATTCATCGACAACGCGCGTATGGGATTGACTGTCGGTGAAGTCTACTTTGTTTAACGTTATTATAGGTCGTGGAACCTAAAGCCGTCGCTAAACAATATTTCCCTAAACCTGTCTGCTCTTAAATTAAATAAAATAAGCCCCTCTTAATTGGACTTAGGGGGTATTTGTACACAACGCCTAG
Source organism: Lagerstroemia speciosa (assembly GCA_037672795.1). Lineage (NCBI taxonomy): Eukaryota > Viridiplantae > Streptophyta > Magnoliopsida > Myrtales > Lythraceae > Lagerstroemia > Lagerstroemia speciosa. Next base: position 5,107,713 of record CM075294.1, on the reverse strand, counting down.
TTTAAGTCATGCACGTTAATAAGTTGATTTAATTAATTATATAGTGATTAAGGGGAGGATGTCTTTGAAGATTCAAATGTATGGGTCCTGTCCTAGGAGGCTTGTTTGAATGATCCAAATAAAAGTTATATTTTACTGTATGCCATCTGATTTTTAAAAATTTACTATGTTTTAACTGGTTTAAACTATACCACAGAGCGATGCGCCCAACATCGGTTGTGTGATTCGGTGCTTGACGTGTCACCTGTCATACTGCCACGTCATATAGCACTGGTGTTTTTCTCGCTCATGAAAAGAGGGTAGTCGTAGTCGTAGTCGTATTATGGTTATTATATGATGATTATCACGCATGTGCTTAGAACTGACTCCATCAATTAATACAGTTTAAAAAACTAGCATCCTCTGGACCCGAGCGTAGAAAGCATGTTTCAGGCAGATGTTTCGTAACAAATGTGTGGAAGTGTGTTGTGTTACAATCCCACATTGACTAAATAAGATAACAATAACGGGTTTATAAGATAATTTGGTATCACTGCCTGATAGCTCATGCTTTTTTGTGGAAAATGATCCGGTCTCTTGTAAGACGCATTATCAATAATCAATAATATAATATATGAATACCTAATCACACAACAACTTCTGACCTAACCTTAAATCCGTCTGTAATAGTTCACTCACTGATATAAGTCGTCTACTCCGCCATTGGTTTGCTCATAACGATATGCAAAATTCAACATCTTGAGCTTGCCATAGCCATCCCAACAAGAATTCGAAGACGACGTGATGTGAACGAGAGCAGGATTCCTTCCCTTTGACTTTGCTGCAGTGTTTTTTGGATTGTGGCCTAATTGGATTCCTTCCTTCCTCGTGGTGGCGGGGCTGAAGGCTAACGAACAGAAGTTGACAGGACAGGAGTCAAATTTTTCTGCTGATTCTAAGTATGGGTGCTCGACAGCTCACGGCTTCCAATGTCATATCACCCCCCGTCCCGAGCCGAACCTTCTTCTTCACGCTCTGCCCAGTGCCCAGATAAAAAGAACCGACCGAGACAGGCCAGCCCACGAACTCGGGCTGCCGAGGAAGTCTCCGGGAATGGATGTGATGTGTGTACGCGTCAAAGAAATTCAAACCCGACATCTCCTTCTTTTTGTTTAATACATATATATATATATATATATATTATCGAGAAGACTTTATAAACAATAAATGCGCTCTCATTAATTGGCATTATCCTCATAATGTTGTTTATGTCTCTGGTCGGATGAGGACCCATTCTATTTAGGAACAAAGCTGCACAACCCGTTGAGTAAGACCTCATATTAGAGTCCTGTGAATGGATAAAATTCAACTTGATAGAGTTTTAGTGTCTAGTCCGCCTCTAGCTGAATTAGTTAGGACCCGTTGAATTTCTAGATACCAGTAGTACAGGCCGAAAAGACCTTTCACAGCCCGCCACATGCATAATTGCATCCAAGTTGTGCTCATTTTTCTCGAACTTGTGTTTTTTTTTTTCCTTCTTAGATGATAAACGTCTTATAAATTCATAAATTCGAGTAAGATTATATACAAGTACATGTTGGGACGATCTCAACGATGGCTATCTGTGAAAGAGTGTAGACGAGCTTATGATAAAAAACGAATTCAAAAAATTGGTCAAGGAGGGTGTAACTCGATAAGATAAATTAATAAAAATAGATTAAAAATAAACAAAATACATCGCATTTCATTAAAAAAAAAATTTTTTTTCATCAGAGGGGCTCGTTCTGTGTCCCCTAAATCCATCCCGTCTACGATCTCTTAAGTTCCTCGGGAAGTCTACGTACATTTTATCGAATCGGATTACGCGTTTAAATCAAGTTGTGCTAATTTTACTGATGAATTCGAATGTTCTGACCAACCATTTTCTTTGTTTATTCATTCTCACGATTGGCGTCTCGGCTAGGCCCCATTGGGAAGACATCCACGAGCACCGATTCCTTATTTTTATCAAAACGGAAATTCTTCTACGACCTAATCGCGTCGGAAACACCAACGTGCGTAAAAGACATATGGTCGTAGTCGGAGGTAGGTAATGAGGAAACATTCAGTGCGTATTACATAACGAGTTTGTTGTTTAAATCTTGGCACATGTAAGTTAATTTTCGAAAATTGTAAAAAAACATTGGCACGTATGAAGCTGGCCATCGAAAATTATAAAAGTTTTATACTATCAAAATCCGAAAGAAATTTATACAAGAAATTCATTGCAGATAATAAATATAATGGCTCGGTGGAAATCAAATCTAAAATCTCGCCATTTTAAGCCGCTCACGATAAGCATTCAGTGTATATTACATAACAAGTCCGTTCTATAAATCTTTCTCGGATTTTGATACGTATAAAATTTTTAACACTTTCGAGGGTTAAGTATTACATATGTGTTAAGATCTGAATGACGATTTATACAATATATATGAACTCGTTATACGTTATATACTCTTGTTCGACGGGAACTTTTATAATGAAAGAATACACAGATATGACCAACAACCCATTTTAATAATATTTGTTGGGCGCCTCGTCCAGCCATGCAATTAACTTAATCCAAAATTGATCAATTTTGGTTCCTATAAATAAGTGTGCATGAGAATGGAGCTTATCACAGTTGCATCGATCGACAGCTTCCTGTTCTCTCTGAGCATCAGCATTATCGTTAGCCTCCTACGTACCATTTATTCTGTGCTAATTATACCGATACAGCTAGCTAGCTAGCATGGCGGTTTCGATCTCCTCCGCCGCCTTCTTCTCCGCTTTCCTGGCCGTACTTGCGGCCGGGGCTGCCCAGCTTTCTCCAAGCTTCTACTCGAGCTCTTGCCCGTCCGCTCTCTCGATTATTCAGGGCGCAGTGAGAGCCGCCGTCTCGAAAGAGGCTCGGATGGGCGCATCGCTCCTCCGACTCCACTTCCACGACTGCTTCGTCAATGCAAGTCCCGATCCCTTCTCATAGCAAACAAAATCTTAACGCATTAGCATGATATTTATAATCTGTCAGATATTTATAACTGTTTTGACTGATGTAAGACTTTTCTTTCTCCCTATCGTAACATGCATTTACGTGCAATGAACATCTTGATCACTTGCATGTATCTAGATCCACTGTCATCATAGTTATATATGCAAAAAATATGAAGGTTTAGAGTGGAACAGGGCTGCGACGGTTCGGTGTTGCTCGACGACACGACGGGCTTCACCGGTGAGAAGACGGCTCTTCCTAACGCAAATTCCCTTCGAGGATTCGATGTTGTCGACACCATCAAAAGTCAGCTAGAGAGCAAGTGCCCCGGGGTCGTGTCCTGTGCAGATATCTTAGCAGTTGCAGCCCGTGATTCGGTCGTCGCCGTAAGATTTCTGGCTCAACTTAATCGTATATACATTATACCGCATGCATGTCATCTTCTGATCATAATTAACTTATCCATTCATATGATTCAAATCCGACGTGTCAGTTGGGGGGAACTACGTGGACCGTGCAACTGGGCAGAAGAGACTCAACCACGGCAAGCTTAAATGCTGCCAACAGCGACCTTCCTTCTCCTTTCTCGGACCTGAGCACTCTAATCTCTGGCTTCTCGAACAAGGGCATCACTGCCAAAGAAATGGTTGCCCTTTCAGGTAAATATTTCTGATTCCGCCAATCGAGTCCCGAATCGATCGTCGAGGACAATGGAAATCATCTATAAGTAAAGTCATGCGTACATAACACAAAATAATTGCCATTTTTAGTGACGGCTTTACTTCTGATGGAAAATATCCATAAGTCCATACAAGTGCTCTGTGACAGAAGTTGAAGACCGTCAGTAAAACATTGTTATTTTCAACGCAGTCAAAAAAACCGTCACTATAGCTCTCCGCAGCTACGTATGTCTTAGTGACAGAATCGTCCGTCGGAAGAGAAAGCTCTGTCAGTAAAAGCCAGGAATTTCTCCCCCTCTCCCTCTCCTACCTGTAAACATGGATTCATTTTACAGGTTCCCACACGATCGGGCGAGCGAGGTGCACCACCTTCCGAACCCGCATCTACAACGAGACCAACATCAACTCTGCATTCGCATCGTCTCTTCGCCGGGGCTGCCCGACTGCCGGCGGGGACGACAACCTTGCCTCCCTGGACGCCGTCACCGGGGACGTGTTCGACAACGACTATTTCAAGGACCTGGTGAGCCAGAAGGGGCTCCTGCACTCGGACCAGCAGCTCTTCAACAACGGCTCCACGGACGCGCAGGTGAAGGCTTACAGCCTCAACTCCGCGGCCTTCTTCGCCGACTTCGCAAACGCCATGGTCAAGATGGGGAACCTCGGGCCCCTCACCGGGTCCAGCGGCGAGGTCAGGACGAGTTGCAGGAAGATCAACGGGTCTTAAATTGTTTGGCTAAAAGGGCAAGAAATTACGGCACGTAATAACTTGAGAGATTGGTTTGTCATTGTATGGTCAAATGATCGGTTCTTGTAGTCGCTGGAAGTGTGGTATATGTAACATCGGATGTCGTTGAATTAATAAAAGAAACTCCTTCAGCTGATGAGCTTTTTCTCCATTGTACGTCATGTAATATTCGAAAAACCGATCGATTCTTATTCGAGTTCGAGTCAGTCCGTTAAAAGATGAAAACACTGTCAATCACGGTTCTTCACTGTTCACAGAACGTCGAGTAAAATAGCGTGTGGCCTTTGGAGTGCTATCATTTTAATTGACGAACCCAAAGGCCCTTCCACGGGCCCAAAATTCTCTTTCTGCTTTATATTTCGTTTCTTCTTCGGGATAAAGAAAAATGAGGAAAAAAGAAGAAGCCGAATCGATGAGAATTAAATCTATAATCTCTCAAATTTAGGCGGAATGCGAATTTGCTCGAGATTTGCTCTCAGATAACATGCATTTCGTACGTGCTCTTGATTTTTCTACTAGCATTATGTTTTGTGGGCTTCCCTTCACGACATCAACAAAATGAGGGGGTCTGGTCCAAATCTGTATGCATTAATCGGTGCCCATTAAATTCTCGAACATACACTAAATGTTGTACTAATTCGAACGCTTTGAAAGCCTGTCCATGTCAAGATAAATTCGGACAATTTAGTTTAAAAAAATATATAAGATTTGCCATAATCTCGCACCCAAATCTTAATGAAGACCAGGGACCATATGAATCTGTCGTACACCGTAGATATGCCCGGTCAGGGAGAAAATTTTCAATGGAGCGGTCATATCATGTAAGTGAAGTTGATGTAATATATCCGTCGAATTAAAATTTACCATTTATATATTTTTTTCTTCCAGGTTCACTATTTATAATGATTTTTTAATTTTTTTTCTGTTTATATATTTTTCCTTTTAAGGTTTATCATTTATTAGGTTTTTTAGATTTTTGAAGGTTTTTTTAAGATTTAATAATTATAAATGTATAATTATGAATTATTTATCAAAATTTGATTGGATAGATATGATATATCGGTATCACCTATATGGTATGACTAAAATTTTTTTCCGGCTAGAGGCTCTCGGGTCTCAAACCGGCAGCCGCAAAAACCGGTGCAATTCTGGGTGCAAGGAAGAGCCGTGCGGCTGTGCCACTGTGGGACCCACCCCCCCGTCTCCTGTTGACCGGGCGCACCAGGGGCAAGAGCCTTTGAGTGTCGGACACGTGAATGGTGAAAAAGTAAGCCATTTGGCTGCTCCGGGCGCCCGGGTTTCCAAAGAGCGTACGTTCGGTGGGACGCAGCGTGCATTCATATTCCTCGGTAGCATCGTATTAACTACTGGAGGCGGTGTATGCAGCCGGGAGCATGTGCGGATTTCCCGTAAAAAAATCGACTGGAAAAAGAAAGTGAATCTTCGTCTCTCCGCCTCTCTTCTGTATATCTTTTCGCGGACAGTTCGCAGTGAATCGGTAATTTACAGTACGAATGCAAATCCAATGTTTCTTCTGGAGGGAGGGACATCCCTAGGGTTTTCTTGCTTGATCATCTCGAGAATCCACACGCATCTGTCATTCGTATCTTCTGTCGGCTGTCGGCAGAAATCGTTCACCCATCGTCGATTTGGACCTTTACTGTCTTGAGCGCTTAATTTCTTTACCCAGTCTCGGTTGGGTGGTTAGTTTCTCGTCCTTCCGCTGATCTTGTTCCCTTCCTCTTTGTCTCGATGAGCAGGTCGATGAATGATGTTATCCTTGTAGCCGTCTTCTTTGAGTCGATGTGTTTATTTTATTTGGGTGAGATAGATTAATGTTATCAATTGAGAATGGAGGTTGAGGGGTAGTTTTCTTGGCATCAGATGTATCAATTCCACGAATCGAACCCAAATTTGCCGATCTAGTGCCCTCTTACATTCTCCTTAAGCCTTTAAATTTTCTCTGCTTGCTGAAAAGACAAAGCTCTGTTTGCCCATTGCATTGCACGATTCTGCACATGTCATTTATGTAGGAATTGATCGTATGAGAAACATAATCGATGCGCTGAGGTAATTTTGAATTATACACACGATTAATGGGGGACTGTGATGAGATCATGAAACATGCTTCATGGTTGTGGGCGGACATTTATCTTTTGAACTCTTTCAGTTAGGGTTTATCAAGTCGTTTGTATTGACTTTGGACTGCAAGAGAGTCGTCACGCTGATGGGAAATTTTGTTTTTGAACCCAGAAGCAGAGACAAGGATTACTTTGCACAGTTCATTCATGTGAATTTTGGATACTCCTGATGGGAAGTTGTTCGTGCCTGTGGATGAGGTAACACTTTTTCTCCATTGATGAGGAAAAAGAGGAAAGGAAGTGATGCTGATGCATCTGCTGAGCTACCAGAAGTTGCTGCATCAACCCATGATTGGCAATCCTCAAATTTGAGGTGTCACTACTCGCTAGAAGACTATTCGAGGCTAAAGAAGAGGTGCAAGGAACACGTTGTTGAGGAACCTATTAGCTCCTGTAAAAGTAGGCTTGTGGGCGTCGCCACTGCTCCGCCGTGTGGGACCTCTTCATTGGTCACTGCTGGGAGAGGTCTCAAGAGGAAGATAGGGTGTATAGATGTTGCAACTCGGATGGGTCGAAAGAAGAAGATTGAGGATGATTATGTTCAAGGAAACACCATTGGTCAAGGGAAATTTGGTTCTGTCTGGTTGTGCCGGTCTAAGGCTAGTTGCGTGGAATTTGCCTGCAAGACTTTGCGTAAAGGGGAGGATACCGTTCACCGGGAGGTGGAGATCATGCAGCATTTGTCTGGCCACCCAGGAGTTGTGACATTGCAGGCAGTGTATGAGGAGACAGATTCTTTTCATCTTGTTATGGAGTTATGCTCTGGTGGGCGGTTGATTGATTGGATGGTAAAGGAGGGTCCATTCTCGGAACAGCGGGCCGCAAGTGTATTGAAGGAAGTAATGCTGGTGATCAAGTATTGTCATGACATGGGTGTTGTTCATAGAGACATAAAGCCCGAGAATATTCTTCTCACGACTTCGGGGCACATAAAGCTTGCAGATTTCGGGCTGGCTATGAGATTTTCCATTGGTATGTTTGCAAACTCAATTTGCATATATTTTCATCTCATAGTTATCAGTCCATGGTAGTTCTAGTATCTACTGCCTTAATTGACAAATTGTATTAAAGGAGTGAGGTGAGGAACAGATCTCTGTTCTGTGGTCTCAATTAGCCGGGGACAGTAAAATTGATTCACAAGAATAGTACCGGTTCTTGATTCTAGTAAGTGATCTCACTTTCCCATTGTTGAACTTAGATGATTGGATTTGGACCCATAAATTGCATTATATGTCTGTGTTCTTTTCTTTTATTTATTGTTCATTTATATCTCTTTTAGTTATATTTTTGAAAGTTGATTGAGGTTTTACTCCCCTTATTCTTTGAACAATGGAAGTTTTTAGAATCCATTTGTTAAATATTTATTAGGACTGTTGTCTTACAAATGTCATGACTCATGCATTACAGGTCAGAACTTATCGGGTTTGGCTGGCAGTCCAGCTTACGTTGCCCCAGAAGTTCTGTCAGGGAACTATTCTGAGAAGGTGGATATATGGAGTGCTGGAGTCCTATTGCATGCACTATTGCTGGGTTTTCTTCCTTTCCAAGGAGATACCTTGGAAGATGTTTTTGAGGCAATTAAGAGCGCGGAGCTGGATTTCCATTCGGGGCCGTGGCAATCCGTGTCTTTGCCTGCTCGTGATCTGATTGGAAAAATGCTGAGCAGGGATGTTTCAGCGCGGATAGCTGCAGATGAAGTGCTCAGTAAGTTAGTTTTAACGCATCCGTTTGTTTCTGACTTATAGCATGTCTGCATTTGGAATAGTGCAGGCTTTTTGGTCGACCAGAAAGGTTGGAATCGCCTAAAAACCCCTATCTAATACAAAATGGAGTCTGCTCTGATGTTCACACAGGAAAGTTAAGAGTCTCCTATTGGGATAACCAAATACTGGAGAGTATTAGGTCGCGTTTGGTAAGAAGGAATACGGGGCAGAATAGAATTAAATGAGCTTGATATAGTAAACTGTAATTGCAAATAGAGAAAATTAATAATTTGTGTTCATTTTGAAATTATGAGGGTATGATTATGTGAGAAGTTACAGAATGAGCGTCCTGTAACTTTTTTTGAAGGAAACTCCATTGGACTAAGATGACAAAAAAATGTCCTAATGGAATGCGCATAATAACTTTTAGAAGTGCAACTAAATGAAAAATATGGAATGAATGGTTAAAATATTCACGCGATTCCATTTTACTTGATTCAAGTGTACCAATTGTAACCTTAAGGTAAATCATGAAAATTTTGACTTGAAGTGTTGTGCCTGAATTTTGGGAGGGATTGCTAAAGTTATATGTTGTTTATCAATCTTAAAATAAACAAAGATTTTAAATAGCCATTGTACAATGCTCAAAAACTATTCACGCGATTCCATTTTACTTGATTCAAGTGTACCAATTGTAACCTTAAGGTAAATCATGAAAATTTTGACTTGAAGTGTTGTGCCTGAATTTTGGGAGGGATTGCTAAAGTTATATGTTGTTTATCAATCTTAAAATAAACAAAGATTTTAAATAGCCATTGTACAATGCTCAAAAACTATTCAATGCAATCGTCTATATATTTAACCTCAGAGACATCACTCTGCTCCTCTAACATCATAATTTCTTGTTTGCTTCTATAGGACATCCTTGGATCCTGTTCTACACTGACCGTACCCTGAAGACTATCTCCATCAAGTCAAGGGCAAAGAACCATGGTGGAACTGCGTCTCTCCAAGTACCCACTCCAACGACTTTCAGATTCCCCATAAACCTGATAGAGAATGACTCAACTAATGGAAGAATAACCCAACTCCTGTCGACACCTTCTACTCATAGCTGCAAGTCCGAGGAGCCAGATGAGTGCGGTTTTATTGATGCTCTTTCAGTGGCTATATCCCATGTGACAATCAATGAGCCCAAAAGGAGCAGGCTTTGCAGTCCAACTGGCCCGATAGAGCAGCAGCACTCCTCTAACATGAGGTCTAACACCCTCTGTAAAGCTTTCTGACCAAGAGGTATCATACATTGCGGTTGGCTCAGCTCTGCTACTGCAGACTTCCTTTGCCATGGACCATGCTGATTGTCATGGCAGCCAACTTATGCCAGACTCTGACCGACTCTGGATCCCATGGACAAGGTTGCCTCATCTCGCCTTGTTTTCTTACTCTGGACATCGACAACTCACACTCTCACCCACCAGTCCCCTAGGTGACTACTATTTGTTTCACTTCGTTTCTCATCCTTTAGATTCGCTAACAATGGATTTAACATCGTATGAACTGATCCGATCTTATGTACAGAAAATCGTGATCGTGTACATAGTATGTTGCTCGGAGCATATAATCTACCAGACTGAATCAGAGTTCAGTTTATGCTCTTAGATTGCTATATTTCTTTAGTAGCACGTCAGGTGGGTTTATGGTGCCATGTGCATTTTTGGAATTAAAAATCGATTACCAAGCCTCCCTTTCTTTGCAGTACGTGAGCATCCGTTAATGGCGGATCTTAAAGAGGTGTTTAAATTCCCCAGAGGTTCTTTATTCTCCTTGGCCTATTTTTCAAACCACGAGAAATGGGTTAAGATGCTTAGACAGCCGAGATCAGTTCACATTCATCTGATGGATGGTGTATTGACTTTGTGATCGAACCGTGTTGAACAAAAGAAAGCATGGAATTAGGAGACTCCATTCATGAGTGTTATCTCTGTTCTAAGTCATGCTCGACACCCAACCGCGATTCGTGCAGGTTACTTGTTCTTGTATATGTACAACGTTTGACTAATTTATTAGCAAGAAAATATATATAATTTATAACCTCATTAATATACCTCGTATTATGGATCTTGTCTGCATATTTTATGCACGTTTGACTTTAAGATTAATCGAATCATTCATCATCTGCGCCACTCTCGATGGCCCTCACTCGCTTCAGACTTAACCTAAGATGAGAGTGTAACATTATGGGAGTTTTGGTCTCTTCCTTTTCCATGGAATTCGAGAGTAACTCTAGCCAGACGACCAAGACCAAAAGCACTGGCAGCTCATGGCAGACCATGAACTACTCCATCGTCTACACCCTTTCCCTGTTCGTAGTCCTCATCATCCTCCTGCACACTCACTCCTCTCGCCCCAATTTACTGTCGTTGGCTCCGTCTTCCATATCAAATTCCTCTGCCGCCTGGTGGGATTTTACTAGGAAATGGATCCAAGCATCGCCTTCTGGTCCTGATAAGACCCGAGAACGTGTAGAGAATGTCGGGAACCGGTCTCGAGGATTCCATTACCCTGTCACCTTCCTACCCCTCAAGGATCTTCGGTATGCCGAGTCGGCCATGACAGGGAACACGTGGTTTATGAGCTCTTTGAATGACACCCTCGAGGATGACGAGGCCGAGTACCTCTACTTCCCATCCCGGGCATCTGACGGAAGGCTCCTCTGCTTGAAGGGACATGATGTGAGCGACGGGACAAGGAATTCCTATGCCTTGGCCTGGCCAGAGACCCTGCCAGAGCGATCGGTGCTCTTGAAGGGCCTCAGTTTCGTGTCCGACTCGTACTACACCTACAACAACCTCTGGCACGGGATCACTGCCATCGCGCCGTTCGTGGGCTGGTCAATGAAGAACAAGTGCTCGAAGCCCGATCGATGGATTTTCTACCACCAGGGCGAGCTGAGGGATAGAATGATTTCCTGGGTTCAGAACATAATAGAAGCAAACTATGGAGAAGTCCAAATAGAGAGCTTCCGAGGAGGGGAGGAGGAAAGAGCGTATTGTCTTGAAGAGGCTGTGGTGATGAGGCACAGTATGGGCAAGATGAGGAAGGAGAAGCAGCTCAAGGTGAGTGACCAGCTAAGATGCAGAGCAAGACAGTACTGTCGCATAAGGAAAGGGACCATGGAGGTCAACGAGAGAGGGGAGCCACTGATAAGGTTGACTTTGCTGATGAGGAGAGGCTCAAGATCGTTCGAGAATGCCAGTGCTGTGGTCGATGTGTTTGCTCGGGAGTGCGATAGGGTCGATGGTTGCATGCTGAAGGTTGTACAGTCGGAGGATCTGAGCTTCTGCGATCAGGTCCGGTTTGAACACACGAGAGAGTCTCGGTGCTCCGGTACGACGTTGTTGTCTACTTGACACGATCCGTTTTGTTTTGTGTTTGCTTGCTCACAGGTTCGAGTCATGACGGGCACGGACATCGTCGTATCTCCGCACGGGGCCCAGCTGACAAACATGCTGTTCATGGACCGGGGCAGCAGCGTTATGGAGTTCTTCCCTAAAGGGTGGCTCGAGCTTGCCGGAATCGGCCAGTACGCCCACCACTGGATGGCCAATCTTTCCGGGATGAGGCACCGGGGATCATGGTGGGAGCCGCTCGGAAACAAGGAGTGCCCGGACCCCGACAACGATGGAGACTGTTTCCAATTCTACAAGAACGGGAAGGTGGGTCTCAACGAGACTCACTTTGCATCGTGGGCAAGGGATGTCCTCAACCAAGTCAGGATTACTAAGCGAAAAGATCTATCAGCCAAGATCTCTCCGGAAAATCCGAGCCGCTGTGCATGCTAAGGCTTCACGGATCCAGCGAGCTCGACTTCTATGGTACAGAAAGTCGAGATCAATGCAAGGAAACATAAAATAACCGGGCTTGGCCGGATCGACTGCCGAATCACATAAAGAGAGATCTTATTCGAGCTTCAGCGGTTGGTTTCCTGATAACCAGTTCTTCGATTAACAAAAATTCATATACATCCATCTTAATCCCGATAAATTTACGTCGATTCATGTTAAATTTTCTCGGAACCGAAAGGAAATGGAAGATAGGAAACGTTGTTTACCTGAAAATCGGTTCCTACGTCTGTCAATACTAAATGCCGGCCGCTGCCTTCCACTAATTTCAGCTACCCAAATCAAAAGATATGCATTCCCGGTTGCACCTGTCACATTTCTCTTTGAAAAATAGGCTGCGCAGGTTTCTTGCACGTTTTGAGATTTGTCACGTTGAGAAATCTGTCGAAGCCTCCAACATGATGAGTCGGTAGTTGTTACCAACTCAAACCTCGATGAATGTCTCGCCGGGCAATCGAGTGATCTTATAAAAGCAAACACAAGCTTCCCTCCATCTCCTCAAGGAAACTGCAGAACCACGCAAGAACAAGATGGGACACGAGCATGCTCCTAGAGAGGAAGAGATTGGTGTCGGTCCCAGGAAGCCTCGGTTCCTATGCCTGCACGGGTTCAGGACCAGCGGGGAGATCCTCAAGGCACAGATCCACAGGTGGCCCGAGTCATTCCTCCAGAGGGTCGACCTCGTGTTCCCGGACGGTCTCTTCCCGGCGCAGGGCAAGTCCGATGTCGAAGGCATCTATGACCCTCCTTACTACGAATGGTTCCAATACAACCAGGTCAACCAAACATTCGAACAAATTTTGATTTAGCTCAGTTGGCAACAGAATCTCATAATACTGAATCAGTTTAACCAATGCCTTGTGAAGGAATATACGGTGTACAAGAATCTCGAGAACTGCTTCGAGTACATCGAAGATTTGATCGTCAAGCACGGACCCATCGACGGGTTTATGGGCTTCTCACAGGTAATATTTCATCTTTTCTTGCTTCTTTCTTGTCGGGAAGAAAGATCAGCAGAATGAGTTTCCATGGTTAACACAGTCCGGTGTGTTCTAGGGGGCGATTCTGTCGGCGGCGCTTACGGGGCTGCAAGCTAAGGTACGAGGGTATGCAGCACACATGGACATGATATAAGATCGAGAAAGTATAAACCGTTAACAATCAAACGAGGAACCTTTTAGTTCTAGAACTGTCGGTTGATTTAAGCGATACAATTTTGCAGGGCATGGCACTTAAGAGGGTGCCCAGGATAAAGTTCTTGATAATAATCGGAGGGGCAAAGTTCAAGACAACCTGGGTGGCCGAGAATGCCTATTCCACTCCCATTTCTTGCCCGACTCTCCACTTTTTAGGTCTTTTTTTCTTGATATAATAATAATTATTATTATTGAATTGAAAAAAAAATTACTATTTTAACCGATTAATGATTTTTTTCCCCCATTGATGCAGGGGAGAAGGATTTCTTGAAGCCCAATGGGCTTGAACTCCTGAAATCGTTCGTGGACCCGGCCGTGATACACCATCCGAAAGGACACGCAGTCCCCAGAATTGGTACTTTACCAATTTGCTCCCTATTCTTTGCCTTTTTTATTTTTATTGCCCATTTATTTTTATAATTTTTATTGAAGAGAATTAATTAACTATTACATGTTTTCTACGTTGAACGGAGATGCAAATATTTCATGACTTTCTTCTTTTATTTTCTAATTTTCCCAGAGGAAGACAAAGTGCAGGCTCTGACGAGTTTCCTCGACAATATTGAGAAGACCATGTCCGAGGATCGACAGGAGCTCAGTGGCCATTCTTAGACTAGATTAGACTTTATCGTGACATCTATGTTCAATAAACATATATACCGTGCGATCTATCACCATCGTGTTTTTCCTTGGAAGAATTACAATATATATATATATATATATAATGTATGATTTCTCGTCTCCATTGCAACTTCCAAGAAACATATATCGATACCTCTGGACTTGCAAATTCAGTTATTGTCACTCGGTGGGTCGAAATCTAATAGCTTGTTATTTATTGGTGGACTAAGTGACGATGGGCCGAGTTTCGCATGTTGCATCGACTTTTGGGCTTATCTCCGAGGATGTCTAGGGCTGCCCATTGTACTTGTAGCTTCCATCAAATGAATTAGCTTCTCCCTCGTTAATAAATAAATCGATGAAATATATATAATATTTTACGATTTTTAATAAAGGTCACGATTGGCCTCCATGACCCTAAATCCTTCATCAGTATGTTCATTACTCATCGTTTAATATTGAGAAAATTTTCGACTAATTAATCTTTTTTTTAAAAAAGAAAATTCATAACCTATTAGATAGAAGGCTTTGGGAAGGTTGTGAGGAAGAGGGTGTATAGCACATTCTTTGCAACTAATATGAATGATTTGAAATAATTCGATTTTTTCTTCCCCTTTAGTGTCAACGACTTAAGTACTATCAACGGAGAAAATTCATGATCGAAACAATTTGACTCCTTGATAGATCGATTCGGTTCTAACTTCGAATGAATTAGTTTGATACATGGAAAAAGAGAAGATAATGGCGGGCCAACCATTAATGGGGAAGTAGAAAAGAACTTTAAAGATCTACCAAATTTCCTTTATATATATATATATATATATATTTTAGGGCAAAGTCCTTTTGACCACAACAACCGATGCGATTGCAAAATGTGACCACTCCACTTTCTCCGTCCGAAAGTGTTTCTAGGGTTTCTTTAAATTCAGTGGGCGGGTGAGTGAGTGTCGAAAGAGATTTTTTCTCAGATCATTTTCAACATGATGGATATACGTACGTTTGCAAGCACTGGAAGAGGGCTAACCCGGGTTTAAATGGATAGATCGTACGTATATTTCGTAAATAGCTGATCATAAGATTCATCTCTAATTCCATCCTTACACACTTAACTTCTTATAAGACCATCTTCACTCGTGTTTTACCCATGAACTTACCCGAATTCACGTATCTGTATTCACGAGCACGAGGGGAATAAATCTCTCATATTTCATGACGTTCTTTCAATTACCGTGAGACTTTGACTATGCTAGAATGCTATGTCAAATTTTGAACTGAAACGATGGTGTTCGACATGATTTACTCTATATAAGATGCCTACGAATGTCGATATCCTATAATCATATGATTCCTCGGAAGCAGTTCGAGCTAGGGTTTGCATCTTGGGACAAGATGCAAGTAATAATAACAAGCTTGAAATAATGTCATGGAGGAGGTTGGGATAAGAAAAAGATGGGATGGTACATTTTCTAGTCCATCAATAATGCTTTTGTGGATTAGGACGAAAACAACATCTGCGCACATATGCATACATATATATATTATATGTGTGTGTATCTATGTGTATATATGTGTGTGAGGGTTGAAGGGGCCATCTCTTCATCAAATCTCTAGGTCAAATTATGATGTCCAACAAGCACAGTATAAATGTATAATTCGAAGAAAGGAAAGGAGAGGGTGGGTGAGGACCCCTACATACTTTCAAGGGTTCAACTGTTCTAATTTCTCTTTGGGTCCTCTCCTTCTGGTGACATTGTACTTTGATTTAGTATTCTAGTTGATTTTCTTTTCCTTTGAGTTGTGCAGGCGCGAACTATTCACTGTTACTACGTAATATTTGAATTTTTATATTAAATCGTAATCATATCAGATGAATTGAATAATTACTACCAACACTGTCTCCGTTAAAATATCACAATCAAAACTCTAGCATAGTTTGAGAAGCCGATGTCTATAAAAGTTCAAGTTCAAGGGTCTCTTCTAACACTGTCTCCATTGATTAGAGCGAGACTCTAATTTGTGATCTCAATTTCGTCAAATTGCATGAAGGCAATCTTTAAACCAGTAGATCATCTCCATTACAACTAGTTGAACTTTGTAAATGATCAATTACATGTGTCATATGATCGTGCAACGGCCAACAACATGATAATTATCATTTTATTAATTGGGGAACTTTCTTCTTTCTTTTGTTAATAAGGAATCTACTTTTCCTAGGTTTACAAATATTTTACAAATTCATAAATTCAGCTAAGTTCACCTGTTACAATGATATAAATGATATCACTAAGAACGTGCAAAGGAAAAAAAATTGAGTATATGATCTCGTGAATTACTTGCAAAGTGCATGCACATCCTATCCCCGTTGAACTAATACTTAGGGTCGATGGGTTACTTTCGTAATCTATTGAATTCGATTAAAGCAATAATTTTTCAAATAAACATATTATTATGATTATTATTATTATTTCCAAAAGCCAGGAACCCTCGAAATTGTGTTAAATTAAATTTATATAATTAACGGGGTGGGTGGATGTCATATACTTTATTGGTTGGCCTCGTGCTTAGTTTAGCCTTGAATATGCTTAAAAGGCAAACCATCACACTACAAATAAACTACTCTAAACATACAGAGCGAATTTTCGATCGTGAGAAAGAAATAGATAAGAAGAATAATTCGTCTCTTGGGTCTTCGAAAACAAGGATGAACAGTTCACGATTCGGTAAACACGGCTAAGATGTCTCCGTTTTTGTCGTACGTCAGTGCCTCCCTCATCCGTCTTCTTCTTTCGACCAATTAGATGCTAAATTTTTCTGGTGAAATAAGGAGGACTCGAGGCTCGGAAAGTAGAAAACTGAGCAATACAAGAGCGAATAAGCAATTCGATGCGGGGAGGTGCTGGTTAAGAACATTAATACTGTGAGGAAGACAGAGACTCCACCGAGCCAGTCAATCTTCGTACATTACATATTACATTCTCGTAAGATTCTCTTAACAGAATCATGTAAAATAAGGTTCTTTATACCTGCCCAACGATCAAGAGTAATTCAAATCCAAGAGGAACCCGAAATTTTTATGTCCATTGCAGTCTCCACGTCGATATTATATCAGACATATCTCTTCCAGTTTCTTTCAAAATCTCTCTGTAATCCACAAGCTGAAATCTTTGATTTTTTTCAACTATATTATATATATATATAATATATATGTAGGACTTTACGGTCTACATTTACATATATTCTCAATTAATTATTAATAATATAAGATTGTGTCGCATCGATTTATTATTTTATGTACTGAAAAGCAGCCCATGTATCCCAACCTCCACACCTTACGGATGGCCCGCCATCTTTCCCGGGAGGTGTGGTGGCCCACTCCACCACCTCTCACACTTACCATGGCACTTGGCCATGTTCGCCGTGGGTCCCCCACTCTTCACGTTCTGGATTTGGATTGGAAACTTTTTGCCCTATGGCTTAGAACTAAATCGATCAGATTAGATGTACCCATTAACCATCTTTCCCTAAGCAAACAATGGAATTATAATTCTTTTACTATTCATTTATTTTTGTTTTCTCCTTTTTTTTTTTTAAATTTTTGGGTTTTCCAATGGATGGATGATTCTGTCTGATTGGCAGACAAAGCTAAAGCTGGATGCGTCGACCAGACATGGAGATTGTTTGGTCCTCGGTTGATTTCAACCGGGGCCGTGAGATAAGGTCAAGTAGGTGGCACAGGTCCATCACTGAGGGGACGTTGGCCGAATCAGGGGGCTGAGATTGATAGGTGCCATCCAAATCCTCGTCCTTGGAATCAAGCTATTGTTCAAATATTCTCAGATCCATTTTCATGGGACTCTGTTCAAAAAGCAAAGCGAAGAGGAGAACTGAAGGGCTTGCTTACATTGCATCCACCCTCCAGTAATCTCATCCATCACCATCACGCACTGTCCTCACTACCCCCCCTTGCTACAAAACAAGACTAAATAATCAAAGCTAATCCACATCTTAAGCTCATGTGTTGTTTCTCTCTCTCTCTCTTTCTTTCATTTACAACAATTCATGAACGCTATCGCGAGATGATCTAAAGACGATCGATCATGTCCGATAACAAAGACATCATCGCCATCACCAGATGATTGGAAATTCACCCGGTCTGCAAAACTAGATTGTCTTGGGCTTAGAAAATAGTATGAAGAAGATGAGCATAGTGAGCGACAAACTCTCTTTTGTAGTTTGTTTTTTTGTTTGTTTGTTTCACAGCGCTTTCTCAGTTGCATAGTCAGATCCCATCTTTCTTGATAAGTTTGAAGGCAACAGGTCATCCTCAACACACACATATGTTATGGTGCATTACTGCCATTACCCAATGTATTTTCTAGGATAAAACATTAATCTGGTCCCACCTTAGAAAAAGGGAACCATAGACACTTGACTAATTCAAGAGCTGGATCCCATGACGACTCCAGCAGTACCATTCTTCCTTCACCTCCAACAAGTAGCAGTTTCAGAAATGAAAGTTTAGAGACCATCTGAGGAGAAACAGAGTTCAACTCGCAGGTCTGAGGGCTCGAGTTTCGTCTATCCCTGATATACCTCGGCAAAGCAGGGGGACCCAGAACATGCCCTCGTGCAACACTTCCCCGGCACCTCATTAACATCGGTTGCGGCAATAAAAAAAGGAGTCTCCAAACACTTCTATTAGGAGGAGGAAGATGCTTAGGAGGGGATACCAACTACTAGTTTTGGTACAGCACAAGGGCCCCCTTCCATGTTTTTGGCATTTATTGTTGCCAACTCTCAGCAGCATTTGCTAATGGCAGTGACATTAACAACATTGATAATGATGATAATAACATTAATATCTCCAAGAGTAATAAATTCAATTGTCAGGTGCTTATACAACAACACACATGAGGAAAGGAAAACCGTGCACCTTTTCTTTGATCCGAAAGCAAGAGAGCAGGCAGACGGAGATAGAGACCCATATCGTGTCTAGGGCGAATCAGATGCCATCAGCTGAAAAGTAGTCTATGCATCTACTACTGTCTAACACAGAACCTGAGGTCTCAGTCGAAGCTCTTCTTGATTATTCCTGTCAACATCTTCGCTGAAATTTGGCTTCCCGGATCATGAAGTTGTCCAATACAGTCTTCTTCCTCCATCAGATGATTATATCCATACAGAAACATGACGAAATGTCCACATCTAACCCAAGAAAAGAATCTGTCCTCCTATATCCTCCACTAATATCCTTCTTGAGGGGAAGCGAACAGGAAGCCAATTACAGAAGAAAAGAACACAGAGGCCCTGGTGCATAAGCAGTATAGCAGCCCCAATTCACTCCAAGAAGCACCGATTCAATAAAATAAGTCGCGCTATTCATTCACTGGCACATCGAGCAGTGGAAGGGATTCACTCGTGTCAACGAGAGGAATCACTAGTGCCTGAAAAATCATGGGTGCAACTTATCCCAGTAGAAAACCACTCCCTTGATCCTTCATAGTGAACTTAAGACAACTTTTGCTTCAAGCAAATTTGTCTACAAGATTTCCACTGATTCAGGAGCATCATTCCTCGGTGGCTCAAGGGACCTGTACATGTAGAGCACACCGAAGTTATTACTGTCATCCTCCATCAACAACCCCTCTTCCTCATCATACCTAAGCAGCTCTACAACCAAACGGGGCATTGAATGAGCAATTTCTTCACATCCCTGCCTAGAAATCCTACACGAAGACATCCATAGAAAACGCATATTGTAGTAACGGTGAGCCCCAGCCAAGAGGGCTGCATCCCCAAATGGGCTGTCCCTGATCTCAAGCTTCTGCAGCCTTGGGCAGCCCTCGAGGACGAACCTCAGGCCCATGTCGCTATTCCCAGCAAAGGCCACTGATAAGGTCCGGATCAATTTCCCATACTGTCCTATGTACCAGAATGCCCTGTCGGTGAGAAGGCCCGAGACTGCAAGGCGGGTCAGCTTCTGACAGTTTTTTACAATGGCTCCAAAACCTTCATCCATAGGCTTACCAGTCACGTGGTCAGGCCGGTGGCGGCCCATAATACAGAGTCGGAAGACCACGAGATCCGGGCAGTTACTAGACATCGCTATAACAGCCTCATTGGTCATCCGTTGGCAGAAGTAGAGGATTGACTGGAGCTTTCTGCAGCCCTCAGATATGGCCAGGAGGCCCACTTCAGAGACGGGACCTTCGATATCCTCTTGAGGGTTGACAGGGAAGACCCTCAGCTCTCGCAGGTCCTTGCATGATGCAGCTGCAGCCTGAAGTCCTTCGTCACATACTGAATCAAGGAGCTGCATCCAATGTAAGATAGAAGCGGCATGAGAAACTCAGAGAAAATTTCCGAAAACGATGTGGGCGTTGCTCGGTTGTCTAGTTTCATTTTAAAGATCGTATTTTATTTGAAAATGCAACAATTTGTGTTTGCATAAATATTGAAAAAAATAAAGATGCTGGCTCTATTTGATCATCAAGAATAAATTTTCTTGGTTTTCTAGCACAAAACTCCATTTAAGACTATGCTTTTTGAGGGACAAGACAACCAGAGTAATTTTGAACAGAAAAAACTCCTTAGCATCATAAGTTGCAAGAGTTGGAAAGGAAATACATACCCAAAGTGTCTGGAGTTTATGGCAGTGAACAATGACCGACCTGAACTGCTGAGGATTGATATTAGTGTAGCTAAAGTTCAGAGACGTTAGATTGGTGCAGGCAGGGTATATTGAAGGCAGGTATTCGGGCATGACCTCCTTGAACCCAGAGAGACAGACTAAGGACTTGCAAGCAGCAAAAGCAGAGAGGTAATCAAGCTCCTGATTATCATCCAAGTTTTGGATATTCTCCAATGGACTGAAGGAGCCTGTTCCAAGATGGGACAGCTGGGGGGCCTTGATTAATAGCCGATAGAGCTGTCTGATAGAGACATAGTGGTTCAGCCTCAGTTTCTTCAGTGAAGGAGACCGGGCAACGAGCCTCTCAAGAGCCTCGAAAATGATTTCACATTCCACACAGTCAAAGATTAGAGACTCCAGACAGGTCTCTCCCTCAGGGAAGCAAGATATCCAGTCCACTTTGTCATCAGTAACCTCTGTATCACTCAAATCGAGCACCCTAAGTTGCCTGTTAAACAACATTAAATGCAGAACACATATTCACTTTTGGTATGCACGCTTGGAAAAATTCAACCTC
Organism: Lagerstroemia speciosa; assembly: GCA_037672795.1. NCBI lineage: Eukaryota > Viridiplantae > Streptophyta > Magnoliopsida > Myrtales > Lythraceae > Lagerstroemia > Lagerstroemia speciosa. Next base: position 5,086,522 of record CM075294.1, on the reverse strand, counting down.
TAAGCAATTTGCCTTTTCAATCTATCCAAACAAGAAAAAGGCAAAACACATTGAAATTGCAACCTGGGAAATGCTGATCAGAAGTTCAATGCAATGCAATTTTCCATGTTTCACAAAGTCAGTCCTTTTGATGCCGAGAACAAAGTGCGTGAAAAAGGAAAAAAAATGTTGAGGAAGATGGAAATCTATATATTCCTCTACATTTCTTCCTTCTTCAGGAAACGAACTTAATCCTCAATAATAACCTCCTCATCATGCCCTGACTCATAATAAATGAACTGAGCTAGAGAAATAGTTTTTTTTTTTAAAACCTGCACTTGTAAGCCACTTTGGAGAGCCCCTTAGTACCAAACCCTTCACAGCAGACAAGCTCAAGCTCCTTGAATTGAAGGAATGAGTCAGCAAGCAGGGCAAGATCATCGTTAGTTAAAGACATCCGTTTCAGGTATATCTTCCCGAGCCACGGGTACGACCTATTTTATTTGACCAAGGAACAAATGAGGATATTAGTGTTAATGTTGATCAATACCATGAATTTGAACCATACGAGGTAGATCCAAATACTTCAACATTTCAAATCCATATGCTAAACAGATGAGGACGAGTAGTTTCACAGTCTGTTCCTTCCATATAACTCAATCTAACCGTAGGAAGATAATTAAAAAAGAAATCTTGACCGCAAAGTTCCTCCTTATTTGTGAAAACGCTTTCTGAATAAATATCACAATTTGGAGTCCCATTTCAACACCAGATGAAGACACATTTAGGTTATGTGAGCCCGCATCTCTTCTAGATTCTTTGGTCTTAGCTGACAAGGGTGTTGATGTTACTAAGATTTCTGCTATAGAAGATGTAGAGGACGATGGTTAGTATGGGATGGAAGTACTGTTCTTAGCCAAGTAAATAAATAAGAGAGCTTTAATAAAAAGGGTACCTGGCCATGGCTGAGACCCAGGGGCGGAAGTGGGCTCCCCAGTTGCGGGGCATGAGGTTGAAGTCGGAGAAACGGGGACGTCCCTTGATGTAGATCGACCTGACCCGGGAAAACCGGGCGGTGGCCCGGGTAGGGGAGACAGCGTAGCAGTTCCCGATGAAGAGCTCCGACCGGGTCAGGGCCTCAGCCCGGTGCCACGACCGGCAGACCAGTGAGGCTGCGTTCCTGTCCCGGCGGCAGGTCAGGAACTGGAGCACGCTCTCCAGGATAGTCTCCAGCACCTGGTCCGGCGGATCCGACCCACACAGCGGGTTCGTGGAGGGGACCTCCGGGTACTGATCATCACCGCCTTCCTCCGACATCTCAGATCGTAGGAAGTAGTCTTCTCCCAGTAAAGATACGCAGGCAGCGAGCGAGAGAGAGGAAGGCCGGGGATTTACTGGGTTAGAGTCCGGTCGGTTATTGATCTGTGGATCTGTGGCAATTTTGGATCTTGATTTGGTCTTTAGAAACGAGCTGATCGAAGATCAGTGAAGGCAGTGGCTCTCCTCCCCCTCCCTCCCTCCCTCTCTCTCCCTCTTCTTCTTCTTCTTCTCAGTGGACTATCCAATGGCGGTCCACACAGAGACTCCTCCTACTACTCCTATCTCCCTCTCTCTCTCTCTCTCCCCCTTCTTCTTCTTCTTCTCAGTGGACTATCCAATGGCGGTCCACACAGAGACTCCTCCTACTACTCCTACTCTCCCCTTCCCTACTTCCTCCCCTCCATTATTTAGGGGAGTTTACATGTCCACTGCCACTATCTCCGCTTTTGTCTTTTAATTTTCGGTATTTTCTTATATCATCTTTATAAAATGACATCGCCATGGCCATCATTATTCTCCAGAAATTAAATCTTCTCATCCCAAATTAATCATAAGATATTACCCAAAACACCCAATATTCCATCTTTACCTTGGAAAGTGCTACAGGCTGCGCATCCATGAAAAAGTTTGTCTTTTTACCTTTTACTATTAACTTTGATTTATTCGGATTCGAATAAGATTGAAAGTAATAATAAAATCCCTTAAATCATAAATCGAAAATCAATTGAAAGATTTCACTTTTTTATAATTCTTAATCTTTACTTTACAAAAATTAACCCACAATATGCATTTTCTGCTGGCCTTCTTCATCTTCCGGTGACCATTCTTGTAAAAGAAGTGGGAGGAGTCAACCACCACCATTGACCCCTTTCCAATTGTGAACGAACGCCTTTACATTTGTTCCTTTCAAGTTCAACCTTGTACATTGTTTTTAAAGAAAGGCATGCATTAAAAAAAAAAGGTTACGTGAGAAAAGACAATAAAGATGCATTAGTCTACAGCATGCGACGAAGCTCTGAACACGTATCATAAGTAGCTAATCCGGTACAAGACATCATGACTTTCAATTATAGTTCGATTTGTAACACCAACTCCGATAAACACAAACAACCCAATAGGAATGTAAGGAGGGAATCACAATGGAAAATTATGGAAAATAATAATATTTGAAAGAGCGAAAATTGATATGGTAACTTTTTTATCTTCACCTCCTCCCCTTACTTTTACATAACATTGAATCTAAGCAATGAATTAACGACTTCGAGAAGGAAATCCAACAAGGTACAGGCTTGGAATGTGCTCATAGACCAGCTGCTGATCATCTTGCACCAATCTGGCCAGACGTACGAGGATGATAAACCCTGTTTAACAAGTGTCTCAACACAGCAGCCATGGATTTTTTCATGGCATCATGGTATCAGAAAGCTGCCAATACACTGCAGCCTCCTTCAAAGGTTAAATGGATATTATTTAGAGATGGAAAATATAAATGTTGAAGCACGCAACCTTGGGCAATCAGGTCTAACTTAGATATCTGACCGAGGGACACAACACACTCGAGGAATGCCCTTCCATTCCTCCTTTTACTTGTACATACATGATACGACTATGTCGACTATCCATACAAAAAGGAGTGAGCAGTCTTGGTAGCTAGAGAGCTGCCCCCTGGGAGAGTGTACCTCCGGATCGAGCCATCTTTATGATCCAAAAGTAAAAGCTCTTCGGTAGTGCAATCGATCAATCAATGATAGAATCGGGGAAAGGAAATTTACGGCACGTCCTTCGGGATCCATCAGGTTTTTGTACATGGGCTCCTCTCACTGTCAAATTATGGTTCTTCATGTCAAGAGACCCACAGATTTGACCTCCTGGGGGCCGATTTCCAGCCCATAAAATCAGTCCGGAAAATGCAAATTCATGCAAGATTCCTTTAAGTTTTTTTCGATACTTATTATTAGAACTTTCTTATTCCTATAATGTTCTTAAAGGGTTGATGTTTCCTTATGTGAAACTTAACTTACTGATTATTAGGGGGAAAAAAACAAGACTAAGAAAGCAGTCTTCATATTGGTTATATTCAATGGCTATTTTTGGATAAACAGCACAGCACAATTTGTTGCTTTGCAATGATTTAAAGAAGCATACTTTAACCATTTTTCTCTCAAAACATAGATGATTTGTTTTTCCCTTTTTTTCCTTCTCGCAGATCATGCTATTGAAGGTCAACAGGTCATTTACAGTAAGATTTTTTCACCCTTTTTTTTAAAAAACTTTTCCACAGCCATGAAGATTTACTCCATGGGCCATAATGAATTACAGAGCATGATTGACTTCAAAAGGGGTCATTATTGCCAGCAACATTTTCCATGCTAAAGCAAATACCATTCTTACAGCTCTGCAGTGGGACACGAGTCAATCACCCGGAATGTTAAATGGTAAGGTCCCGATAGGACGCATGATCACGAGAAATTGGTACAGGACATCATTTTCGATTTTCAAGGAAAAAATCATCTTTCTAAACACGTTCTATGGACTTTCCGGCACGTGATTGTTATAAAACTAAATTATCGATGTTAAGCTAACTCAAAAATTACAAATTCCTTAGAAAAATGTATTTAAACTTAAAATCTTAAGGAAAAAAAAATACTAGATTATAATGGTTAAACTTTAAGATTGAGTTGAATGGGTGTAAAATAATCTCACCTTTTGACTTATAATTTAAGAAAACTCGGTCGTGGTTAAAATTTTCCTCTTGATACGAAAATTATTTATAATTTAATAATATTCTAACAAAAAAAATTCCCAAATAGAATTGGTACGTGGAAGGTCAATCCTTGTTTTCTTTTTGCCGCGAGGAACCGTAGAAAGTAGCCAAGGTTGAACACCCAAAGTAAAGCCGCTACTTTTGGGGAATCGTCTTCATTATATAAGGGTCAGGGTTTTGTTCAATGGAGACACTGATGTGACCCGAAAGAGAAGAAAGCAGATGAAGAAGATGATGATGATGATGAAGATCATACTCATACAACCACAGCCTATCCCCCCGGAATTGGGGAAGACAAGAGTCATTTTTTAATTCTATTTTTTCACTCATTTTTAGGTCATTTTGAAAATCGTACTCGATTGGATCGTTCCCATGTGACAGTTGGATTTTCTCTACTTCCTTTCTAATTGCTATTATTACCGTTATTATTATCGTAATCATTCACTTAAAGAAATAGAAAATCAGAGAGACTAATTGACGGGCTGGACTTCATTCGATAAGGTGATCACTGTTTGCAAGCTCTCCCACGGGAATGGCAGGCTAGCATCGATTTCTAGGAGCAAAAACTTGAGCCCAGGATCCAGACCCTCTTAAGTCCGTCTCGGCATGTTGGAGTCGGGTGATATCTGAGCGGGATGTCGAGTAAATACATGTAGATTTCTTATCAGAAGTTTGATTTAAAAAAAAAAAACACAGAGGAATGGACCATTAACCACACCATTTGACATTGGCCAGTTGTTTGGGAAAACGACTCTAGACTTGCAAATACTCGTAGATTCTCATAGATTCTCGAATCTTATGCGGGCAGGGACTAGGGAGGGAGGGAGAGCCCTAAAGGGCACATTGATCAAGATCTAGACCTGTCGGAATGTGGATAGGCCGAATCCATGACATAGAATCATAGTCGAGGCCGTACCGTACAGTTGTCTGTGATTGGGAGGCCTAGGTCTCATCTCATGGCTCTACGTGGGCTAGTTAATCTACAGAGCCCTAATGGGCCTATGCCAAAGGCCCATAAGTCTGACAGGCCCAGTATGGGGTTGCTAGAAACAAAAGGGACGGGTTAAATGCGACGGGGCCCAGATGTGGGCCCTGTCTGAAATCTGCTCAGACCAACTTGCATGTGTCTCCATCCGTACTTGCAGGATGAAGTGAAGGGCCAGGACACAGGATGAGTTAAAATTTATTTTATAATAATAACAATAATACGTCACTTTCACCAAAAATTATTTATTCTGGCCTATCAAATCAAGTATTTAATTTAAAAATGAAATTTCAATTTCATCACTTATTCCACCATTTTCACTAACCTTTTCGATGGAGATTAGAGAAACTGAAAAGGATAAAAGCGGATAGGAGGAAATATGGGAAAAAAAAGGAGATGGAGAATCTACTGGTGAACATCGAATTGAGACTTCTGTATCTGGCATCAAGAGGGTGATGTTGGTTATTGCGAAGCCCCTTTTCTCTTGTGCCCACGCGTATAAGATATGATCAGATATATGGAATTAGGTCTAGCTCTACGTGCTGTAAGTCTGTTTCACTTTCCCTCCCTCATCGAATCAAGAAAAATGAGGTGTTATCTAGGGTTTTGGGACCATTTCAGACATGTCTCGGAGGACCAGAATGGATATGCTTGGATTTCTAGTATATTTCTCTTTTTATCTTATATGGTATGATAAATTGAAATTAATTATTGACCGAAGATAATTCTGCTCTAGCAAGCATGGTATTAGCCAGAGATGGACCGAGAGGACCACAAATGGCTCCCCTAAATATTGATTTTGTGTAAGGAAATTCATTCCTATCCCACTCGAATGATTAACCGAACTCCTCGGACCTCCATCCCTCCGTCTAAATCCTATATACGTTCATCCCTGAAACAAGATGGGTTCAAAGCAAGGGTTTGAGTAAACTAGGGTAGTAACAGAAGAGATATCTGACCTAGCTAGCGAGATAGATTTGCAGATCTCTTTCGTAACTAGTCAACAGGCACTCTTTGCCTTTAGTCTGGGAAGAAAAGGGTAGACCGTTTTATTATTGTTAGATTCTACTGTAAAACTGAGGATGGGTTCTCTCTTTCTTTCTATTACGGCGTTTTATCTTCATCTGCAATTAGGTTAACAGGATGCGCTGAGGATGCGCTAGTTTACTACAGCTGATGTTTTACTTTTTTCAATTACTTTGATGGGGTGGGGGTGGCAGATGTAATTTCCAGGTAAATGTGGAAGGGGAAAGGTGGTGTGAGTGAGTGGGGCTGTGGGGAGAGGGCATCTTAATCTGTCAGCCTAAATAAAGGAAAGTGGGGGATGTGATTGCACACACTTCATTATCTCTCTCTCTTTTCTTCCAGTACAGAGAGAATATAAGATATGTGCGAATAAGAGAGAGAGATATAAAACCCTAATATGGCCATTGGAGCTGAGATGAGATGATGAGAGGCTGAGGAGGAGTGTTTTGCAGAGAGACCCATTAAGTGTTGTCCCCAACTACCCCACTCACTCATCAGTACATCTCTGCCTCTCTCTCTCTCTCTCCCCCCCTTGTTATTTGCTTTCTGATGCTGTATGATATGGGTTATAATTGCCAGCAAAGAAAAATGCTTGTAAATTATGCGGTATGTTCTCGAGACAATATCTTAGGTTTTGCTTCACTTACAGTAGAGAAACTGTTCCTGGTGAAGCCTAAGGCTGCACGCGTAGTGTAGTGCATGTCATGGCTCGTGCGCCGGCATCGACCTTATGATAATGAAAACCCTCAAGTGACTGCTTCACAGGAGACTTACCCGTTATAGTGTGACATGCTGAGTCCGATTTCTCTCTTTCAATGGGAAATCTTACAGAGTTGCATCAATTAGATCTATCATATGTACATTTACCTTTTGGAATCGATGAGATTACACGACTTTGTATCAGGAACCTCGAGAAAAGATACACATAGGCAAGTTCTTCTAACTTTATTTCCATCATGGAATGATGATTTAAATGGAGGAAGTCACTAACAGTTTATAATTGGTATAGCTATTAAAAGATATCAAAAAAAGAATTCAATGAATTGATTTACGGCCCCAGTTGGAGCTCAATCTCGTGCTCTAATAGAAATTTGATTCCTTCAATTTAAGGCAGAAACATCATAGATATCGATCGATGAAGCGGGGAAATTTCCAACAGAGTGTTGGTTGTTTATGGTTGGAATCGGACGATCAAGAGGCTCGGGGACAGAAGAAAAAGGCAACCAGCTGCGGAGAGACCACGAGGGAATTAGCTGTATTCGTCAGACCATGCATTCAATTGTTCCCTTTCCCCTTCTTCCATAGGATGGATGGGAGAGCTGAGGAGAGAGCCCACATGTCCTTGCCCGACCAAATATAACCTTAGACGACCTTTTGGGAGTATCGTCCCCCCCCGACAGCTTCTCCCCCAGTCTTAGTATACCACTCACCCATTACCATAACTTTCTCCAACATATCCTCCACTGCCTCTCCATCTCCCACATTCCATTTCTCTGTTCCCAATCCCAACCACAGTATGTTTTCAGTAAATTTCGAATTCCCGATCAATTCTAGCAAAATAACATGTACGTTAGATTGGATTGCTCGATAATTTCTCATCACTGTTGAGGCTTTCCCTATGCCCGTCTCTGGATATGTATCAACACGTATGCTTCTCTTTTTAAACAAATTACTAACCTTAACCTTAACAATTCGTTGTTAAGTAGTTCACACCGACTTGGACACGAACTTCCCACTCGAGGATGCAAAGCATGTCCTTATTAATAATTACTCTAACAATTATTAGTTATCATAATCCTGAGTTTCCCGGTTCTTAATCTGGAACATCAAGAGCGAGTTCGATCCTTCGAGCGAAAAGATAAACGGAAAGGCTTTCTACCAGGACCCAAAAAAAAAGATATTGCTCGAATATATTCCGTTGTGTCCGAGGAAAAAGCGACAAATATTTCTAATTTTTGTCATTTTTATTTGTTTCAGAAAGACAGAAAACCATTTTTGCTCGTATTCAAGAAAACATCCAGACATCCATTTTATATCATTTCCTCATTTTTTCCCTATTATAAATTATGAAATTGCGTAATTTCTTGAGCCTTTGTATGATTGTGATTACATTTTTTCATCTCCACACACAAATATATATATATATTATAATGCATAAATTTCCAAAAAATTAATTATTTGCAGTCCCCCTGGCTGCCGGCCAATGGCCCGATGACATGAACCGGCCAGTGACATTCACCGTATCTATCATTTCCGGCGCTCTTCTCGATATTCCGCCGATGCGTTGAGGCTCTATTTGGCAAGTCCATCTGAAAATAGAATTGTAAATGATTGTTTGAAAGGGTCTTTATGGTAGCCCTAGAAATTCGATGTGGCGTTCATTGTCGTGTTTAAAACCCTAATTGGAATTAAAAGGAGGAAACTAAGTTTTAATGGGGAAAAAAGGGGGAATATATGTATATTCAGACTCGAACTCATTTAGACCTGTCAAGCGAGTTACTGTACCCATGAATTGAAGCAATTATCGAATTTACTGCAACAAGGAGAGAACGAAGAAGCAATTAAAAGGGAAAGAGGAAATTGGGAGAGAGGAGGCTCAAGGCTGGTAAGGGACAGATGTGAAAGATTACAGTATGACATATAGGGGCTTTGCATGTGAAACACGTTTTAAAGTCACAATTCTTTAAATTAAACCTATTTAGATATGAGAAAACTGATTGACGTGTTCACGTTCGTCACCTTATACTCATAAATTTATCATCATCATCTTCACCGTCTTCCTCCTCTCTGGATCTCCACCCCTTCCTTAATTTCATCAAAGAGGATATTATTAAAAAAAAAAAAAGCAAGAGCTTTCAATACAATCAATAAATGAAGCTGGAAAAGTCCTAAATATAATGTATATCCCAAGTCAATATGTATTTAACATATTTATAAATGTAGTAGCATATACCATAATGAGTAGAAGTAATATGCGCTGGTGTATTAACTTATAATGTATACCATGTGGTGTACAAGAATATTTTCGTGTAACTAGCTCGCACCTAGAAGAGGATAAGATAAAGAGAAATAAAGGGTCATTAGAGTTTTATTGATTAAAAATTGAATTCTGAACTTCTTGGTCCAAGGTTAAAGGCAATGCCCACCTTGTCCAATGTAGCTTACCTGGGTCGCTAATTAAAGTTCTCCGCCAATTGCCCCATGCACCATCAATTAGCAACTGTTGATATATATTTGAAATTAAATTGATGCTTCCCGTGCATTGGACATTAGTTCTCAATCTCATTCGACTGCCAGAAATTAACCAGAGACCGATGAGTTTTTATAGGGAACAAGAGCTTACCAAGACACGAAAAAGAAGAAGAAGAAGAACCACCCTAAATTAAGGGATTAACTCACTGAATCAGCTAAAATATGCGTCCGGAGCTATCAAGCAAACAGAAGCCTCGTCTCTCATCATTCCAAAGCTCGATCAGTGATGACAATGCAATTTGATTGATCAATCAATTGATTCTCTCCTCCGAGCTAGCTAGGGCTCATATATATATGTATTAGGGTTTCTTACCAAGAGTGTGCTTGTTGTTGTGCATCCAGACCTTGAGGACATGGCGCTTCACCCCGGTCTCCGAGCAGAACTCCACGACCGCGGCCTCGTCGTGCTTCTGGATCCGCCACCCGAGCCTCTCCGCGAACTCCAGCATCCTATCCTTCTGCTCCGGCGTGAACTTTGTCCTGAACCGCTTCTTCAGCAGTCCCGCTCTGCCGCTTCCGCCGCTGCTGCTGGGGTTCGACACATCCTCCAAATCATCCCTCGATGTTGACGGCAGCGCAAGGGGCCTGTGTTGCATATGCGGCGGCGGCGTCAGGTGCAGGTACCCTGTTGGCGGGGGCGCCGCCCTGTAGTATGCAGAGAACTGGTGGAGGTGGTGAGGCCCGTGAGGGTGGCCCTGTTGGTAGACCACTCCACCCCCGCCCGAGGTGGCATCGGTCTCCTTGCGGTGGAAGTTGCGGTGGCAGCAGCAAGCGGCGCACCGCAGCCCGTCCAGTGTGCCCTCCTCTCCTGCGGCCATGAACTCTCCGCAGCCGTCCACAGCGTGGCCCCCGATCCCGACAGCGTGATTCTTGAGGCACTCCCTGTACCGCACCGCCCCGCCGGGCTTGCGAGCTGTGGGTGCGCTACTATCTCCGCCGCCCGGGTGCCCTAGGGAGTCGGCATAGCCAGCCGGCGGCAGGGATTGCACCGGTGGGATGTCCTCCATTTCCTCCTCTTGGTCTTCATGCTCATCGAATTCCATACTTCACAATTTTCCTTTCTCCCGAAGTATATTTCTTCAAGGGCAACCTTTTTTCCTGTAATTATTTTGTTTGGAGTAACTAAGTTTTTCCACTAAGAGGGGTTGTCCGAAATCTTGAGATGGCCGATATGATCTACATGGCCATCACTAAGATAATGTCCCCGTTTTTAACTACATATATATATATATATATATAATACTAAGAATATTACAGTTTTTTTTTATAAAAGTAATAAAAATAGTGTTCTCGAAAATAATTTAAAAGGAATTTTTTAGAAAATGTAATGATTAATTAGGAAAATACGGAAAGAAATTGATGAAATGGGATCAGAAGGAAGGGGAGAGCGGTCATCGCTCATCACTCACCAATTCCCGGCTTGCAGAAAAGAGGGCGTCTTACTTGGAAGCCTTTCCCATGCTTTACTTCCATAATTTTTAATCTTTTTTAATTTTAGGAAAAGGGAGCTGTATTTGTTTTTTTTTTAATTATTATTTAACAAAGAAGTCCAGTAGACTTTAAAAAGTAGTAAAAAAAGAAGAAGTGATAAATAGAAATAAAAAGTCTCACCCACAAGCATTAAAATTAAAACATTTTATTTTATTACACCAAATCTCATTTCTCTAAAATTTCTTATATTTTCTCCCCTTCTCCCTAATCAACTTGCTCACCTAGAGATTTAACGGACAAATATATCACATGGTAGTATTTGTATAATGTCACGGGATAACAAGATTTGACAATTTAAAAATTGTAATAGAATCCTAAAAATAAGAAAATAAATCTATAAATAACTAAATCTTGTAATTAGTTTGTGACAACACATAAGTATTGTCACATGATATACCTGTTATATAAAAGAGTCTCTCGAGATTTAGGGGCGGTTTCCAGTTATTGCGGGTAGAAATACACAACACATTTAATGTTGTAATATCTTTCGCACGCGTGCATTTACATCAGTCGATTATAAAAGAACTGCACGAACCTAAAATAATAGAATAAGCAAAAGGGTGGAAAAATTTCATTAGTAAGAATCAGATTCAGAACCTATTGATTCGAGTTTATGGTAATACTACTGCATCATTAACGACAGCTAAGGTATTGAAAAGCACAAAGATACGTGAAAGTTAGTTGATATGGATGAAGGTTTCTCGTTGGATATGTTGGACAGTAGTTGTACGTGGTCTTGTAGTCTTACCAATAGTACATGTCCCAGGGCACACTTTGTGAGATAACACGGAAATTGAATGTAATTACGACTAATAACCCGAATTTGAGTCTGGTCAAAGGAGGGAGATTTAAGGCTGATGATCAATAATTAATTATCCTCGCTCCATTTTCAAAACCTAAACCTCAGACCTTAAAATCACTTAACTTACTTGGTTTCTTTTGAATTTCCTCAGTGGTCTACGACACCACAGTGTTTGTCTGAGGTGAAATTGCATGCCTGGGTGTATTAGCTGAATTTTGCAGTCACGCCCATGGCCCCCCTCCAATGCGACGACTCTCTCAATCTGCTGTCTGCTCTCTGGTTTCCTGTTTGGTGATTAGGGTTTGCCATTTCCTTGCTGTAAAAGGCGGATTCCTCCATTTACTCCTCAGTAGATATGGAAAATTGCATAACTATTATATATGTCTATGGCTGTAATGAAGAAGGTTTCGTGCGGTTCGACTGAAATGACGTAAGATGAGAAAGATGAGGTTGTCGTCTTATGCTGTTTCCTTTATTTATTCCTCTGGCCCTCTTCCTCTTACTCTTCAGAATTTATATTATTCAGCCACTGACCTGACCCTGGTTAATCTGCCATTGCCAACGCAGCAGATGAGCTGACGCAACCACAACCGGCCGATCCGAAAAGGTTTGGAATCGTGTTAGTAACAAGGCAGACTTCTTTCTTCCCATGAAACAACCTAAATACGAGACCAACTTTCTGTCTGATGATGAATCACGCGTGAACTTGGATTCGAGAGGAGAGTATATATGAGTCGACACATAAACTCGAAACTTTTGGATAACGCACTTCGCTACATAACCCGCGTGTAAAATTATGTATTGAAGTTTCGTGTCAGGACTACACATGGGTGTCGATTTAGCTGATACGTACATCAGCAAAATGTGGGTGTTGAATTACTTATCTGAAAGGAGAATGGTATAACTGTCCCTTTGGTAAAAAAAAAAATGTAGAAATGGTAATTGGAAGGTTTATCGCTAATTTTGAAGATCATTTTAAATTATAGTAACAAATCAAAGTATTAACCCTAGAAACCCTGCAGGATTATTGAATACAAAAGAAAAGGAATTCATGGCATCATTCGTGGTCTGGACATAACATTAGGACATACGAGGCTCTTCCCCCCACAAATTCCTACCGGCCGACGATGGTGGACAGGAGGAAGTAGTCCGGCCAAGACTTGGCTCCCTCGTGTACCGGACAAATGTGCAAGGAAGGGCAGTCCTGCCCTTTCATCTTCTTCGCTGGAGCTTCCGTTCCGTTCCCTCCCGCGTAGCCGTTACGAGTGTGCGTGACAGATGGGAGAGAAAGGAGGGGAGAGGAGATAGAGAGGGAGAGAGAGAGCTTGAGGGAAAAAGGAGACACCGATTGCGACGACACTACCTGTGGGCCCCACTTCTAGACCTTTCCCAGTTTCCGTTTCCATCCCCATTTTCATTTGCAGCCTTTTTCTCACTTTCTTTCTCCGCCCCGATCACTATTACTGCAATTTTTTTTTTTGCATGCGGTATTTAAAAATTTTATAAATTCGACCAATTTAAATTTGATCAGAATCGGTCCGTTAAGGAATAAGTAGCAATGTACCTATGCTATGCACGATGGTGAATTTTTTCGAATACAATTAGGGAGAGTAAAAATATTTTCACACGTTAATTAAAAAAGAAGATGAAAGTACATATAACTTATTAAAATATATATATTTTTTTTTACTCAAGTTAATATAAAATAAAAAAATTAATGGAGCGGAGGGTTAATTGAGAAGAAGCAGGAATTTTTTTGGGGAAGGTAACCGTTTAATTGGTTGTAGGGATTTTGTTTTAGAAGATAAGCGTTCAAACATAAAAAATAAGTCAAATGACGATAAAGGATATTTGAAGAGGTAATAAGTGAAATTAGATCAGAGGGTAAAATTGGAAAGAGAAAAAGAGACGAAAATCGTCCAAGAGATAAAATAAAGAAAATCATGGGAAATGAGCGAGATTTTATCGATTTAAGTCTTATAAATTAAAAAATTCATTATTAGAAAATTTTTCTAATATACTAATCTAACTCGAATTTAAATTAGTTAAAGCTTATTAGTATTCTAAATATTAAGCAGTTCGAATCTGAAAAAGAAAAAAACAATATTGCACGTTCCCGTGGACCTTATGGACGTTCGAAAGGAATGCGGGGAGGGGGGAGACGGGCCTCTGAAGGCCTCCTCAGAGGCCCAATGGGCCTCGAAGGCCCAACTGTGATACAACTTCTTCTCGGCCCACTACCAAAAAATTGAGGCCCATAAATTTCCAACAATTTGTTCTTGTTGGATATGGAAGCCCAAAGAAGGCCTCCGAACTATTTAGTATTTACCCACAAACATGTCTTTTTTTTTTTTAATGTGTAGGCCTCCTTTATAACCGAAAAAAATACGCTCACAGGAAGAAAATACGAGTGAATTATTGAAACGGGACTTGGCCAATAGGGCCAGACAGGGATGGTTAATCAATTACATCTTCCTGTTTTCACCCGAAAAAGAAAATAAAGTTAACATCGATCGGACAGATCAGATGATGGTCTTGCCATGAAGCTCTAGTTACAGCTACCATACTTGTTCTAGAGCCTGGGGATACCCTAAGATCAAAGAAAGACAAAGGTCCCATGTCCCACGGCACGGACTGACTGACCCAATTCATTAATTTTATTTTGGATGTTAGTTTCCCTTCCACCTAATAAAAACGACCCGACATGTCGACGTCTCTTTTTCCCATTGAGATACGAAGTCGTAAACCCGAACCGTATGTGGATGACATGCAGTCGTAATCTAAGCAAACAAATGTAATGGCCTGCCCCTTCCCTTTGAAATTTTCCATTACATTTTGGTCGGAAAAATGTTCACCGTACAATACATACATGCATCTTGAAAATCCACACGAAGGGATAACATGTATGTACGTGTCTATGTGTGACAGGCTCGTCAATGGGCTCCAGTCTTAGCCCTACCTTACCAAAAATAGTAATGGTAAACCTAATAACTGAAATCCCGTCTAACTCATAACACAACAAATGCATCGTCATCATTACCCGTTCCGAGATGTCGATCGTTGCAAGGTAAGGTAAGGTAAGATCTTTCGTTTGAGTTAATCCAACAACCTCTCTGCCTCTTTGTCTCGAGGATAGTTGCATGGAAAAGTAAAGGATTTCATTGATAAAATTTGAATTCAAATATCAGATCGAGAGCTGTATCAACTTAAATCAACAGGCTTCACCGCTTTGATAGCAGTTAATTTACAGTTGCAACGAGGGGCTTCTCGAGCAATTTATTGTCGGATTCTTCCTCATTATCTATGTCAGATATGATAGTACAGTCGGACTGATCGTTCCCGCCGGCGACAGGGCGATGGGCGCCACCAAACACAGGAGAATAATCCAGTGCATGCGCACCCACCGACCTCGACTTATTCAGCCTCCCCGCCACCGCCCATCTATTACCGGCCAGTACTACTCCATGTTCCGCCTGCCTCCTCCTCGCGCAACTTGACGCCGGCCCCACCGATCTTGATCTGACCACGTGATGATTGGCCCCCGAAGCCACGGATCGTCTACGTCCGTGGCCTGCACTATCCACACCCGATCCATCTCTCCCGGACTCAGCGCTCGAAGTCGACACACTGGATACCTTCCCATTCCTGCTCCCGTTCCCGAGTCTCTTAGTGCATCCGACTTTAGTCTCGACTTCGATCGCGAGCTCTGCATCTTTTCCAGTGTCGATCCGGATTGCACGCCTCGTCCAATTCCCCCAAAGTCGTGTTGCTCGGACTTTTTCCCTCGTTATCTGCAGCCTCTCCACCACCTCCCCCATGCTTGGCCGCCGCCGAGCATCAGATCTCACGCACCGTGCTGCTAGCACCGCCATGAGGTGCACGATTGTGGGGTCCACGGGCACACCGATCCTCGAGTCACAAATGGCTCCAAACCTGCACAGCTTAATCAGTGGCACGGCCCAGTCGACGATGGACGGCGGGCTGTAATTAACGTCGATCGCATTCCTCCCGCTGATAATCTCTAAGAGTAATATTCCAAAGCTGAACACATCGCTCTTCTCGCTCAGGTCAGCCGGAGCCGTGTACGCAGGGTCCAGGTACCCCATGGTCCCGGCCGGGGGCGTGGACCGAGCCCGGACGTCTTCCACGTGTCCTCTCAGGGCGAGCCCGAAATCCCCCAGCCTCGCGTTCCACTTCCCGTCGATAAGCACGTTGGAAGACTTGATGTCCCGGTGCATGACCGGCGGTTCCAGCTCGTGGAGGCCGCGGACCGCCTTGGCCACCTGCAAAGCGAACCGGACCCGGTCGGACCAACCGAGCGGACGAGGTCTAGTGTGCAGGAGATCATAGAGGCAGCCGTTTGGCATGTACTCGACCACGATCAACCGCTCCTCGGTCGCCTCGTCGCCGTCACAGACTCCGATCAAGTTTACGAGCCTCGGCCCTCGGACGCGGGACAGGATCTCGATCTCGGACTGGTAGAAGTTGGCAAAAGCGTTTAGTTTAGCCCTCTTGACGGCGGCGATCAATTTCCGGCCGTCGAGGGCTGCTCGGTAGACGCTGCCGTGGCTGCCCTTGCCGAGGAAGCTGTCGGCGGAGAATCCACCCGTGGCAGCCACCAGCTCGGAGCGGCGGAACTTCCTGATGCTCCCCGGCTTATTACTACAGGTATTGGGCGCCGCGGCGGCGGCGGCGGTTATTTTCTTGCAATCCCAGTTGTAGGGATCGCAGGTAGAGACGGCAGATTCTCCATTGCAGGAGATGTAGCGTCCCATATGTATCGACTGATCGACGACAGACTATGCACGTTTTATTATTATTTTTTCCGAGGAGGAGAGGAGGAGGAGGAGGAGGAGGAGGAAGAAGAGTGAGATTAGTTATTAGAGAGAGAATAAAGAGGAAAACGGGAGACCCGATGCCGGAGGGCGGCGGAAGCGGTGATGGTGGTGGTGGAAGGAGAGGAGAGTGGCAAAGGCCATTACTGCTGCAAGAAAATGTGGGTGGGGTCTTTGCTTTCTGAGAAAATCTTATTAAACATTCATGTATTATAAAGCAATCATTATTTAGAACAACAACATAGATTATTTCAATTATTTGGCATAATATTATTTAATAAAATATTTCTGATATTATTTTTATTAATTAAAAATAGAATATTTATAAATATGATCGTATCGATTAGGCACATTAATTAATATCTTTGTGATTTTCAAATACTATTTGATGTTATTACTAGGTTTTTCTGGGTCTATGAATATGTTATTGAGTTATTCAATCACACAAAATCTGTAATTATACCAAAACCTTCCTTCTTGAAAATGAATCACACATCAAATAAATAATAAAAAGAAATGTAATTTACAAGAGAGTGGATACCATTATCCTATGGATTTGGACTTTTGGGTTGGTCATAGGTCCAACATCTTACAGGGTCAAGTGAATATTTCACATAGTATCAGAGCCAATCGTGTGAACTCACATCAGACCCAACTTATTAAAAACTGAGGGCGAGTGTTTGAAGACACATGCCAAGTGTGAATTGAGAATGAATTTCACATCGGACAAATAATAGAAAGAAGTCTGATTTATAAGAAAGCGAATACCGTCATCTTACTAGCTTGACATTTTCACATTTATTGTTTTCAATTTTCACTTTATTACCAAAGCGGATTTATCATAAGAATTTAATAAAAATTTGCACGCGTTGCTTTTATTCAGAGCACAAACAAGTTTTAATTAACTTAAAATTTAAATTAGATCGATCGATTAAACGGTACAACTCTCCCCATAATCAGCAGCTTTCTTTATCCAAAACAACTTAAGTGTGTCAATTTATTCAAAAAAGAAGAGTTTGAAACAGTGAAAAGGAGTTTCAAAATTTTGAATCCGTGTAAATTGAATATTAATTTGTAAGGTAGATGCATGTAAACGCGTGCTGCTTTGGTCAGGAATTTCTTGGGTTGGTCATAAAGTTGTGGGCCCAGTGGGACCCACGTCCCACATGTGTCACTTTATCCTTTTCTTTCTTTCTTTTTTTTTTTTTTCATTTACTCCGGATAGTATTCTAAACTAATCAAAGCGGGTTTTGAGATTAATCTACGAACGAGTCGGGATTCTTGAAAAAATTCTCGCTCACCCTCCAAACCTGAGATTTGATCATAAGATCATTCATTTGGAGATCCTTTTTCTTTTTTAAGACTTTACTGTCTTAATTAATCTCCATAAAAATAATTAAAATATATAAACTTTTCTTTGATTAAATTTGACTAAATAAATTGAGCTTAACAAAAAAATAAAAAAATAAAAAGTAAATGAAGCTCAATATCCCAAGTGTTACAATCAAACTTTACAACCTGCACTTGCTTTTTTGGACATGTCATACCCTCTGATTCAAAGTGCCCCTTTCTTTTTCTTTTTTTTTAAACTTTGAAGTTCCCATTCCACCCACTAGAGAAACGCCAAAGATGACATTAGTCGAAAAGAACTCTAAAGCTCTCAGATATCCGATAAAGTCGGTTGATCGAAATTGTTTAAGATTTCTTCTCTTTAAATAAAGATTACGTGTTATTATAAATAGAGAAAATTCATCTTGAAGAGAGTTTTTTCTTTTCTTTTTTTTGCTTGCTTGCACCACGCAATATCTGATGTGCTAGCCGAAACACACATCAAAATTAATCTACGGTCGAACTGAGATCCATGAGAAGATTCACGTCGAATTTCCTAATTTGAGAATCGATCATGAAATCACCAATTTGAAAACCTGATAAGAGAACCATTACGCCAACCTCTTGTTGATGATCTTGGAGAGAACTTTATCACTAGTAGGAGCCTACCTTGCTCGAAATCAATCCCTCTTAAGGTGCAGTCCTATAGGGTTGGCTCAGGGCGATCGCCAAGAATACTGTGTATGAGTCGATCGTATTTCCTCGATCCGTATTCTTATCACCTTCCGGTTGATAAAATTAACCTCAATCATGATTAAATTCGAGATGGATCTTTTTGCCTCAATTCGATGGGACTCTTAATCAGTGGGCATGATGGGGTCCATGAGATAGAAGACCATAGCCCACCCGATCCTTGTCGTGCTAGACTATAACACACTCAACCTGGACTTTTTGAATTGATTTGATATCACCGAATTAGGTCATCGTCGATACTGTGGAGCACCGGATCTGTCGAGAACAGACTGGTGGAAACTTACTCGGTGCTGCTGGATGTTCAGTATGTTAGATTTCAAGTTGCTTTCGAAGCATAGACCACGCATGCATTACTGGCAAAGTCATCTCGGTTCATTAGCAGTAATTTGGATCAATGGATCTGATGTTATCCTCTGTAGACATTGTTGCATTAGGCCGTTTCACGGGGAACATCAAAGCGTGTACATGAAATCACGAGGTGCAACATCATCGGAATGTAATGCTGTGTTGTCCGTGGATTGACTTCACTTGCAATGTAGGAATCTGAAACCCACTGATGAAAAAGCCTCGCGACTGTCACAGGGAAGCGCATGAATCAGGATCAGTCTCAGCCAATTAGTTGACAGACCACACTACTGCCGTCTCAGAATCAAATCGTGTTAATACAACACGTGCGTGCATGAGAATTTTGGAAAACCAAAATTCAATGTTTTTACACTTACCATGATGCCGACTCATGTAATCTTTACATATATATATATATATATATATATCATTGATGATGTAGGGAAATATTACAAAGATCTGAGACAATCACAAGTTGACAAACATCTGTAATGGAGGAGTCTGAGACAATCGTACGAGGATTCATGGCACTGGCGAAAATTTTCTGTCTCCAGGGGTGGTGGAATTCGAGTATCGTTGGATTACGAACAATGTTAATATTGTTGACAACTTGTTAACATTATGGATAAAGTTTCATGCGAAGTAAAGTTTTCTCGGGTTATAAGTCAAATTCACGAATGTCGTTTTTGAAGGAAAAAACATATAAGATTGATCGCAGCGCTTGTTAAATACAATTAAAATGATTGTAAAGTCGAACGTAGTTATCATTAACTATGTATCTCCATCCATCCTTTTCCATCGAGTTGCTTGAAATTTGATCGATTCGAAGTGAATCACACATCTCGATTTCACCTGGGCTCCAGACATCTGGCTCGACTCGAGCAATTACGTCCAGGAACTTCAAGCTTGAGACCTCGTCCAACAATTTATGCCTTCTCACTTTATTCCTAAACACCTGCTTTGGAATAACCCCTTCACTGTGATTGTTAATGCCAGGCCTGTTACTGTCTATGACCTCCTCGGACTCGGCCCTTCTCCTTCTCAGCCTCTCCTTGAAAGCCCCTCGAGTGATGATCCTCTTCCTAAAGGCGGATGGCAGTGGCGGGGTTGCCATCCTACCCTGCTTCTTTGGGGTCGGGGCCATTATCGTGTACGGCCTGATCCTGATCACCGGATCTCTCGGTCCTTGACTTCTCGCCGGTGCTCCTGATGCTTCCCACATCCAAGGCATCGTTCCTGTACGATGCCAGGGACGAGGATGATGAGTTTTGAGCCGATGCCAGGTTGGTTGAACCAGTCCCATGTTGATTGGATCGAATAAACCAGTTGCAGACCCTGTGCGACTCGGCCTTAGGGTAGAGATTGCTGCAGTACCTGTGAGGCACATTTGTTGCAACATGATCAGCCACCGAGTCCAATAGTATCGGAAACCGATTCATGGACTGAGAGGAGCTCCTAAGAATCGAAAACGTGTTTTCCACATTGATTCTCAATCGAGTTCAGCGTTGAAATATGAAATATCAGACAGCATATACCGCATGGATTCAGTTCCTTGGGAAAGGATATTTGCAGACTATATACATGAACCGTGAAGACTTCACCGGAACCCCACCTGCCGGAACTGACGTATTAACTTTCCAGTCTTGCCGGAGACAACATGGTGAAGACCAGAAGAGACCGATTGATAATCAGAATCAATCGGATAAACAGACGGACAAGACGGGGGAGATGAGACCTGCGTTGCAATCAGAAGCTGCAAATGTCGCATTGAACGGGCTCGTCGGACAAGCCGTAATCCCCACACATACAGCATTCCGATCCGGTAGTGTTGTCGGTCTCTCCTTTGCTCAATCACTTAAACAGTTATCAAAATTATTACCGATTGGAGCTATATTATCCATAACTTCTCTTCACGTCATAAGACAGCAGTAGACATCATACAAAATTGAGCAAGGGTGGGTCATAATTTGCGGGGTGGGGTGGTGATTATTTCTAAAACAGAAAGTTCAATAAAACCGAGCAAACAGATCCGATCATCCGATTTCTCAATAGGACCCCTTCTTATAGTTTGAACCCGCCACTCTCATATCAATCAGATGTCGAATAACTAACTGTACGTGACAGTGACACGACAACTATAAAGACACAAACAGATCTCATTTTGAAACCACAAGTAACAGATTTGTGTTTCCTCGTCTAAAAGACAGACCAAATGAGGATTCCCCATCATTGATGGTAGCTGACAATGGATCTGCTTCTATACATTCCAGAAATGATAAAAGCAAGTTCATATCGCTGGCACGGTTGGTACGTGATTTTCTATGCATTCCCTAGATGATACAGCAAGATCACAATGTGAACTTGTTGACGGGTCCGTGGTGAATCTGTACACCTTGTTATTTGTCTGTTGAATTTCAAGAAACTTTTCGATCTACAAAGATGCTTTCTATGGCTGCTCAGCACAACCCATGATGCCAGTCGAATAACTGCAACCTGAACCCGAACCCGATCCAACAGGGTGGAAAAGGATCAAGAAAAAGGGAAGCAGGTTGGTCACGAACCTACCTCCAAATCTCGAGGAGGACACTCACCGTCACCTCTGGGACAATTTTGTGCATGCTTCCATTCCTTACCTCTATTGTTCTGGTTTGGCCGAGCCTCCATCTCTAGGCTTGTCCTTTTTGCCTCAGAGAACAAAACTATTGAAACTTTTCTTTCCAGCCACAACCCGGAACCTCACCTCCCACCTTTACCTATATTTCCTATACGTTTCCGCCTCTGTGTCGTGTCCTCGGTTTGTAGCAGAAAAAACTCAGCCAGGGTGGTGGTGAGCTACTCTGAAATTACCTGCTACTCTGGACCGATCTGTTATGGGAAAAAGGAAAGGCAAAGAAGCAGTATCCCAAATCTGCAAGCTGCAAATCAATGTGATTATACATTATCTAACTATACAGAACTAGTGTTTGGAGTGTGTAAGCAACAAATGAGAGCAGAAGCAACGCACATCATTGTCTCAAAATCGAGGACATGACAAGCACTGACAGCTCTGATATCCCCCAGTCCTCGATTGACTTATTTTCCTAGACCAGGTATAAAGAAAGCCCTTAGGAGTTTCAGAGCAAAGAGGAGCAAACCAATTGAATCGAGCACAATATACCACAATAGAACCTGCAAGGGAAAAAGATTAGAAGGAATATCAGCATCTCCAAATTTCGAGAGTAATGATACACTTCCCTTTGGCCATGCAAAGGGAAAAAAAGAGTAAAGATACACGGAACTGGAATAATTAAGCATGGATGAGTATCTCAAAGCCTGCAAACAATAATAACTTTGACTATAACTTTGGCTTTTAGCTGGTCCTACTTTCTAAAGCAGAGAACCAAAAAGGCCAAGCTTAAGAATGAGCGTTCACCCTGATCTCTTGGCAAAGTTGCACTTTAGGTCTGAGCACATTCAAATGGATGCAGGCTTCCTTCTGTAAGCTCATGCATCCCAACCCGCTCCAGAAGTTCAAAAGGCCTGCAAATCAAAGACGGCAATTTCAACATAACAACCATATATGAACTCAGTATATTGGCAGAAAATTATTTGCTCATCACAGGAACAGTCAAAAACCTACTGACTTCAATTTCCTGAAGTTTCTAGTTATATATCCTTTAAATAAAAGCCGCTCAGAAACCTTAGAGCTGAAAATTTCCCAAAGAGTGATTTCTCACTTCCATCACACCATTCAAATTTACTTGATAGTTTAGTCCATATACAAGGTCAACATATACCAGAGGACAATAGAAAGAAATCGTCTCTCGTTACTAAACAGCTATATTTAGCAAAAATTGAGGCATGTGCCAATTAGGCTGCTTGAGGAAAAGGGAGAGGGGAAATGAGAGATCAAAAGTCCTCACAGGAAAAAATCACGATTACTGATTAGTCTCTGCTCATTGCTTTCCATGGCATCTAACACATTCGCAGTTTCTGGTCCAGCTGGTCCACCAGCTACAATTGAAGGGGCGGAAGCACTTGGAGTCCAAATCTAGCAATCATTGACCCATTTAATCATCTAGCAAATACAAAAACTCCAAAGAGGGAATATCTTATCCAGCCTTGACCAAAATTCATAAAAAAATCTCGTCTAGCCTTTACCTTTACTGTGCTATCAATTCCACTTGTTGCCACAACACAATCACATGGATGACACTGTACACAATTCACAACTGCCACAGAACATAAAGATGCCTTCAGCAGAAGAAACTGAAAGGAAAAATTGACCAGAGGCATTCTTCACCTTCGGGTAGAGAGAGATAAAGCGGTGGTCTTACCAGCATCATCTCCTTGAAGCATTTTTATAAGTCTTCCTGTACTTTTTTCCCAAATAAACCATCTTCCATCATCACTTCCACTAGCAACATATTCACCTGCAAACAAATGAGGGTGCACCATACTATCATGAATTGCTCAAAAGCCAAGCATAGCAACTTGCCCCAGATAATAGAAATTTTACAACAAATTTTTCCCTGGAATGGAATATGAATTCTCATCCAGATAACATGAGCATTGCACGCACAATGGAGATATAGAAAAAGTGAAAACGACCTTAAACAATTAATCAAAGAGTTCATCCTTTTCACTATATTTGTGCTGTTTACCAAGGTATATATATGCCTCCACTCCGATAGAATGTGCTTGCATAAAGATTTAAAACACGCAAGTTGTTAGTCTGTTTTCTGTCAATAATCTATATTTACCTCTTCAAAGTCATATTTGACAGGAAGTCAGAACGCTGAGATAACAGTGAACCATATCTTTCAAGGATAATGTTCAGATGACTCAATTTACCCCAAACAAGCGTCAGGGAGAACGGGAGAGTAAGAAAAGCAGTCAATAAGCACTTAGTCCTAACATTAAGTTAAAAATAAAATTTGACACTCAGCTAATAATTTGCATAAAGTAGCCACATTTTACTTTTTTACAAGGATTACCAAGAAGAAGCTATCAAATTCACCACAAAGTGTTTGCTCTCCTTTCACAGATAAATAGGCTATTCTACAGCCAAAACTCCACTTCCAACTATGCAGCTGACTGACTAAAAATTTCACAAAGGCAATATGATAGAAAGGGACACTATCATTCAGTGCACCATTCTATCACAAGTTAATATTAACTGACCAAGGTAATAACCGAAATGTGAATATTGCAACAGAATTATGGTCTGGGAACATAGATTCGTAATCAAACAACTACCTCTCTGGCCAAGAAAACTAGCCTGCTTAATGTCAGTACCAACATTACAGTGCCCAACATATCTCCGCTTCATATCAATAACTGCCTCAGGCTGAAATAAGGAAAGAGTTAGCATGATGAACTAGGAACACAAAAAACTGGACATTTGATTCCAAAAAAAGAAAGAAAACCTGAAGATTCTCAAATTCAGATTTTAAAATTTCATTATCCTTTCTTTACTAACCCATAACCATAGATGCATGCACTTAATACAAATTTGCTTTTGAACAGTTGTCCACGCATGCAATACCCCCACTAGAGTAAAGTCACAGGAAACCGCAATTCCATGCCAAGAGTTGCAGAATACACAATAATTTCTTTGACGTCAAAAAATGGAAAATTTTCTCTCTAAAAACTAGAAAGAACTATGCAAAATAGCACAATAAGCTTATTAAAACTGCCGCATGCCAAGACCGACCTGATAAGGCATTCTATCATTTTGGGATGATGATGAGGACGAAGGTGATCCACAAGTGCCATTTGTACTGCCAGTTTCTCTGGACGAGTCACCCCTTTGATGAATTCTCAGATTCAAACTTCCATGCAAAACACTTGCATCAGCGTCACGACCTTCATCACCAGGAAGTGGCGCTTCAAAGTCAACCTCTAGTTCCTCTTCATAATCAGAATTCTCTCTTTCAGATCTTGGACCATCTTGAGAAGTGTCACTATTAACATCTGACCGATAGAAAATGTCATTAAGCGATAACACCCTTGATCTTCGAGAATCTGATCTTCCTGCTGTATTATTTGTTCTATTCTGTCTGTCAGCTTCAGCTGCATATAACATTACATATTTGAGGAGCGAGAAACTCTTAGGAACAATCATAATCCATAGAAAGTATGATCGGAGTGATTACTCATCTACAATATCTAAGGAGAAAACAGAAGAAAGGTCTCGTGAGTTTCACATTAGAACCCATTTAAGTATATTATGAGCAGATTGCTCATTTGACTTCTTTCCCAAAAATAACAAGAGAGTCTGAGTATGAAACATTTGCATTGATGATTGGAATAGCACATTTGGCTTTTGCCCTTTTTCCTGGAATTTAAGCATTCAAGTTAATGAATAATACCCAAGGATGCAAAGATAAAGTGAGGTTGCAGGAGGAGGGGGGAAGGGGGGAGGGAGGGGGGAGAAAAAGATTTTCCATAGCTTGATAGTGCAAGACTCCGTCTACCATGCAATTCATGCTACATTGCATAATTGAAAGGCATAGGAAGGACCATTAAGAGCAATGTAAAAGGGTTAAAAAAACAAAGAACATCTGTTGCTCCTGACCTGCAGCAATTTGCTTTTTCAAGTCCTCAATCTTTTCGTCTAGTTCAGAATTTGATGGGGACAAGCACTGTGCTGCAACGGCAAAGTCTAAAGCCTCCTTCATTTTCCCTAACTGTGATAGATATCAATCGAAAAGATAGTAATCATTAAAAGTCCTCTCCAGTGTCATGTCTGCATGCCTGGTCAGCTAGGTAAGAAAGCCTCGAATCTACAATAATAAAATGCCAAAAAGCCTCAAAAGCAAAATATATTAGATATTTTAAATCCAAACTAATAGTTATAGCACCACAAACCAATAGTCACCAAAATGATGAGGTTCCTCCAAAAGAAAATGACCTCTTTTCAATCTTAGCATGAGGTTAAAATCATTGCCTCAATACGTAAAAACATTTCAAAATGAAAACGTAACGAGTGCTACTATAGCCTTAAAAGACCAATTAAGAGCACCACCCTTAAGAGTGGACCATCAGATGGCTGTACAAACTGGATGTACATTATTAGGTCAACGAGATCTCCACACACCTGAGATAAAGCTTCAGACATATAGTAAAGTGGTCTAAATGAAGAATTATCAATTCGTTGAGCATTGTGGCAATCCCTTATAGCCATATGCGCATCATTTTTCCATTTGCGCTGACAACAAAAAGATCAGTAGATTGGCAAACCAAAATTTAGTAACAAAAAATTATAAGGTCGGTCGACCATAAAACTTAAGAATCATAGGAGACCTTGAGCAATAGAGCAGCACGTGTACAAAGACATCTGGCCCTCAAAGCTGGCTCAATCTCTTGACCATGTCCATCCAGAACTTCATTGCATGCTTCTATTGCATAGTAATAATTAGCCCCCTTTCTCAGTGATGCCTCTGCAGCTTCTATCAGTTTCCTGCACTTTTCAAGCTGCAGTCTTGCATAAGAAAGGCCAATATGCAGCAAGGGAGTGGCAATAATGACATCTAATAACTAACAGAAGAGCCATAGGAGAGCTCTGTACCGTAGAAGAGATGTTGCCTTTTGCATGAGACTCTCTATCTACATTGCTCAGGACTGATGCTCGGAAACCGTTCGGAAATGGAGTAAAACTCATTAATTTGGCGACATCCCCTGTATTGTATTGCACAGCATTCCCACTGGCTACAATAGAGCAAAGATATTTGAGATAATTTTAATTTTTCTCATGCCTTAAGAATAAAACTTCACAAGAAACTAGAAGCAGGGATCCTAATTTCAAAGTAGGGTTTGCACAAATAATTTGGCAATCCACACAACTGAACACTGAAGAGTTAATGAAGAGCAAAACTGCACCCTATCTCACACAGGATACCACTTCTTAACTTAGAACTAAAATTGATAATGATAAAGAATATAGCATGTATAACAATTTTCTATACACACAGTCATATAAGAACATGCAATGTCACAGGAGGAGCCGAAACTCCAGGATAAAGACCAATCTTGGCTGAACCAATTCATTTATGGTTCTTATCGAAGTCTCTTCTTGTTCATTGCAGAAAAATTCTAATAGATTATCTCAGAGCTCTCACCATTCCCATGAACACCCCTTTCCTCCTTGTATCAGAATTATTCAATCTTCTCTCTAGAGTATCAGCTAAAGCAGATCCACACAACTACAATGTTTACTTCCAGTATATATTATGAAGCCAAGATATGAGAGGGGGCATGGCAACAGATCAATGATGCAGCAAACAGAGAGATGATCTGTTCATAAGTTATTCCTTATCTTTTGTTTGACCAAGAAATTGTCTTCAGCTTGTGTGTCTGTTAATCACTTCTTAAAGATTCAAAAGTCAAACAAATAAAGTTCATCGAAATTTAAACTAGTGAGATAAAATCCAAACGATGAGCAGACAGCATCTGTCACAATGTTAAAAATATTAGAATCCAACATCGAAGAGGTAATAACGTACTGGGATTCAAATCCATCAGGTAAACATGCTCTCCACTGTAGCTGAGAAGAACCTCTTCTCCACTTGGGCTAAATGTGACATGAGTGAGATGCAAGCTTGATCGTCCCTGAAAATAAGAGGATACCAAACTTTAACAAGATTCACGACTTATTTATTCTTCAAAAATGGTTAAAACAAACAAACAACTGTTATTTAGAAACAGTCTGGGATCTTAATAAAATTGTGAAGGATGAAAACACTTTGTTTCCAACTGTACCTCACACAAAAGACATGAGCTAAAAGCCCCTCTTCAACTTCATGCAAGTTTACTTCTAATCAATAGTTATCTTAGAAAATTGTTCATACCAGGAAAATACTCATATACACTTACAATCTTGTATAAGAAATTGCATATAGCATCTCACTTCAGACAAAATTCTTTTAACCATTGATTCATTTTTCTATTTCTGCCTTCCCCTAGCTTCATCAATCCTTACGATAACTTATTAGATAAGAACACTGCAAAGCACTTCTCTGGCTTCCAAGAATTAAGCCTTCCGAAGAAGCATAAACAACAGCAGCAGCTTGAGATTGATGCACATGACTGAGTGTCTAAGCACTCTCAGGCGATAGAATAGTACACATCCCACATAATGACTGGAAAACGGCACTATGGTTTGCACCTTATGTTCTAAAAAATTCAAAATATTAAGTTTCAAGCTTACACTATCAGAGAGATGCATGGGACAGAAATAGTTGACACATGGAGGAGGCTTCATTCTTCTCTGACAGGAACTTGATGCCGGCAGCATCCTCCGATCATATAATCGAGCAAAAGAATCACTGCAACATTGCACAAGAGAACTTTAATTCAAACAGAATGTATTGCTAAAAGGAGCATTGCTCCAGTGAAAGCACTGAACCTTCAACCGGAATTTTGTCACATGAAAAGAATACAATTAGTTGCAGTGGAGAAAGCTTACTTTCCACCAACCAGGAGCAAGTGAGGCCTGGTGGAGCTGATGTCACAAGATTTGAGAGCAAGGATACCTCTAGGGGGGTCAGCAAGTGACTTCTTCGCCGCAGAACGCATATCAAGCTGTCATCAAGCACTAATAATCAAAAAACACCAATCTCATGTTCCAAAAGGAGGAAACTATAGAATCCTGGGATGAAATTTATTCACAACCAAAAGCCAAAAGGGTTATTCATAGGGCAACCAGTGACATTTTGTTTATAAGGAAAATGCCTTGGATTGATAGCATGCCTACAGTTACAACACTTCACATCAAGCAACCAAAACATATCTTAAAGAACATATCAGAATATAACCAACAGGACTGAGGAAAAACCACCTTCATGACTTCAATCACAAACCAAATGACCAACCACAAGACCTCCGAATATTCAAGATACTTATTCTTCAAAAATATACACCCCAGAGCACATCTCAACAGTCCAATACCAAATATGTTAGATCAGGTTGATTGAGTTAATGTCTTATGCTTTTAGAAAAATAAAGACATTCGTATAATATCCTCAAAATTAAGTTATTTTAATATGATTCGATATGTATGACTTGGGAGATCGAATTGACATCTCAAACATTTCCGAAATCTTGTATTTGATTAGCACCAATTTAAAAAACTGAAGAGACTTCACAGTATTTTTACACTGGGAAGCAGAAAGATCGCCAACAAAGGTAGCAGAAAGCAGGTAAATCACCAGGTTCCACATAATTGCATATGCGGATGCACAGAACCTAAACAACATTCTAGTGACACCATTAGCTTGCCCATGGCACCCATTGAAAAGACAACTCATACACATATAGATATGGCATAATGCCCTACTTGCTTCCGTATAATGAAAATTCCTTTTACCTTCATCTGCCAAGAGACTTGCAACCACAGACCACTTTAGCATTCACAAACAACATTATTAAACAAAAATTAACAGATCCAAACAGAATCAGAGATCTGCAAAACTCTCTAAAAATGTCATGCTTCTCAAATTTATAATTCAACATTTTGCCTTCATGCATTAGGGTAAATGAATGTAAGAGTGAGCATACAGCTTTTTATGGATAAAAAGTGTAAACTCAATCATACATGAAAATGTTATTATCAAGGCAATATTTTTATGATATGTATTTAAAACATTAGGGTATAGTCAAGATTGGCAGGAAGAAATGGCACTTACTAGAACACTGCGACATTCCTGGTGAGCAGCTCCAGCAGGAGGACACGAAGAAACTTCCCGAAAGTCATGTTGTCTCAGTGTCCCATCTTCGCTCGCACTCCAAACAACATTTGGGTTGCCTACTTCAACCTTCAGAATCAACATGCCAAAGTTAGAAGAGTCAGGACCTGATTAGCTAAACTGAAAACAATGTGCTCAGACTTCTCTTTGGAACAGAAATATGTTTACATCATGTTTCCTTTTTATGCCTGCAGCAAGTTAACTACTGGTAGCATCACCAATGTTAAAATATTTATAAACCTTTATCTTACAGCTAGTTTTTTCACTCTTCTAGTGTGACACTGAAAATGTGCTGACGGAGCAAATGCATTTTCATCAGCTCTTCGACTTAAATGAGACAATTTGAATGACCTGACCTGCAGAAGAGCAAGGAAAATTAATAAAGTAACACATTGCAAGTAAAACATTATTTCGTAAGAGATGACAACTCATTTGGTCATTACTTCTGCATCTCCAGCTCCTGATACAACTTGTTCATCGGAAGTTTCTGGCACAAATTTTGTGCAGAAAATATTTGCTGTGTGCCCGGAGTCTATAGATTGCAAAAGTTTCTTAGCGGAATAGCTCCAGATATTAATCTAACATACAGAAACCAATATAGTATTCATAAGAATCAAAACAATAAAAAAATTTCAAGGTATAAAAAAAATGAGCATAGTATAAATGAAATTGACTCTGTATCCCCTGTCACAGTCAAGGGGCTGGACATCACACCTGTGTATCATCTGATCCAGATATTAGAAGTGAGCCCCTTGAATTCCACGAAATCGTATTTACACAACCATTATGCCCCTGTTTGAAAGAGATAGACATGAAGAAATTACACCTAAATTTATTGTCAGCCGCAATGCATAACAAGATAGACTTCTAATTTTTTGGTCATTTTGCTTTATGATTCCAATCCATATGAGCTCACCATAAAGGAATTCTGAAATTTATCTTAAAGCTTATCATAGTGGACTCTTTTAATTGACCAAAAGAGAAGGAGACAGAACTTAAATTTGGCTATACATTCCATATGCTTTTAAAACAAAAATGCAGACAAAGTCTGAATACAGAAGGTACTTAAAATACAAAGCACATATACCTCCAATTCCTTCTCAAGGGACAACCTCTGGACCAGAGATGAGTGCATTTGCAAATCGCGATTAACATCCTATCAGAGTAGCATAAAGATTACTCGTATCACATCATATTGTAAGAAATGCATTCAAAGACAAACAAGAAGTATTTTGACAGATTAACATCCTTTTCACTGTAAACATCTTCATTTCTAATTTGATAATCCAAAAAGTCTGAACCTTCGTAAATTTTGTACGCATGCTTATGAATGCTTTTGCTGATTCATTACAAGAAAAAATCCAAAACAAAAGTACCTTATATGACCTAACAAAAGGGACCTTTCACAATGCCCGGCTAACTTGCTTTTCCAATAATTTCACACAATTTTAACAAATAATGACCACAAGATTTAACAGTATAACTCCAATTCCAGCTGCTACAAGTTTCCAGTAATAGGAACTCCATATTAATGTGAACTCAACTACCAATAATAGCACCCCGAAATGCCGCAGATATATACTAAAGTTTCCTCACTTGTACCCGCTGAAAAATGCATATACTAAATAAAATTCAAATCCTTAGAAAGCTATATTTCTTCTTGTCCCAAAAAAAAAGCTATTTTTCTTGATCGTAATACTAGAGCTCCTAAGCAGCGAGCTCCGCAACAACAGAGAATCTTGACAAAAAAAATATATCAAGCCTGCATTCCTAGGCTCCACCAATTACAAGCTCTGAACACCAAGATGGGATCGATTTAGACTGTCAATCATGGAAGAAGATGATGAGGAAACCGGGCATACGTGGCGCGTGTCAATAACCCTGCTGTCGAGCAAATTGAAGACGTTCCCGCCGTGATAGCCACCGAGGAGCGACTCCATCAAAGCATGCGCGGGACCAAGAACCCGATCGACTCAGAAAGGGGGTATCAGATCTTCGCGGAAATGGCGGTTGTTGCTTCTTCTACGAGCGGAGAGAGAGAGCGAGAGAGAGCGCGCTCTGATCGGTGTCTCTCAGGCGTAACGTGGGCCGTGCGCGTGCTTTCCTCGCTCGCTTAACTTCTACACTCATCCCACGACCGAAAAAATAAAATGGCAACATTATATATATATATATATATATATGTATATAATTATGCTTATTTCTCCATAGGCCCTCAGCTCTTAGGTTATTTCGTTTTAGTACTTCAACTTGGCACTCTGTGTCATTGTAACCCAAATTGTTAACGTCCTGGAAATTCTTCGTGTCAAACCTGATTTCGAGTTAGTTGGACCTCGCTGGCCTTCTCCACTAGCAGTACAATGGCAGTCTTGTAATTATAGAGATCATTATCTTTTAATTTCCAAGCACAAAGAATCAATTAATTGTCGAAATAAGGTGGGAGGGAGGTGGCGAATTACCGATGTTACTTGTTCACAATTTATTTCGACACAGGTAAATAATGTTTCAATAAAAAAATTTTTATAAAAAAATCTTCATTATTAAATCATAAAGTACCGATCCGATTCGAGGTTAATTTAGTTCAGGCCCATTAAAAAGTTTCAAATAGCCGACTCCATCGAAAAAGGGCACAAGACATTAATACCCCATTTGAATATTTCGGATGGTAAATTACGAATATAACCAATCTATCTACGATGATAGTACTGCAGATGATGTTTCGGTTCCAGCCATCGGGAGGAGGGGACCCATACACAGCCGACAAGTAACACACGGAACGCTATCAAGTAAAACATCCAACCAGATCGCTACAAAGCTAGTTCGCATCACCATTCACCAATCAAAAGTAAAATCCAGAGTTTACATTACATTCCATGTTCGTGTCCTCCCCGGCCGCTTCCCACGGGACCTGTCATTCCGGAACCAACCACTCGATGGTGACTACTATCCTCCTATCCCGTCGCAAATGAGGATTGTTTCCACGGCCACAAGAAGATTTGAGCTGGAAATTGGCGAGAACATCTCGCATGGAGCCGCAAAGTCTCTGTCACATTTTTGACACAAAAGGGTGTCAAGAGCAATAAAAAGGTGGATGAAATGAGAGGGGAGATGGGGCCCGACGAGACAGATAGTGGCGTGAACTAGGCTTCTTTCATCAGTCGCATCAATTTCAGCCAACAGAAAAGCTCCTCCTGTGGTTTCTCGGATCTTTTAAAGACACTAACTAATCAGAGCACAGCTCTGGTACTTAGTTCCCTCCTCCAAAAGGACTTGTTCCACTCTGCTGCAGGCGCTTCAAACTTAACTGAAATGACCATCAACGAAATGCGAATTTATTGCGTTGTGCTAATCCTACCACTGCTAGAACACTAACTGATCACCTACCTGAAGCGGTCCTCACAGAGTGGCGAGCCCTAAAGCTATGGCTCTCGCCTTCAATGACTTCAGGTAATTGATAGCCTCATCAAGAACAACTATAGAGTCCTTCCCTTTCCCACCAGGAATCATCTCCTGGAGAAGCCCCACAGTCTTGCGTATCTTCTCCCTATGTATCCTCTTGGTCGCAGAAGAAGACAGACCCATCTTGAGGAAACCTGAATTCTCCCTCTTGGCACAACTGGATTCTGCACCATCATCATTAGACAGGTAATTTGACAGTCCATTTACGTCACCAGAGCTAGCAGTATCACCAAGAGCTTCCACATCATCTCCATTCCACTTTCTCTTTTTGGGCCAACCAGAGCTGGCTCCGCCCTCCTTGTCTTCTCTGTGGAAATGGTCAGGCCTCTCATGGGCTGTCATAGTGCTGGGAGAATGTCCCGTGCTAGTTACCTCATCATCATCCTCAGAATAATAACTCTTACCTTCATCATCAGAATAGAGCAATGCGTTCAGTTCATCTGTGTCCTCATGCATCTCACTTGCCACATCAGTTTCTTCATTGTTCCCATCAAGTGGAATTGATCCAGAGGCAGGGTAAGAGTCAAGTTTACCCCGATGAGCTACATCTTCCACATTGGGCTGCGCTGGTGGTTTCAGACTCCAAGAAGTCACACCGCGGAAGGGAGTCCCAGGCCCAGAACTCACCATGACAGTGGTTTGATCCCCCGATTGATCAAACACAAGGAACTTCTTCTCAGCATTCAACCCAGAATTCCCATAGTTGATAGGCAACTTATGCTTCAGTGCTGAGAAGCTCGGTCCTGGTGTAAAAGCCTGGCGGAAGCGGGGCAAGCAGTAGAACCAACCCTGATGTTGGTTGACTTGGCCGATCCGAGAACTGGGTAGTCTAGGAAATGCATACAAGGGAGAACCTTCTTGAGAGGAAACTGCATTGAACATCCAAGTGTTGAGGGCAGAATGACCAATAAATGGGGCACTTTTTAAACTGATGTCAGGTGATTGCGGGCTCAAAGGCTGCTGAGTAAATAAGGATCTATCGTTCTCCCCCATTCAAACAAACAATCACCTGATGATGAGTTGGATACAGAGAATTATTATCATGCTATACAGAGTAAGAATATAGAAGTAGTGAAATTACACAAAACTGATTAATAAGAATAGCAGTTGCTTACCTGAACAATGATTTAGTCTTGGTTGAAGTCGCTGATCAGACAGTTCGCTTCTTCTTCGAAAATGACAAGAAAAAAACAGAAACTGAAAACAGCAGCTAAAGTTGACGGTGGTAAGGAATTCAATCTACGTAACAGGCTTAAGCAAGTGACGGAAATATTCAGCCTGAAAAGCAAACGAGTGCAGAGTTAGCACAAATGATATTGTTAGATTGCCTGCAAGATGATTAATGAAGGAAACTAAACTATCAGTAACATGAAACATCTATATATGAACCAGGCACAGGCTACAATATCTAAAAAAAAATATAATCTGATAGATTGCATCGTGGAAGAGTCATGGACAGAATAAGATCAGAGAGTGTTTTTTCCTCCATTACGAGGAAAAACCTCTAATCATCTCACTGCAATAAAAAGCCCCAGTTTTTCGTTACATTTATCAAAGTACCATGTCCGGCTCTGCCAAGTGCGGATAAGGCAGAACGCTTGACTCTAAGAAGGTTGTTATCATTTGATAGATGATTAAGCAACAAAAGGAACAACTATAACAAATGAGTGAAAAAAGAACAAGGACGTGAATTTTCCTTGGACAGCAATGAATTGAGATATCAACTTGAGGGCTAACCTGGCAATCCTGAAGAGGTTGAAAGCATGCAATGAATCTAATTATTATTGTAGCATTCCCAGCAGTTCCATTTAAATGTTTCAATGCCCGGAATCTTGTTTGACCAGCCGCTTGGCACACCATTACTACACTTCAGACCCTTTGATACCCAGAAAAAGTAAAAGGAAACACAATCCAGCGACAGGAAGGAAAGGACCAAGAACCCACACAGAGCTTGAGAGAATGGCAAAGTCCAAAGTACAAGAAGAAGCACACAGAAAGAGAAGCTTGTGAAACTGGAAGAAACTACAGTAGAGAAATGGAGAATACAATCAGGACAGAATGACTCAGCTGATTTGACGGACGTAGCAAGGAACAACAACAAAGAAAGTGGATCCCATTTGAAATGGTCAAGAATTAAGGAGAGGAAAATTTCAAGGAATCGAATGGGGAATTGATTTACAGAATAACCCTGCAATACAGATTCAAGGGGATGACTTTTCGAAACACATCAACAGAGATACTCATCAACCACCAGCGCATGCTGCTCTGTTCTTCTTCTTGTTGAAAAGAAAGCCACAATTACAACTCCTTGCCCCCAAAGCACCTGTAGCAAAGCCTGCACAAGCATATTATTGCTCCAGTATAAGAGAGATGAACAGTCCTTAGCATTTGTACAGGAAGATATCACATCCCCAAAATTTCAAATCTGATCTTTCACTATAATACAACACAAAAATACCACGCAATCCTTTTTTTTCTTGCATTACCAAAGCTCCACTAGCTCAGTTCTCTTGTGTGTGTGTGTGTATACACACACATGTATATATATATATATATATATAGAATACCATTTTCTTGAAAAATTGATTCTTTCCAGCTGAAAAAATAAAAATCAATTTCTTATGAACAAAAAAAGGAAAAATATTATGGAAAAAGCCGATACTAAAAAGAAAAATTAAGAACAAATTTGAGTAAAATTCTATTTATAGCAAATCACCACCCGGCTAACACATCATCCCGAATTCATTTCCCCCAAAAAGAAATAACTTGATTTGTACAGAATCTAGCGGGTCCATAACAGACTCAATGAATCAAAAGCTGCGACCCAAGCACAATGAAAATCAACGAATTTCAACTGATTTCTGCCCTGAATCAACCTAATACGAACAAAATGAGCCACGACGGAGCAGGTCTGCCACACCAGCGAAAAAACCACCGAATTGACTTCAATTGAAAACCCCCCGACCAAAATCGGTTCTTAAAGAAAAAGGTAATTGACGGTGAAACGGAGAACTCCAAAGAATATGAAGATAAGGGAACCAGAAGGAGAGCTCACGGAGTGATATCGTCTTCCACAACCCCTTGCGCACGGAGAGAGAAGCCAGCGATGGAGGAGGAGGAACAGTCAAGGTCGTGAGATAAGTGAGGAGTGCGAGGAAAGGGGAAAAAGACTATATAGAGGGTCTGAATTGACGAGAATACCCCTAGGTAGCGGATTTAATTTAAGAAAGAAAATAAAAATCAAATTTTTTGTATTAAAAAAAGGAGGAATATTAGTTAGTAGGAATAATATGATAACAAAAATAATAAGGAAAAGGGAAAAGAAAATGACAGAAAATGAGGAGGAAGCATGCGTGCGGGGAGAAATTCTTCCGTCAACGGGGACACACCGTCCAGTTTATTCCGTATATTTGTGTTAAAATATTTATTAAATATATATTTTCTAGACGCAAAATTCGTAAAGACATCAACCTTGTCGATTGTTCAATTTATCTGATAATTATTTACAGTTGAAAACGAGAGACAAACATTGTATAGCAGAGAACGTCAAGATCACCGTTACTGTTACTAACCTTATTTAAAATTTAAATGAGTCAGAATCGGTGAATACTTTACGGATATATACGATGGGAACCGAAAAGTGATTGAAAATGATTTTTTCCTTCATACGAATCTCGATTCACCTAAGAATTTCTGGCAACGGAGCAAATTGGGTTTACGGGTTACGTAAATTGTGGGTTTTGGGTTGGGAAGTATGACACGTTGGATGGTGACCAATTTATTCCAAAAACAAATAAATAAATAAATACAAAATAATTAATTAAATAATAGTATTTTTTTTGTTTGTTATTGGTGAGTACGTGGATAAGTATGATGGTGAATTTGATTTCATCGGAACGTAAGGAAAAAGGAAAAATCAATGAAAACGAAATGTTGGAAGTTTATGTGACAGCGGGGAGCACGTCTAATAAATGCCCCGAAGAAATTAGGCAAGTCTATATGTAAAAATAATATTTTACATTTTTGCTTTTTTTTTATATTGCAGTCACCATCACATGGACGAGAAAGTTTTCAGTGAAGCAATCATATTATGTAGGTGATACTGACGTCATATATCCGTCCAATCAGTACTTGACATGTAATCAATATTTATACAGTTAATAGTTATGAAATCGTAAAAAAATCTTTTAAAAATATAAAATATCTTAAATAAATAGTGAACCGTGATTGGATATAATATATAAATTATAAAAAAATTTAAAAATATAATAAATTATGAATTATAATTGGACGAATATATTACGTTGATAACGACCGCTCCACCGAAGATTTTCTTCCACATGTACGGTCCTCTTGCAGTGAGGACAATTTTCTATTTAACATATTAATAAACGTATTTCTACAAAATGGAAGTAATAACTAACCGATGGAAAAGTGAATAAGTTAAAAAAAAAAAAAAAAAGGAATTTTTGGTTTAAATGAGGTGAAGAAGAAAATTTTCTTTAAAAAGATTTTATTCTGTATAAAATTACTGTATCGATTTCTTTTCTATCTAATAATTAAGGGATGAAGGGGATGGAATCCTATGGTTAAACATGCAGACCAATTATTTGATTCTTGACCGTTCAAAACCGCCCCTCCGAATCATTTAAAAGCAACCTGGCCGAGTTTTGATAAGTTATAATATGATATATTATGTGACATATATTATAAATTAATAAATATTTAACGAATCAGTAAAAATATATATAAATACATTCGAAGGATTACAGTTAAGTGGATTAGAATGAGACCGTTGGCTCAAAATGCTCAGATATTTTACTATTATATACTAGCAGTATATTATGAGAGGTTAAGTCCGTTTTTATCCAAGAGTACAAGTTATCGGGCGGCGGCACTCAGTTAACTTACAGTCTCGGGATTGTTCTTTGATCTAGTCGATATAGCATTTAACGGTTTCGACCCTTGATTCACGGTATCTTCAGCCATGACCAAGAATGTGTTCAATACTGGGGTCTAACGCACTCATAACCGAGCTTGCTTTTGGATTATTAAGGCAATGGAAAGCCGCCCGGGGCCAATCTAACCGATGAGTAAGGGTCTTCTTGCTCCCAGGTTAAGGGTTTGATCCCTCGGAGGTACGAACTCGTCAGGATTTATCATAACTTATCTGACATACGCAATTTACAGGTTATTTCGTGTGCCCCAATCACCGCTAGTCCGACCAAGAAGGCGCTTGAATACCTCAGTTATTTAAAAAAAAAAAAAAAAAAAAGCAATGGAAAGCGGTGAGACTGCGGGGGGGGAGAGAGAGAGCACTGAAGGGTGCAATCGAGCACACGGGAATGCTTTTCCATTGATGTGATGCACGGTGTGCGTTTGAACTATCAAGTTAGTCATCATGCGTTGGCCCACACCCAGAGACACGGATTAGGGTTTGTTGATCTTCCTCTCCTTTTTCGTCACCCTCCAATGCGATATTTAGAAGTCTCTCGTCCACCAAAAATCGACAATTACGTTAGATAGGCACATCGTATGTTTGATCGGTCCTGGACAGGTACTGCCTTTAAAAAAGTGCGACGACAAGCACGGGATTTTAGAGGAGTGTCGAGATCCCACATTGGCTAAATATAATATAATAGTAATTGATTTATAAGAAAATTAGGATATCACTATCTGATAGCTTAGACTTTTAGAGTGAATATCGGTCTGGTATCTTATAAGACTCATTATCAATAATTATAATATACGAGCGTCTGACCACACAACATTCTCTAATGTAAACCACGACCCGTCTCCAGTAGTCCCCTCATAACGTAAGTCTGCAAACTCGACAGTCTCCTGTCGGATCAAGTCACCGACCTTGCCAACGGTCCGCTCACAACATCACAGAATTCAACAGTGTGCTCGGTTCAAATGGTATCGTCCCGATCAAAATTCCAACAACGGTAAACTTTACAGTCAAATGAGGTAATTTATAACGTAGGGTTTTAAATTTTATATGAAGAAAATTTCGAATTG
The DNA here is from genome assembly GCA_037672795.1 of Lagerstroemia speciosa. Lineage (NCBI taxonomy): Eukaryota > Viridiplantae > Streptophyta > Magnoliopsida > Myrtales > Lythraceae > Lagerstroemia > Lagerstroemia speciosa. The sequence goes on along the minus strand of CM075294.1, from coordinate 5,047,434 downwards.
GATCAAAGTAAGCGCCACTCACGTAAGGCTGTTGTTCATCGTCCACACCAAATAACTGGAAAAAGGGGAAGAGAGCTTCTTTGAGAATGATGACAATAAGAATGTGGTGAGATAAAGGGAAACCCTAACCCTAAAGTTGCACCAAATATATATAAAGCAAAGAAACCCTAAAGTGATAAGTGTGGGCATGGCCCTCCTCCACAGTAAATTATTATCCCAAAGGAGACCATGATTTTAAGCACCTGGAAAAGAGATCTCCATTCTCAAGTAAAGCAAATCCACATACACATATACATAGCACCCAATTTATGTACATACATGAACTCAAACACACGTATCCAGTGACGGGGATTGATTGGACGAGGTCGATCGTGGCCTGATAGTTCTCCGTGGTGCATGGACGAAGATGTGCAAATGAAGACGGAACAGATCAGACATACGGTGTGGTGTGGAGTTATATGTTTGGGGAACACAGGGGATTAGATTAGAGGAAAAATTGAGAGCATAAACGAGAGCACTCATGTATGGAGTGGAGGGAGCAATTAATTAACAAAACTTTAATAAAGTAAATTAATTAATTAATTAATTAATTAAACAGCCAAATAAATATATTACTCCTCTATACCTCCCAATCTCATTGGGTCTACTCTTTTGGTGGCAAAAGGACGGCTCCATGTACAGGTGAGATGTAAAGTAAAGTAAATGGCCATATTCCTCCCCACGTCCCTCCTCTATCCTGTGTTATTTAATCATCATTCTTGCTTCCTTTAATTACCATTGCTTACATATATACATACATACATATATATATATATTTCTCGGAAAGAATAGCGCAGCAGTAGTGGCAACTCAGTCGCTCTGCTATGTAATGTTCGGATTTTCGTGTTCGACTGCAGATATATTAGATGAACTGAACAACCAATAATACTAACATCGGTCTCGTCAATTCAACACCATAAAAAATGTAGTGCAATCCAAGAAGCCAACAGCTGTCAAAACTCAGGTTTAAAGAACCCCTTCTAGTAATTTCGCTTGTAGAAAGACTCGAACTTGGAGACTCGATCTCGCCAGACCCCATATATAGGAGAGAGTTTTGGACCTTTTATTTCTTTCTCTTAAATAAGATTTTTCGTTCTAGTTTTAATAGCGGGAAAAATATACAATTATAAGAGCTTTGGATTGGTCCGGTTTGAGCTTAGATTGGTCGGGATCTACTGAAAATCAAATTATCGGAAAGCTTGGCGTTATTATTAGGGTGAGCCAACTAGCTAGGAGATCAACAATATGATGTACTTTGTTAGTGACATGGCGCATAATTCGTTAGTTTCTGGGCTTACCATTCCACAATCATTCAAAAGTCGATGATCACAAACTCATTAGAGCTATCCAGCTAGGGTCTTTGATATTTGTGGGACTTTCATGTATGATTCGGGGCGAGATTGCCTCGATCGACCAGACACCGGGCAGAAAAAAAATCTCAGTTGCATTCGCATTTTCAACTCTAATCCTTGACATTAGCATATCGAACTTAACTAGTTAATCTCGTGGTTCAGATATTAAGCCACTATGCCTATGATCCATCTGGGGGCATGTATTTATGAACTTCATCGTGATTTTGAATCTGTCAATAATTTACTTATAACCCGTTAACTTTCCCATCTAATCTTTTTATATAATACTTTGTACATAAGAATTATCCTCAACCTGTAACAAGTATACATGTGGCAATACTTACGTTATATCACAAACCGATAAGATTTAGTCGCTTTAATATTTTTTACAAAACCCTAAAAACATTAAAAAAAAAACTGAATTATATCAGTTTGTGACACTAAATAATTATGGTCACGTGATATATCCGTTACATATAAGATTTTCTTATAGTCAAGAAATTCATGCTCGATTTTCACAGGTAAAACTAATTTCCCTTCATTCTCCACCCTTTTTTTCCTAATTCTTTCCAGGCAGACAGACATTCCTTGGAAACAGAAAATGTGCAATTGACTTCCATTATTCTTCTTTGTCGGTAAAGGGGCAAATGGAAGGGAAGAGATGGGAGGATACGCTGGTGCCTTTCTACTGGGTACCAGTGCCGTTGAAATCACGACCGGTTCCATTGACTTTGGTCCATCGAGACCTTCACTCCCGTTGACTTTCATAATTTAGAAAGTTCGCACAGCGAAACCATACACGCCATGCATCCACTAACATGGTAGTGGACCGGAACCTGCCTTCGTGTCAATATTTTGAGCCAGAGATAAGCTCGAATGACGAATAACATCGATGAATTCATGTCGTTCGATGGCCCTTTTCATTAAATAAATTATTAGACTCGATTTCTGTATATGAAAGAAATTTATAATCGAGCGGGGTTTCCATCCACGGCACCCTCGAGGCCAGCATTGCAACAACCTCTCTTTCTTCCTCCTTCATTTTATCGAGAGTTTGGAAACAAGTTACGGTGTTTTTATCAAACGAAGTGTATGTATAACAGGTGTTTTTCTTATCCAATCGATTTTCAGAAGAATGGGGGCTTCCCACAATCGAACAAGCACCGATTCGAACCCGAACTTCATGTTCTCTAGCTCGGTGGATTATGTAGTTGTTCTTTAGCAGTAAGGAATAAGATTGGAAGTTGGGTGGGGAAGAGTGGGACATGAGAACATGGAGCCACTAGGTTTGTGGATTCTCCAACAAACCCTCCCCACGCTTGGAAAGCTATTCTTCCTCACCCCCACCAATATCCCATTCTTTGTATACGTACTCAAAAATTTAGCGAATACTGATTAATTCGATCAAAAGTTAATTAAAAAAAGTTCGAATAATCTCAAATAATTTTTACCGGTCACCGCCATATTTCCTACTTTAACTAAATTGTGAACCTCTATGGAAAATGTAATATTTTTATCTTTTTTGCCCAAAAATGTCATTGTTAATAGTAAAACAGCGTAGCATATTAAGTATTCTCAGCTCCCATTAGTATATTATATCACTTTAACTTTTTTCAAGTTTATAATTTTAAATTATTTGTTCAAAAAACGTGTCTATTTTTTATGTTAAAATTATGGATATAGAGTGAGAAAAGGAGAATCTGAACAGTTAACGAAAGATTTTTACTATTAATAATGTAAATATGGAATGAGAGGAGAATGTTTGATATTACTATTTTACCCTTAATCTTGAAAATTTTATAAAGCGTATGCATATCATAGATTTTAATATGTAAATTAATTTAAAGACAAATATGAAAAACGAACACATCAAACTTTTCAAACATTTAGATATAATAATAGTTTAGATATAGATATATTCACCCTCAAGCCCGTACAAAGGAGAGACAACAAAAGCACAGAATCCATGCCATCCCCTTCAATTCATGTTTTTTTTTTAATAAATCAAATACTTATATAGTTTAAGAAATCATCTGACACGAGCACGAAAGAAGAATTTCAAACATGTGACTTTAACCTCACTGGATCACATTATAACGAGTTTTAAACTATAAGATTAGCACTAGTTCTCGGTGGTACGTACTAAGAATGATGTGAAAATTAGTAAAAATTAAACTCATAATTTCTTAATTTTAAGTCGAGAATGATGTCGATGTACGAATCGATTTCTCGGTATGTAAGACTTTGGTTTGAAGCATTATGGGTGTGTCTCTTCTTGGATTACAAGAAAACAGCAACCTTCGCATCATAGCGGCTAACATACATACATACATACATATATATATATATATAGATGTGATGTTAGAGGCAAGTTTTTGTTTTCTTTAACCAAATGAGTGAAAAGTTCTAAATTTTTTTTTTTTTAAAAAAAGAAGAACAACCCTTTTTTCCTAAATAAAAATTGTTTTTTTAGTGCGGGCCATGTATTTTTTTATCTCTTACATATAATGTTAAAACTTTTTAATTATGAATTTCCTTCTTTTATAAAATTTGAATTTATAATTTTATTTAAAAGAATAATATATCGAATCAATTCAATTAATTTATTCAATCATATGAGAGTTTTTTATCCACCGAAGTTCTCCCATAATTTTAAATTTTTTATTAATAATTTCAAGTTTTATTAAGAACAGAATATATAAAACCATTTCAGCCAATGTATATTTATTTAATATTTAGCTTTAACTATTTAACAAGTAACGTAAAATGCGGGGCAAAAGAAGAGGACGGGGAATGCCCGGCCGGCCGCGGGAGCCAGAGGGGCAGGAGAGTAATTTGACCGAACGTCACGACAGAAAATTATGAAAAATAATTTTTTTAAAGAAAATATATTAGTTTGTGGGAATAAATAAGATAAAATACTGGAACAAAATCTTTGAAGACCGACCACCAAATCCCCAATTTGCAGTACGTATCAGAGCAGACCTTTTATTTTATTTTATTTTATTTATTAGAATTTTGTTTTATTTTATTATTCTCTAGTAGGGGGGAAAACCGGAAAAGCCTTGCTCCATCCGCACGCGCCTCCATTATTAGCATTAAATAATTTAAATTATTTTTAATAGAGTGATTTAATGTATTACATTATCTTTAAATTTGAAATTAAAAAGTCCAGCGTGGATTATTGTCAGTGAAATAAACCTGGCGACCCTTTATTTTTTTTTGCTTTTTTCTCCTTTTAAATTCACATTTCTCATTTACATGAAATGAAAAATTATTTTTGAGAGGATTTTATTTACTTTAAAAATAACTCATTTTTATAATGGATGTTTTAGAATAAATCGTCATTTTGGTCCTCAAAATTGTAGCAAGTCATCAATTTGTTGCTCAAAATTTAAAGGTTATCAATTTGGGCCTCACAGTATACTTCCGTCAGTTAATTTGATCTAACAGTTATAATACCGTTTACGGACGCTGATGTGAGTGGTAACAGTCATTTCTTTGGGTTCCACATGCCACGAGACAAGTTGTAAATGATTGAAATTAAATAATTTTATCTACTTATCGATTGTCACGTCGCTTGCCACCATCCACGTCAGCCTTCATAAACGACATTATAACTGTTGGACTAAATTGACTAATAGAATTAAATAATGAGGACCAAATTGATAGTTTTCAAAATTTTGAGAATTATATTGATAACTTACAACAATTTTGATGATCAAAATAATGATTTGCTCTTTTTTATTAGGCCGATCTTACATCTATTCCTCCGACTCTGCACGTCCTGTACGAAGTCCAATGTCCCGTGGATAACGAATGTGAAAATTTATTTTTAAAAAAGAAATTTCAATCGGGTAATTCGATATATCTTCTCTTTATAAAAAAAATCTAGATTTCGAGTCTTATCAATATAGAAAATTCATTATTAATAAGGTCCCGTCTCGACAAACAAAAATCGTTTTTAAAGTGTGATGAAATTATTTAGACAATAGGAACCATTGAAATAAGGGAGAAATTCTTTCGGCCTGCACTACTGGTATTCATAAGTTCTATAAGTAGCTGACAAATTCAATTTAAGTCGGACTGGTCCTCTAATATGCAAATTCTCTAACACGAGTTTCCTCCATTTGCAGGACTCGATCCGGAGTCGAGTCTTCTGCTTGAGGGATTGAATATCGAACCACTTGAACCAAGTCATGCTCCTAAATAAATGAGAAATTGACACAATGGTCGTGTCGAAATGACATTCTTACCCAACATACTAGCGAACCCGGCTCCCATATTAAACTCGAGCATAAACTGCTACTACTACTATTATTATTATTACTATTACCATGTCCGAACGTGATGAAAATGCCTTCGGGCTGCCGTGAGCCACGGAAAGCCCAGAAGCTGTCGGTATGTTTTTTAAGGTCTCGAGTTCAAATTTCTAATGCTAAGGCCTGATATTAGTTGCCCCTGTGGATATGGGTGTAAATGGGTGGTTCGGACGGGTTTTCTTCGAAAATTATCGGGTTTCGGTTTCTTTTCAATTCAATTTTTTTCAGGTTTTTGATAACCGTTTAGGGGTTATGAAAACCAACCACTTCCAGTTGATCAGTTCGCAGGTATAGGCCGCCACTGGTCTGAGAAAGGGAAAATCATCCCAAGTGGACGATTCACCTGTTGATTTTAGCATCTTGTGGAAGGCTTTGAAGCCACGGTTTGAAGGTTGGGCTTCTTCGGAGTTCAACTCTCATGGGCCCGGAAATGGTGGATCGGACTGGATCGTTTAAGTTTCATTCAACCAGCCCGGTTGTGTATGAATGCATGAACTTATCATACATAAACTGGACAACCAAATGAGAACTCAGAATAAGACACAGACCAGCAAGCATGAAAGCATAAAATGCAGACTCCATGTCCTGTCTATCGGCGTGTTTGGCAAATCCAGCACCGGCAGCCAGTGCTTTATCGTCTATGGTCCCTATAGTCGGCCAGACCGAGCATTGGAACTAGCTACCAGAGCTGCAAACAAGCTACGACAGTTCCCCGGAGTTCAGATTTCCCATACGAGGCAAGTATAGCTCAGCATGCTGAATTAGTTTTTTTTCTTTTAATAAACAGAGTGAGATCTCTCTTTGGTTTCATCATCAACATGGCAATATGATGAATGACCCAATCACAGTGAGTGGTCCCTATCCCAAAAGAACAATTGGGAAGAAGACATAGTCCCAAGAGGGCAGGCACTGTCTTTTCCATGAGATTTTCACAGTGCATCAGACAAACAAATTAATTAATACCCACTGCATATAGCAACAGTAAACATGATCTAAACAATCACATAAAACATATAAACTATAATTTGTCCCATCAAACTACCCTTCATCTCCCCCCTGTCCTGGCTTCCCTTTCTGTCCTTCAAAAGCAGAGCTCCCCCATAGATTACTACTGAACTGTTCACAGAAGAGGAAGGATTCTCTTCTTTTGTTATGCTGCCCTCGAGTTCCCTTGATCTTATTCACTAGTAGCTAAGAAGTATGATATTTAACATGCAGTGACCATTACACACACTCTTGCTCTCAATCATTTCCGCAAAGGATGAGCTTCATAGAAGTTTTGGGTTGAAATCTCGGAGAAATCGTAATCTTGCATGACAAAACCAGACAAATCAGATCTCATCTGATGGCGGAGAATTCCTCAAAAAACAATATGATTCCCTTTCTTCTGTGCCACTCACTCCTCATCCTCATCTCATGACCTACCTTACTCAAACTTCTCTCCAGAGATTCCAACTGCCCACTTTCACTGCTTGTTACCGAACTTTCTTGTTAGGGTGGGGGCAGCCGCTTCTCATGTACACCGCCAAAACTCCCACACAACAGAAGAACAAAACTAATTGCTCTCTCCTTTTTATCATTTTTTTTGTTCTTATTAACAGCTGAGCTTCAAGGACATCTATCTGTCAATCTTAAGCCTCTTGGTCTGAGGTGTGTTGCCCGAAGAATCAGCACAAGAACTGAATGTCGTTTCATCACTTCTATAGCTCAAGCACGAAGTATCGAGAACTCCGACTGGACTCTGAGGTACAGAGCCCATGGCTGCACGTTTGGTGGAACCACTGGTCAACTCGAGATTATGAATTAGCTCAATGCATTTGAGGACCCTTTCCTGTAAAAAAAACAAAAAAAAAAAAACAAGAACACGAAAATGAAAGGAAAATTGTCATTACGCATGGATATAATAGAATGTCCAACAATAAAGTGGTTTCCTGTACAGTTACTTTTCATCCTTCATTTATGCTCGCCCAAGTTTTCAAGAAAGTGAAATAAGTTTCTGTTTTTTCACGAGGTCATCATAAAACTGTGATCATTACACAGTCCATTTCTGCAGAAAATGAAACTAAAATGGCTTCCAGAAGCATAAAGATCCAATAACCTTGTTTATGATTTATATTACCATTTATAAGGCTAAATCTTAACTTTCACCGGGCTCCTGCTTCTGGTCCGTACGTGTAAGAAACTAAAAGCAGCAGACAAGCTTTATAGGTTGGTCATATACATAAAAAACTTAAAGAGTCGCTAAACTCGAAAATATTGACGAGAGAAAAGGCAACAGGATAAGTTGCTTGTTGGACACCATAAGTTATACCTTTTCAACATCGTGGGAGAGGATAAGAACTGCTTTTGCAGTGTCCACTGTTCTGCGTTCTCCCTCAACCGAAATTGCTACAGCCGCTGCTATAACTGATGGCTTCAATTCCAAGAGCTCCATAACTGCGACTACTCAAAGACCAAGCATAAATAAAGTATATAAAAAGTAAGTACATAAATTGGCAGGAGAAAATCCCTTTCATGCCACTGTTGAGACCACATTACCACAGGAATAGAATAAGGGACAGAAATAGTGAGAAGGGGGACCTTCAATGGTGCTCAATATGATCTGAATTGATCTCAGCATTGAAGCCTTCGATGGAATTTTGTCACCATTGATCTTCCTGAGGAAATGATCTATGAATGAGAAAGGTGTCACAGCTTGCATTCTCCAACTCAACTTGTTCATCACTATAAGTTCCATTCTTTTTACAGTTCTAGCCTCAAAGACATACTTTGATCCATCCACCTATTAAATCCAACATTCATAGCAATCATCAGAAATATCAGAAGAAGTAACTAGAAAGATATAGAACGACTCCTTCTTCCCTGATCACATAAGTTGAATAGAGCAGCTCGAAAATTGATTTCTACCTAAAAGGGAACAGTTTAAGATTTTAACTGAAAAAACGAATTCCTTAATGTTATCCGCTGTTCTTGTACGGGTTTGCTAAGTTTATCATAACATGATAATAAGATTGAAAAACCTGCAGATCAGGTGATAATGGCACTTTGATTTCCACAAGTTTAGCTGCCAAGGACAGACATGCCACAGCCAATAGTTGAGTCATCCAAGGTTTGCCCCTCTACAACCAGACAGGTTCAAAACTGGATTTAGATTAACAGGAGGAGGAGGAGGAGAAAATGGGGAAAGGAAAAGGAACAGATTATTGGATCCTTTTGGTTTTGGTTGAACTTACAGGGATCTCATAGGCAGAAGAGAATCGATCAAAATAGCTGATTGATAAGTATGCAGAGAGTGGTCCAAACTTAAAATGGGCATGAACCTGTGGCACAGGCAATCAAGCAAAACAGATAGGTTAACATTAGAATGTTGCCTCGAACAGGAGGCCTACCAATTCTCTGGTTAAACGTTCAAGATATAATCTCCCGCTAGACAGAAACACGAACAAGAACTGGCCATGTGCTTGCTTGTCAGATTGACATTCCAAATCTTATCTTCATCATCGGATTAGGAAAACTAGGAAAACTGGGAAAATCAAGAGCCCTTGAAGTTCACTGCAGAGACCAAAGCTAAAAGTGATTTCCCAGATAACAAATTGCATAGAAACAAAGAAGAAAGTGAAAATCACCAGTTTTGAGAAGAGAAATTCCCATATACAATCATTGGAAAAACAAAGCCAAATTCACCATTTTTCACATTTTGTCAAAACAAGCCAGAAAATAAATCACCATTATCAGATAACCAAATAGAATGCTTTGACAACCAAACCCCAAAAAACAAGAATGACCGGTCTTTGAGATACCTATGTGTGTTGACTGACATTGCCCGGAAACTACCGACATAAAACTGGGGAAAAAATCATCAGGTAGCCGGATTAAAAAAGAGGGACCATTTTTAGCTATCAACAAACTCTTTAAAATAAAAATTATAGCTGCCACACACACCTTTCTAATCCAATCAATTGCACCCTTCCTAGCTCCAATGTCTAAATCACCCCTCCTCAATCTATTAAGATAGTCATACTCGGGCATATACTGAGATTCCTTTTCCAGCAGCTCGCCCAACCCCTCCGCACTCAGCAACATTTCCGATATCTGAACGTCTTCCCCTTCCCCAGCATCATAAATGCCGCTGTCTTGTCGGCGCAACGTGGCAAAAGATGAGGATACATCACGGGGGCTCTCGTTATCATCCAAAAGTAACGCACTCTTGCTGTCCTCCACACAGAGGAGGCCGGAGAACGAGCTGTCAACAAAGCTCGGTGTCATGACTGTGGCAGTGAAATTTTCGGTTCAGTGGCGAGAGCCTGTCAACTTAAAGTTCATTGCAAAATGAGCGCGCTTCCAAGGGAGTGAAGCGCGATGGAAAGATCCATTCTTTTCCCTGTCACTGGCACGCACAGCGAGCGATTTCAAGAGGGAGACTGGACAATGAAAGAGTTTCTTGCTTGACCCTCTTCTCCTGTGACAGTCTCTCTCCCCTGTCAATCACAGAGGGCCAAAGGACTGCCGGGGAGAGGGTCTTATAGAGAAGGGAGTCAGGACAGGTTTTAGGGTAAGACTAAAAAGGCGGAGAGAAACAGGTAGAGAGAGAGGAAGACGGCATGGACATGGGAATCAAACACAAGAAAAGGAGAAATGGGTAAACGGCATCTGCAAGGTTTTGCTGGGAGAGACAGAAAGAGATGGAGATTATTGATCGACATAAGCAGAGCAGTCCATGACTAATATACACGCGCGCGCATATATAAATACACACATATATATATATATATATATATATAATTCGAGTTCTGTAAATAAGAAAAATTACATTAAAAGAAATTTACCTCTAGTAAATTATCACCGCTTTGGTTAGATTAATTAGGATATATTTAACTTCTGAACATATAAAATTAAATAATAAATTTAGAAAAAAATAGAGTGGTTTTATATATAGTAAGCTCGTAAAAAAATATAGTTAAAGAAAAATCTGTATAAAATAAAGCACAGATACTGATAAAAGAAAAGATATTATAATTAAATATTTGTAAATTTATTATCACACTTATATTTTTATCTAATGAATATGAAAAATCAATTATTATAATACATAGTTTAAAAAACTGAAAAATATACAGAATTTTTAAATATTTGCATGTATAATATTTTTCCCTCCCGCTGAACATTCTTTTTCATTCTTAATATTCTGTACGCACTTCTGTCATTTTTTTTTTAATCTTTACTACAATTTTATCATAAATATTATTTTTAATATTAAAAATATCGAATAATTCAGTCCACCGCAGTTATTATATGAAGTGCAAATAAAAGTTTTATATCAACATGAAATTTTTGCAAAAATTAATGTAATAATTATATAATTTACCCTCGTGATTATTATTATTATTTATGTCAAGAACCAAACCTATTGAATTTTTCATTGGTAAATAAATCTCAACAACAATGTTTTATTCGCTCGTGCCCATATATATATATATATATAATCAATTTAAACTAGTACGAAATAACCTTAACTGGCTCGAATGATGGAGCGTATTGCATTGATACAGATATGAATCGTAATCGAATTCTTCAATATGTATATTTATGTCATTTGCGTTCGATTCGAAATTTATATAGCATTATTGAGGATGTTTTAGAATATTTAGGATATTTTAAAATATTTAAATACGTATTTCTTATTAATTTAGGAAAATAAAACTGATAACTTTTTTTTTAGTTACTCATCCGATGTTCGGTACCCAAAGGCTAACCGACTAATCCGAATTCGGGGTACTGTTGGGCGGTTTCTTGGGGACTCCTCCTAAGAAGATCTGCTGCATTCATAGGAGTTCGAACCTGATACCTCCGCTTAAGCGATGCAAGTCCCTTTCACTTGCGTCAACATTTATTGGTAAATAAAACTGATAACTGATAACCAACTAATCCGAATTCGGGGTACTGTCGGACGGTTTCCTGGGGACTCCTCCCAAGAAAATCTACTGCATTCATAGGAGTTCGAACCTGATACCTCCGTTTAAGCGACGCAAGTCCCTTTCACTTGCGTTAACATTCATTGGTAAATAAAACTGATAACTAATGATAATGGGATGGGATATACGACATCCAAGGATTCCTCCAATAGAGGGCCTTATTTATGTCCTTTTCGCCCCATGCTGACGCGTGGCATGTGACCCCACAACGTTGTCAGTGGGCCCCTAACAGTGCAACCAAACAAAACCGTTTTCTGTTCCGAGAATTTGTTTCCGTATTTACTTTTCAAACCCCAAAAAAAACATAGCAAATAATGAAACATAATTTTAAGCTTGTCTATTTTTACAATATGTCCATAAAAATTGTAAATTATAATTAATTTTTATTTTATAATTAACTTTCTACTATTTTTTAGTTAATTCTTCGATAATATTGTTAACTTTTAGAGTGTAACTATGAATAGAAAAAAAAATTAAAAAGTGTATGATTAAAGGGTACTAAGAGAAAAATTAGAAAGTTTACGGTAGAAATGTCATATTATATAAGCAGTGCCAATGTAGCATATCCGTCCAATTAGAATCATCCATTTATATATTTGTTCAATTAGATTTCATCATTTATTTAAGAATTTCTTATATTTTTTAAAGATTTATTATGATTTAATAATCATAACTGTATAATTATTGATTACACGTCAAGTTCCGATTGGACGAATACACCACGCTTACACTGTACCATCACTCCAGTGAAAACTCTCTCCTGTGGAGGACCTTATCTTCCTCTTTTACCGGGGACCATGCCGCTCAGTTCCAACCGGGATATCAATTATTTGAAAGTCACTTACAGGTGTTATGTACTTACTTAATGTGTTCGATCACATGTATTCTCCTCTCCTTGTAGTCAACCCAGAGAATCTCTCCGTGTCACCGATCCTGTAATTTTCTTACTGTCTTAAACATTTTACCACGCATTCTTTTTTTACTACGGATGTCTGCAGATTCTACTGATTTTAACGGGACACGATCCAATAATTCTTTTATCCTCTCTTGAGAATTGATCAGATATCCGTCCAATTGAAATTTGACATATAATTAATAATTATATAATATAATTATTAAATTTGTAAAAATATAAAAAAATTATAAACAAGTGATGAACGGTACTAATTGAAAATGATATATAAATGATACAAAATATCAAAAATTTAATAAATTGTGAATTATAATTAGACAAATATATAAATGATAAATTATAATTGAATGGATATATCACGTTATTTACGGTGAATCATGATTGGAGGGAGAAGGTAATTTCAACATGGGCGAGAGGTAAGAAAACATGCAAATAACACCAACAGATGTCAGATCAAATTACTATGGGGGCAAAGGAAAGGGCTAAAAAAGAATGATGAATTTCTCAAGACTTTATCGAAATCAGCCAAATGTCATTGAAAGGGGTTGTCTTTGTTCGTGTAGGCCAATGAATTAACCAAAAGAGATGTCCTTTTGCCTGCTTTCTCCACTCTCGGGAGCGTCCTGCTTCCATTAGATTTTGCATGGAAAAAAAAAACATCGACTTTTTTTTACGAAGAACAATCATGACGAGGACACAAATCTCTCCTAACATTCAGCAACGTTATGTTGACTGCTTGATTAACATGGTCGCGTGCACAGTTCATGGAGTTTAGCTATGTGCTGTGTTAACGGGCAACGTCGAAAAACGATACTATACAGAGAACAATCAAAGGGTAGCCCAGTCTCGATCGAGAAGCTTAACTTTGCATGGTATCCCCGTCCTGCACACAAACCTTATCTACCATATTTCAGTAAACTGTACGGGGGAGTGTGACTTCTGTATCCAATTATGGTCGTTTTTCCTCGATGTTTCGCTTTCACCTCCCGTCATACCTTTTCGCTTTTGACAAAACGTGCCTCGATGAGTTGGAGTATTACTATGTGGAAATGAAGTGAAGTTCCTCAATGCGAAGATGAGGGAGAGCACAGGAAGTGGATGATTCAGTCTCGGTCGTGTTTTCTTTATGCAAGTATACAGCTAATGATACCTCGGTAATGCTGCAATAAAGGTGCTTGATTTTGCTGAATAATTGATTTACGAGAACAATATCAGTAATATTTTACTGTGATCATTGATTTGAGATTAAGAGATTCTGAATTCAATTATAGAAAATGAAAAGAGGGCCGGAGAAGTCCCACTAGTGTGAGACCGAACGCAAAACGTCCAGGACGAGAGCGGTACAGACTGTAATATTGAACATTCATTCTGTATATATGATTTCTCCATGATCTCCAGCATAGATGCTCCTCGTCTAGGTTTTTGTCCAGATTATTTGGCCACCTTTTTTCGTGGATTTGAATTCTAAATCTGTCGTTGTGGAGGGAGCATTAGTTCAAAACCACAGGACCGATTGATCAATAACGTATTGCGGTCCATGCAATTATGTTCCCAAAAAGCAACCAGAAAAAAAATAGAAAACAAGAAGAAATGTTACCATATCCAATGAATGATCCATAACGTCATGTTTCATGCAGTTACATATGATCCATTGGGACATAGAAGAAATCGTGTTATGTTACGTCTCGTGCTCTGGCATCGGTTAGCTAGACCATAGACCTTTGACAGTGTTTGCGTTTTGGATTTCTGGATTTGTTGGTAAATGTTACGTGGATTATGAAGCTTGACTTGGAACCGGGACGGTGACAGCTGATAACTAACTAGGCACGCGTTTGGGAAAAGTTACAAAACTAAAAATCAATTGGTCAAAAAAGTTGTCATTGGAAATGGATCGATAGATCGATGTTGGCTAGCTAGGGTTTACTACCTAGGGTTTTTCAATATGCTTTGGATGCTCATTTTTACGTGCTTTTTCTCCCCGACCCTTTGAAATGCCCTTTCACCCTTTTGAAAATTCACTTCCCTTTTTTTTTTTCTTTTCTTTTCTTCTTTTGTTACTGAGAGTACGATTACGGGAGCATGACAAGTTTCACTAGTGAGAATCAAACTCATGACCACTTAATACATGACCGAAGAGAGATTTTATTGTACCAAATCTCATTCATTATGTCCGAGATTGAATTCCCATTGGCAGGTTTAACTTTCCATTACCCATTATGCCCTTTTTTTTATAAGCATTAATATTAAATAATCACAAAATTACAACGTGTTGACAGAAGGATTATACAAAACAAAATGGATTTTATGCTAAGGGAATCCTATATCCTTTCATGTTTTAACGTTAAACGCCCACCTCCCCGTTTCCTTCCATGTTTCTTTTCTAAACCCTAGAGCATTATCACAACTTCCATGGTCTCGCATGCATTGACTAAGGTCTTGGTAGTGAAAACACTCTTCCCATCCAACGGTGGAGTTTTGTTAAATGGATATTGCAAAGAGAAGATAAAGGCAAGGGTCTACTGGGTTTCCTACTGGGCCGGTCTGGTCCTGGCCAGTATAACGAACTTCTAGGCTCGATTTTCAGCGGGCTTCTCTTTCTCATGGGCCCGGCCCAATGCTTCCCCAAACTTTAACGAGTGGCCCGGCCCATCTTGTGGCAGGCGATGCGACGGCCGGCTCGCCAATCCTCTCCGTTCACTGCCGGCGGAGTCTTATCTTCAACCACGCATCCGTGTTGAACTGAACGAGGCGACGAATTTTCGACGCAGGGCATCAATGTCCGCGCATTTCTCTGACTTAGTTAGTTATTTGCTTGGTTCTGCCACCGTTTGCCTGAGAAATCGACTCCACAATTCGTTGAATTCAGTTGCCCGGTGGCAACTTCTGCATTTCCAGTGTCATGAACTGAAAGAGAATTCTTTTGTTGCACGGAAACTTGTTTATCTTGTCCTAGACTACGCTCTCACCTTGGATTCTATTTCCACCCTTCAAGTTCCCAGTGCCGACTGCGAGAATCTAGAAAACCAGTTCGGGGGTGGTTTATGCAGAAGTGGGAGGCTTGAGGGAGCTGTTAGACAGTTTGAGGAGATGATGTCAAAAGACCAGATACTGCCCTAACATACAGTGTATTGATTAATGGAGTTGATGAAGCATAATGGGAGTTCGTAAGATGCGAAGGATGTGATGGAAGAGATGAAGAAATTGGGCATGATACTTGGTTGAGTTGGCTGTACCACCATGATTAATTTGTTATCCAGAGAAGAGAGAACAAGTGAGGGGATCAAGTTGCTAACTGAGGCGAGAGAATTTGGGTGGGATCCTGATATTGTTACTTTCAGAGCTCGAGGAAGATTCGTGGAAACTCTTAGGATGATTGAGTTGAGAGACTTGATGTTGGAGGAAGGGGCTGGCCCCAACAAGAGCACCTTGTGTTTGATGCTAAGCAGGGGATCTCATTCCGCATTACTAGACCCAAAATGACTTGATGGCTCTGTATTGTGAATGTGGAACGGACAGGGACGGGACGCAACCAGGGTTGATGGATATGGCTCTGCATTGTTTTGAATGCTCTTTGTTGATGAAGGCATGAAGTGTGGGACACTCTGGTTAGAGTCATCTGCCGAGAGAGGACGCTATTGGAGATGTTCGAATTGATGGAAGAGCTCGCTGGAACAGGAAGGGGATGCATGAGTTTCTCTATTCATCTGCACACTGCAAGAAATGGGGCTTCGAGTTAACGCATTTTTCGGCAGCCAGGAAGTCCATCTTGTCCATTGTTTGTCATAAAACGATTTAAAGTCTATATAGCATCTCCAGGTGTGTAGAACGACGGCAATGAACAGTTCTTAGAATTTTCCGCCGCCATGGGTACTCTGATCTTCGGTTTGTAATGGCGATTCCTAGCTCGAGCTATAGCTAAAGACCACCGACCTTTCTCGGGACCCTACTGTTGCAACGTTCAACTCCGGGGCAAATGTCAACTACATTCAAATAATTATTAAAAATTTTGAATTTTTGACCCCACAGAGGAGCAGATCGTGTCCCTTCAAATTAAAGAAACCGGAACAGTATGTGCCACGTCATCCGACCGTTGCTCTTCCACTACCCCCCACTCACCTCCGCATCTGCCCCTTTAATATCGGATTATCGCTAGGTAGCTCGGTCTCTGGGGTGAAACGGCGGCGTTTCCAGCTCGGGGAGACCAAAACGACGGCGTGAAAGCGGTAAGAAGCTCGTATTTCATTATCATCAGTTGCAGCGAGCTGATGAAAGTGGAGGGCTTTAGCTTTAGCTGAAGGAGAAGAAGAAGAAGCTTTTGGCTCATCAAATCATCTAGCATACAGATTCTCGGAGCTGATCGAATCTGTTCGAGGCGTTGATCGATCCTGTGAACGAAATGTTCACCGAAGGTCTCGACAGCAATGCGTTAAGATGGGTTTCAGAGGTCAGCTGATAATTGACAGCTCCTGCTTATTTTGAGCTTTTCTTCTCTGGTTTTGACAGCTATTTGTTTCTGTCGACGTTCTCCCATGTGAATTTTGCTTAAATTTGTCCTACTCTTCTCGTTTCTGCTGGAGGAAGACGAGTCTGTCTGTTCTTTGCCACCCTCACCCAAAAATTGGTGATCTCCTGTTGTAAAGATGAGTTCTTCAAACGCAGAAACTTGAAAAGAAGCTGCTTTTGAAGTGTTTTCTGAGAAAGAAGCTTGTTTGGCATGAGGGATTAGATGCTTTCAAGTGCTGCAGAATCAGTTTCATGTTTTCAATGGTTGACAATGGCTATTGCCGTCACTTCCATAGATGTTGCGAAAACCAGCGCCCTGAAAGTTAATTGAAACATCAATTTGGCGTTTAAAGAGTATCATGGAAATAAAAATATAGTTTTTACTGTCACCCAAAAGACAAGGTGACAGTTTTTGCGAATTATTTCAAACATATTAGAGGGTTAACATTGTATTGAGCTGACGAGTTGTGATCTTACATCATTAGCTTGGCATATGGCCCTCCATGGAAAAGTCTGAATTTGCTGATGAATGGCTCAACTTTGGGTAAAATTCTGACAGTACTTATGAAACCAGCAGAAGGAAATTCTGCTCATTTGTGATTTTATTGATGTGCATATTGTTAAATCTCCATCTTGAAATTGAAACTGCTTGCTAAATCTGCTGTTTTGCTCCTCAATCAGAAGGAGAGATCTCTTCCAAGTTCAAATGTGAGGCCAAGGATTGATCTCCTCCCCGGCGCTCGAAACGGAGGCAATGGATTTGGACTTCCTGCCACATCAAAGTTCCGCAGTGGACATCTGCCTGCAAGCACAATCCCGCTGACCCGAATTATATCTGGCAAGGTTGATGGTAGCGTGTCAGCATCGGATAGTGACATGATTACTGATTCGGAGGAAGAAGTATCTGGGTTTCATCATTCACTCGATTCATCTCCACAGGATGAAAGAGTTCCGGCTAGCACTGCTGGTAGATATGATAACTGTAGAGCACGCCCTCAGTATACAAGTGATTATGGGTGGTCAGATGTTAGTTCTTCAATGGAAACTACTTTAGGGTTACAGGGGAAGGCATCGGATAGGTTTTTGAGGGCAAAAGGGAGGTATCCCTTGGGAGTTAAGGACTATACAGAAGATGAATCATCTGATTCAGCTGCAAGCTCAGAGTTCTCCACAACTCAGACAGGGAGCGTAAATGGGGTTATACCGGCGAGCAGAGCATGTGCTCCTGAAAATTCTGCCTCAAATGTGACTTCACAACTGAAAGCAAAAGGTGTTCTTGAGAAGGTTCGTGCTTGAATTTTTGAAAATTGATCGAGTAGGAAATACCGCAGCTTCCCCCTTATCACTTCTTTATCTTCTCGCATTTTGTTTGCTGGAATGATTGAGTTTCCATTGCACTCAACCCTTCTTACCCTAAGATGCATTTTGTTTTCTGGAATGATTGAGTTTCCATTGCACTCAACCCTTCTTACCCTACACATAAGGAAATAGACCAAACTCTGGAAAACTATGAACTCTTTTAACCAGGAAAATGCGCAAGATGGTACTCATGAACATCCTGACCTTTCTTTTGGCACTTACATCTTAGCTGCGGAGGTCAGCTGCAACCGAATGTGACATCTATTATCTCGAACGAAACTTTGAACTGAAATGATCTGTTTTGCAGGATAACAATAGAAACCTCCAGAAGGGCAATTTCTCTGATGATGATATTGCCAGTGCTCCTCCATTTTGCAGTCCTACTGGGGAAATGAAGCACGCATATGTGGAAATGCCAGTAGTAAAGGAACAAAGTGGTCTGGGTGTAGTGGAATCCCATGGTTCCATGCCTAGTGATGTGAGGGGAACATTAGAACTGACAAATAAAAGCGATGAGGGTGATGATATCAAAGAGAATAATGATAAGCAACACAGGTGTGTACAAGCTATAAGATTGTTCCATCCCCTAAAATCATCTTCTTTTAGCAAATCCAATGCCTATTGTATCTTGTGTCACCTGCAGAAAGTCAACGGGTGTGGAGACTGTTTTTGCTGCTGGTTCACATCTGCCTCGCACACCTGCATTTCACGCAAGGTAGCATATTCCCTATTGTACAGAAACTGAGCATGTTATCTGCCACTTGATAACCTCTATAGTTACTATTGATGTTCATGATTCAGTGCATTGGGACCTTGGCATGCTGTGATTGCCTATGATGCTTGTGTGCGATTATGTCTTAATGCCTGGGCTAGGGGCTGTATGGAAGCTCCAGTGTTCTTGGAAAATGAATGTCTTCTGTTACGGGATGCGTTTGGGTGAGTTCAATGTTCTCTTTTTTGGTTGTACTTTAATTGAATATTATCTTGTCTGTTGTCATCTTCACCAGACATAACATATTACAGGCATTATAACCAATCTTCTGGTTGAATGGAATTAGCTTTGCCTTCATTCATGAAAATAATTTGGGAGGGAAGAAATTATTCTTTGGGATTCTTTTCAAATATAAGATAGCTTCAGATCCAGTAGCAAAAGTTTTTTTGTTTAGAACATGATCATAAACATACATTCAGTTTGGGTTGATCAGTTGCATGAGTTAAATCATTGATTTGTTAGGGATAGCTTGAAATCTTAGTGGTGATGGCCAAGTGGTTAAATGACTATTTCATTATGTAGATTTTATCAACTACATCAATAATTTCCTCTTACACCGTGTTCAATGTAATTTTGGATCTTAAATAATAGACTGCAGCAAGTGCTCCTGCAATCCGAGGAGGAACTGCTTGTGAAGCAATCTTTGGATGTTGTCACAAATGAGGGAGCTGCTCCAAAACCTAAGAAAATTATTGGCAAGATGAAAGTGCAAGGTAGTAACTAGTCCGTCTAACTGTGCTCCTTTACCATGTCCTATTTGTGGATTATATTATTAAACCATAGCTAAAATTTGCAGTTCGTAAAGTCAAGACAGTCCAAGATGCTCCAACCGGATGCAGCATCTTATCTCTTAGAGCACCTTCATCTCTAAAACCAGCTTCACTGAAGATGGACTCCATTAGACATCAGTTTTCCAATCTGCAGTCTACACTTTCTTCTCAATGGAGAGCTATTAAAAGGATCCGCACTATGCAGCGTATTCCAGCAAATGGTTCTTTCTCACATCAAAGCTCAGAATATGTTCACGCCAGCACTCGATACTTGAAACAGGTCTCTGGCCTTCTGAAAAATGGGGTAACAAGTCTGCGCAACAGCTCATCATCATATGAAGTTTTCCAAGGTATGAATTAGTTCTTCTAGTTTTAAAACAGAAAAACCTGGCCAGGTCAATCTCAGGGCCTTTCTGTTGGAAAATCCGGATGTGCAAATGAATCCCTTTAATCGACCATTGCTTGCTTTGATCTGTTAGTGGTCTTTGAATGTGTTCACTTATTCTAAATTGCTTAATGGCTTTAGTATTGTTAATATCCCATTGGAATCATTCAACCCCTCTAACTTCGACCTGTTCAATATCTGGTCATATTCTGAAAATTATGGTTAGAAGTGCCCTTGCCCATGTAGTATGTTCAGTGGTTGCTTTTAAATCATCTGAGGGAAAACTTACGCTTGTAGTGGAGAAAGTTTTACTGGTATTATGAGATCTAGAGGATCACAATTAACTTTGATAACTATCTAGGAAAGGAGAAACCCAAATTGATGTTATTATTTAAAAAAAAAAATTGAAAGTTATAGTACTGTTGAAGAAACAATTGCATGTTTTTTTTCAATAATTGCTCTTTTTTATAAATGAACTTTTTGCTGCTTGACAGTACAGACTTGTTTATCTTTTTCCTACTTGTATATGTTGCCAGAAACCTATACTTGTTTTCTAAGGCTTAAGAGCTCGGCAGAAGAGGATGCAGTCCCCATGCAACCAGGATCAGGAGAAGCCCATATCTTGTATGTTCAATTAAACTATTTCTGATTATTTCCAAAGACTTGCATTGACAACCCTATAGTTTTCCAGATAGTGCAGGAGATGACCTAATTGTGGAAATCCAGGACTCCAAGGGGAAGCACTATGGTCGTGTGCTTGCTCAGGTGGCCACTATCGCTGAGGACCCGGTAACTCCAATTCACCCTGGTGGCATCTCTACTAACATATGAAACTTAAGCACCTTCTGATATCTCTTTTCTGAGCTTCCCAAATCTCCCGAACTGCCTTATCAGTTGAAAGAGATAGATCTTGATTGAAATCCTCAACTTTTATCTGTTTCATCATATCCTTGGCCTTTTATGTTGTCGAGGATTAATGCATTATGAAATGGTGAGAGAAAACCATATTTTAGGGGCTGCAGCATCAATAGATCTGTTATTGTATGTACTTTACACTGTAGACTTTGGAATGTAATCCATTTCAGAAATAGAGTTAGAAAAATTTGCATGACTCTGCAGCTAGCATGCTTATGATGCCCATTTTAGTTTAACAAGCATTGCACATTCTATGAGGAATTATTCTTATCAAGGACTAGAGAAATTTCGTTGAGGGTGGTAAAAAGTGGGATTGGATGCAGGCTGAAAAGGTGCGTTGGTGGTCAATTTTTCGGGAGCCAGAGCACGAGCTTGTGGGGAAACTACAACTCTACATAAATTACTCAACAAGTTCTGAAGAAAATGGTCATCTCAAGGTAAAGCAATGCTTTTAATTCTTAACCAGTTACTTCACATAGATCAATATATTTCAATATTTTATAAGCTTGTCTGGTGATTTTAAAGGATTGACTTAGCCATTTATTATTGTTAATAATTTTTCATCTCGATGACCCATCTGTCTTTGATCAGTTAGCACTTGAGTCTAGTTCACACTTGTTGGGTACAGCATGCTAAAATGGCATGTACAAATAAATACCATTTCAGACCTTTAATAAACATACACAGATAAAATTTTTATTAAGATATTTCTGTATGTCCATGGTACCTTATATTTTTAGATCAACTCTGATCCTGAAAGATGGATTCTTTGGATATATTGGACTTCTGTAAGTCTCCTGACATTATTTCTTCTACTCATCTCTGGCCAGTATGGCACTGTTGCAGAAACTGTTGCATATGACCTGGCTCTGGAAGTTGCCATGAAAGTGCAGAAGTTTCAACAAAGGAACTTATTCCTGCATGATCCTTGGAAATGGCTTTTAAAAGAATTTGCTTCATATTATGGGGTTTCTGATATATACACCAAGCTACGGTAACGAAATGATCATTATATTAGACTCGATTTGCGATAGGTGTGTTGTGTGAATATTGCTTATAATTATGTGTTCATTTCCTCCTGATTGATTCCGGTTTCATCCCACTTTTTAGGTACCTTTCCTATGTCATGGATGTAGCCACGCCCACAGCTGACTGCCTCACTTTGGTCCATGACTTGCTGATACCTGTACTTATGAAGGGTCATAGCAGAAGCACATTGAGCCATCAAGAGGTATGAATGATTTCTTTCTATTATTACTATACATTTATGGGCAAATTTATAATATGAAAGATTTGTCATTGAATTTTCCATGAATGATGAAATAAGCACTTGATGCAATATTCTTTTCCCTTGTTGAAATTATTTCGACACTGCCAACAAATGATGCGAAACAAAGGGAGCCTTTATGTTCTGACATTCCATGTACTATTTGTTGACTGCTTAAACAGAACCGAATTCTGGGAGAGACCAAGGACCAGATTGAACAGATTCTTGCTCAGGTTTTTGAGAATTACAAGTCGCTGGATGAGTCATCATTCTCGGGTCTCACAGAAATTTTTAGGCCTGCTACCGGGATTGCGGCAGCTGCACTAGAACCCGCTGTCAAACTATACACTCTTCTCCATGATATACTCTCTCCTGAGGCTCAGACCAATTTATGTCACTATTTCCAGGTCTGCAAAATTAACATGTTTCTTATTCTATTTCTTTTGCTTTCTTCGAAGAGAAGTTCATCCTTTTCCTTTGAATTTCCTAATTCACTTTTCTCTTTTTCCCACAGACTGCTGCAAAGAAGAGATCAAGGAGACACCTGACTGAGACAGATGAATATGTTGCGAACAGTGCTGAAGGTGTTCTGATGGATCCTGTCACTATGTCCACTGCTTATCAGAAGATGACTTCCCTCTGCACGAACATGAAGAATGAAATATATACTGACATTGAGATCCATAACCAGCACATTCTTCCCAGGTACAGTTTCATGTGGCCCTTTTGATGCCTGAAATGCATCTGACTGAACAGAAACTATTATCTTTTAAACGTTATTTAGGATACTAGCAAGTGAAGTTCATTTAATCTTTCTTAATTCCTCAACGACTTCAATTTGGTCTTGTTTTGATATGTGCTAGTGATATGCAGTTTTATCTATTGAACATGACACCCAAAAGTGACCATGAAAAAGTTGTAAAGCCCCTAATGGCAGTTTCTTGTCTTTCAGTTTTGTAGACCTCCCAAATCTGTCTTCATCAATATATTCCACGGAGCTTTGCAACAGATTGCGTGCATTCCTTACTGCATGTCCACCAACTGGTCCTTCTAATCCAGTAGCGGAGCTTGTCATTGCAACTTCTGATTTTCAGAGGGATCTTGCCAGCTGGAAAATATGGTGGTTTCTCTCTCCTATGCCATTTCCTTTTTTTTTTATTTGTAAACCCTTTTGTTCGACTCTGCCTTATTCTTTGTGTGTGTTTGCAGTCCAGTGAAAGGTGGAGTTGATGCCAAAGAGTTGTTCCATCTGTATATCTTGGTGTGGATTCAAGACAAGCGCCTCTCCCTTCTTGAGACATGTAAATTGGACAAGGTACAGACTTCTTCATGCACTAGTCTCGACGAAAAAGTGCTGTGCTGGGATTAGAAATATGAGATACTAGAGATCTTCTTGTGCCATTTGTCATCTGTCCCATGGCACTTCACAACTTGATCATACGGGTAACACATGATAATTCAGCTAATCTTTGAAATGATTTCACTTTGCTTGCAGATAAAATGGTCAGGAGTTAGGACCCAGCATTCAACAACTCCTTTTGTGGATGAGATGTACGACCGACTGAGAGAGATGTTGACTGACTATGAGGTCATCATTTGCAGGTGGCCGGAGTACATATTCGTTCTTGAAAATGTACGTCTTGGTGATTACTATGTTTTCTTCTATTGCTTTTCCACTGATCTCTTATAGTTAGCGCAGAGATTCTTTCTTAAAAACTAGCAACTTATCGATTTGGCTGAGACTGAAGTCTCTCTGTTATTCCTGTTAAGGCAATTGCTGATGTTGAAAACGCGGTTGTGGAAGCTTTAGACAAGCAATATGCAGATGTCCTCGCTCCACTGAAGGAAAACCTAGCACCCAAGAAATTCGGCCTCAAATATGTCCAGAAACTCACGAAAAGATCAGTTTCTTCTTACACAGTGCCTGATGAGGTGATCCTTAACTTCTCGTCTTTAAGGTTCCATCTACTTCTGTTGATTCTCTACATTGGCCGACAAACTTGTGTTCCATTTCAGCTGGGCATTTTGTTGAACTCGATGAAGAGAATGCTAGATACTTTGAGGCCACGAATAGAAACAAAATTCAGATCATGGGGTTCTTGCATGCCTCACAGTGGAAACACTGCTCCTGGAGATCGCCTAAGTGAAGTGGCAGTCATGCTGAGAACGAAGTTCAGAAATTATCTCCAGGCTGTCGTGGAAAAACTCACAGAAAATGTAAGTCCAAATTCGTCGCTTCTTTCAGATTTTTCTCCAGCGAGTAATGTCAACAAAGAGGAAAGTTTATCTCGGTGCAGCAAGTGGAGAAAAGGAATATCGACTTGTATCAATTTAAGAATGAAAATCGGGAAAAGTTATATGATGTTGCAATTCGCCAGCAAGCATGGCACAGAGCCTGAATTGTAGTCAAAATGCATTAGAAAAGTCTTATTGCCATATAAGTCCTGACTCTTGACCCTGCCATGACTCCTACATTACCTTGTATTCCAGACCAAGTTACAGGCGGCCACAAAGCTGAAGAAGGTGCTTCAGGACTCGAAAGGGACGGTGGCGGAATCCGATGTAAGGGGCAGAATGCAGCCACTGAAAGAGCAGCTTACCGATGCTATTAATCAACTCCACGCCATCTTCGAGACCCAAGTCTTTGTCGCACTTTGTCGTGGTTACTGGGACCGGATGGGGCAGGTAATCCGCATACCTGATAATCATCAAGCCAACCCCAATCACCAAGTTTTTTTCCCTTTTCAATGTTCATTACTTGTCTATTTCGTTATATAGGATGTGCTGAGTTTCCTGGAGAGCAGGAAGGAGAACAGGTCCTGGTACAGAGGTTCTCGAATTGCTGCTTCTGTAAGTAGTAGCAGCACTTCCCAGTTTCTCAGTTATTGTATTCTTCAAGTGCCAGTAAGGCAGATCTCAGCAATCTCATCATGTTTTCTTTTCTTAACTCGGCTTGTCAATCGTTGGTGCTGTGCAATGAAATTGCAGGTCTTGGATGATACATTTGCATCGCAGATGCAGCAGCTGCTCGGGAATGCGCTTCAAGCAAAGGACCTGGAGCCCCCCCGATCTATCACGGAAGTTCGTTCAATCCTCTGCAAGGATGCCCCTGCTCACAAGGACGGGGCTTTCTATTACTAGTCCCTGAACCCATCACCCTTTTCAGGACACCAGATATTTTCTTCTGCAAGGTGATGCTCGGGCCCCGGATATTTTCCATCGACCTGAGAAGGATGGAGACCAAGATAACGAGCTGGACACCGGACTCGCATGGTGTGTAAATAACATACCTCCATCAAAGAAGAAGTGTCCTTAGCAGCTGCTAAGGATCACCTAGGAAAGGGGGTTGATCCTTAAAACTTAATGTACATATATGTGTTCCTGCTGGCTGGTTCGTGTTATGAGCCCCGAGACCTTGAATTTCAACAGTTCTTTATGCTTAATCTTCACTGGCATCAATTCATTTACACCAATTCTTACATCCTGCACTTCTCTACCGTCTACTCGATGCCCTCAATGGACATCCATTTTACGTGTAAATGCTCTTGCACAGAATCAAATTAGCCCGTTCTTCTTGCCGAGGTTATGGACTAGCGGCTTAACGGTCCATTGAAGAGAAAAAATTGAAAAAGGTTTTAAATCCGATCATGATACTTAGCAGACAGGGGATTCATTCAACATTCTTTCAACAAATCAAACTGATTTATATTTCACTCGCACAGATAGGAGCAACCCAATATTTACATGCTTGAACACCATTAATGAAGCTAAGCAGCGAATTACAGACGAAAGGGTACCTGAAGAATGAATGACACCCCTAATTGAAATATCGTGCAGAGATTCCCGATGCCATGTTAGCCGCACAGAGCTAGGCAGGGTGTGAAGTCCAATCATGACATTTTTACACTAGAACATGACCAAGTAAGTGCATGGACTTCATAGAAGCTTCGAGATAACATGGCAAGAAGTCCAAAAGGCTTTCGAAGCGGCATTGAAAAGGACAGGGTTCTGATATATCCTGGAAGGAGACGAAACAGAAGTTCAGGATTAGGGATATCCCACTCTAAAGAGGGAATCAGGGATTGTGGAGATTACATATTTGAAATGTGGATCCACCGAAAGAGAGATTTAAGAAAGAAAAGGCTCAGAATCATACGGCATAAGTCAGGCATTTGAGACAGGAGTTTAATGGAAGCTCACCCGATTGCAGTTGCTCCCCAGGATGCCACATTGTAAATGACTTTGCTTCCATCCCATGCCTTTCGAAGCTTTCCCTTCTTCTTCTTTATGGAGAACGTCTTGCTAAGAGCTATAGAAAGAATCAAAATCTGTCAGATTCTTTCTGAGAGTGCACAGATGGTAGTGGAGACCAGTAAGATTATTAACTTACTGATATTCTGGCAACAGCTTATCTTGTCTGATTAAGTAGAAAGGGATATAGCATAAAGATGAGGCAAGAAAACACTAACCTTCCTGGAGCTGATTAGGAGTTAATTCCTGAAAATCGAAGAGCAATTAATCAGAAGATGCGGAAAACTGGAGTCCACAATATCAACAGAACAGCACCCGATACGAATTATCCAAACAAATGTGATGCTGAGTCAAGGGAGGATGCAGGATAGCACATCAGCAAAAACCAATGGAATCAACTAACACCAGCTATCCGAGCAATAGCTATGCGGCTCATTTATTCCATGGTGCATTACCTAGGCCCGAAATTTCTTACTGAATGTGTCCCAGATGATGTGTAGTAGAAATACACGACATTTAAACCTTTCCTTTTCATAGACATCACTTTTCTAAGGTAAGGATCAAAGTAGATACCAATTCTTCCCTTAGCTTAATCTTTTTTATGAATTATCACCCAGGTAAGTTTTGCATGATCACCTCCCAATCTTATGAAGGATAATTTATATATTCCTCAATTTCTTAGCAAAGTGTGCCACAAATCACCCTATAAACAGCACAAAAAGTGCTTGGGCTGGCTGCCAACATAAGTTGCAACAGCATCATAATGCAAGACATCTCCATTCAAGCCTTTCAAAAACTAGACCATGCAAAACATGCTACAGTGGCAACAGACAAGGAAAGCTTAAATAGAACAAGTTGCATAGGAAAAAACCACATGCCTTTGTCTCTTTGAGGGATGCCAAATATGCTGCCATGAAACAAGCAATGCCTTCGACTATATCCTCTTGCCTCACCAGTACATAATCCTCCTTATCCAAGTCCAGCTTTTCACCTTCCCATAGATCACTATCACTTACTACATCCCAGGAACTGCATTCTTCTGCCTCAAAAGGATGTTCGACCAAGAAGAAAGCAACATCATCTTATTTTACGATACAGAAAGAAAAGGAAATATTATTCATTCAATTATTTATGCAGCTGAAAAAAATCTTAAAAGACCGATACAAACACACATATCATGCGAGTAAGAATAATCTTCAACACATACCAGCATTACTTTGGGGAACTGGCACCTGGGCGCTCTCTATCTTTTCAAGAAAGTCTGGGCATTCAACTCTAGATTTTAGAAGATTGCATAACTGCATTGGTAATCAGAGAGGACCATGCATAGAGACGATCAGCAGTAGGTATAACTCTTAAAGCTTGTAAATATACATAAACCTTCACAACAACAACTCATGAAGCACAGGGTTTAGATTCCATGAACATGTACACTTAACAAAAATGGTAACTTATTTCTATATTTATCCTTGAAATATAAGTAGGCAACAATACGCTGCATGTTTTGAATATACATGGGAATCATAATTCACCTAAATCCTGTGCAATGAACAGATCTTTCTGGATGGCTCCCTGTCAAAGCTCATACTCTATCACAGCTCTCAAGAGGACACCTAGGAAATGTTTCAAGTGAGCTCCTTAAACCCTTCTTCTCAACTCACTCTTATTTCTTCTCTAGAATGCTCAACTTCGCTAAACTCGAACACCTCCTCCCATATAAGAAAACTAAAGCGTTAATTGCAAGACTGAATATTACCATACTGGCCATTTACCAAAAAAACAACACATTTATTCAAGTGCTAGCCAAAATTCAAATTCAAAAGCTTGAGCTGATGACACTCGAAAACCCAAAGTTTAGAATAGAAACTACAGCCCCATCTTCCTTATAGTTGAACTTTTAAACCTCAAAAAAGGAGTAGGCCCAAACTAATCAAACGACCAACAAGAAGTCAACGGAAGTCCTCAATAGCCTTGGGGTCGCCAAATCAAATCCCAGATCCATCATCCCCGGAAGACTACGCTTTAAATTGCAGTTAATTCTACCTACATCGAGCAATTATCCTTGATATCCCCCTATGTCACGATCAAAAACCCATAGAAAGCTGAAGCAAACGCACCTCATCGGCTTCCCTGTCGTCTGGCTGAGCTACCGAGCTCTGGCGGCTGAGATTCGCCCCACTTCTGGCGTCATTTTCCTCTTCATCATCACCATCCTCGCCGTCCAAGTCCCGATTGTTGCTGAGCGATTCCAGCGCCCTCTGGCACTGCTCAAGCACGGCCTGCAGCGTCTTCCTCTTGACGCGTACAGACTCTTTCGGATCGAAACCTGCCTGCAACAAGGGAACAGGGCCTGAAACCTCCGCCTCCATGCCGAACGACCGTGCGGGAAAGCAGAGCAAGCTAGATCACACGACAGCGTCGATCTCGAGCTCCCACGAGATGCCTCCGGGTTTCGGATTCGGAGGGAGTCGGATGAAGATGAAGACGGAGGAGGAGGCGGAGGAGGGGATCGGATTTGACGATAGAACGTCGACGACAGGTGCTACCTTTTTGTTGCTTCCTTTCGTTGTCCCTTTCCGCAGGTCCAACCCGCTCTTGCCCGCAACAATTATTTCATTCATTCTTTTTTTTAAATAATATTTTACCAAATTTAGACTTTAACCCCTATAAGTATTTAATTTTACAACATCACCCCTCGTCAGTCATTACCTGAAAATGACGATAAACAAATAGGATTATTTATATATATATATATATATATATAGGGATACTAGACGCCCACCTGTGTTACGTACGATATTTATTATTTCCATCGAGTTCCATGCAATTCGAGAAATTAATTGTAATTAAATTTTCGAGTAAAAAGATTTTATTTACACTTCTATGCTATATAGTTTTAAAAGAGAATTATGGTGAGCAAAATTGTGACGTTTAATTTGAGTGTGTGAACTGTTAACAAAGAAAATAAGAAAAAAAAACTACCGATAAAAGAGAAAGATGCCAGAGAGAGTGGTAGAAGTATATAATAATTATATATTCACGTGAAATTACTATTATGCCATCATTTTTTTAGCTAAACGAAACTGACGGGCTCGATGGCTATAAAACTCCAACTCTCAAGAAAATATCCCCTAGCATGCGCCTCTTGAGAGTCGAACTTGGGTGGTCTGGGATCCTCAAGCCCTACCGGCTAACTAAAAGTCATTAAAATTTTAGCTTTTTATATATAAATGATAAAAAAAAGGAAATGCAAAAGTAAGACGAAAATTGTCAGGTCCTCGCGTATAATAATTAATTACTTTAAAATTTTGGTATCTTGTCGAAAGGTTTTTTTGTATTATTTAAAATGATTTTTAAAAGCATCCTTATTTTTTTGAGGTGATAATGCCATATCATTTTTAAAAAAAAAGAGAGAATATCGCAGAATTAACGTGGAGATTTGAGCTGACTCGCAAATTTAGTATTTTCACGATATATATTTTAAAAAATAAAAACTAAAAAGCTCCCCGTTTACGTCTAGCTTGTCCGTCCTTGTTTCGTCCAACTATCGTATCGGGATTGCCAATTTGTCGCTGATTTAAATATTATAATTTAAAAAAAAAAAAAAAAAAAACTCTCGGGATTGCCTATTTCGCACTTTTCCTGAGAATTTTTGGGTTTTATTATTTTTAGCCCCAGTAGTGGGATTCTTTGATCAGATCGGCCCTTCCTTCTTGGCCGGGGAAGTCCTACAAGGTGCGGTCTGAGCACAGCTCGTCCCCGAACCAGACCATGCCCGGCCAGTACGACACACGATAATTAGATTTTTTATTTTAATATTTTCATCTAAGAAAAATTTTAAATTTTTTCCGTTATCATTGTTATTGAATTAGTTTGTTTTTGTGTTGTCGGGCCATCGGGCCAAGCACGGGCCCGGTACGTGGAGATTTCGGTACCTATGATTTACAAGGATAATTTGAATTCAAATACCGAATCCTGTACTTACCCTGATGATTGTTACCACGTCAAGGGCTGATGAGGCAAGACAAAAATTCTGTACCATCTTCACAATTCAATAATTTAACCATTTAGTAAAGATAAAATTTAGTGTGTAACAATTAACTTTTCACCCATTTTAACGAACTTTGTGCATAACCGATGAAGTAGACTGATTGTGGTTGTTAGATGCATGTTCCTTATTCTTAAATAAGATACCGAGTCTGACTTTCAAAAATAAATAAAATTCAAAACTTGGATAGACTTATACTTTAGTGAGCAAGTTTCACGTGAATCTAAATCGATCGTAGTTTATCAAAAGTTATGAACAGCTTACATTACGCATCTTTGCCTCGATAACATGCAAATTAAAAACACGAGAACACTTATACGATTTAACAATCGAATGTTTATGAGGACAATATTCAGCATAACAATCGACCGTTCTACTTATGAAAAGCAGCAGAATTTCCCATAAGCACATGTCAAAGGGGCATGCCTTCCTTTTATGCCTCATGAAAAACCCACCAAAATTGTTGCTTTCATATATTTTTTTTTTAATATTGATAGTGTCTGGTACCATAATAACAGACTAATCCAATCGTATATTATACGGCTTGGAGCCCTTCATTAAACCTCCAAATACCGGCCACTTGGGAGAATCGAACCATATACTTGAGTCTATTGAATGTTATCAGTTTACTAGCGGATCTGCCTCTCGGAGACGATTATTATTAATGAGTGCACAAGAGACAAAACAGAAACCGTAAACATAGTCTTGGATCCTAAAAATAGGCCTCGTACACCACTTAGTGTCGGGGCTCATAGGTCACGGCCAGGCCAAGAATAGCCCTCATCGACACGAACACGAACACGCAAACCCCACGCATCAAACCAACTTCACAAATTAGCAAACGGCTCGTCTCATTTCTCTCCCAGCCCACCAATCCATCCCTCTCCCCTCTCCTTTATATTCATTCCTCCAATTCCACAGCTCTCCCTCAACCCCAGAAAAACAGAGAAGAACAAGGGCATTGACACATCGGGAAAGCAAAGACTCGAGCCTGTACGCACTCTCCATCCTCCGATGGCTCGTTGATCGGATCGGCTCCACCGACTCAGTCCATGCCCAGATGGGTCACCGCTAAATCATTCGTGCTGGTGGTTGAGTTCGAGCCGGTCGATCTGGGGCCCGAAACTAAAGAGAAGATATGGAGGTGGAGCGGGTGAGGCAATTGATATCGTTGTCTACGAGGTTGGTGCAAGGTAGCCGTGTTGCTCTTGTGGGTGGGAATCACACAGCCGCCAGGTTCTGTACTCGCTAGGGAGCCGTATTCCTACTCGCAGCCTCCCCCTCTCTCTCTCTCCCTTCTGCCTTAATTCTCTGCATTCCCTTCCTGTTCTTTATTCATGTCCTTTAGTTTCTTGCTCCTTATTTGCTCATCTTCCTCCCACAACAAGATCCCTCCCGACCCCGATCGCCTCTCATCGAGCAGAACCGATCTCGGAATCTCTCCTTGTTCCAGAATCACCTGCAAGCCCGTTCGGTAGAACGAGATCCGACAATAATGGCAGCCGAATCGGGTCACGGTAATCTCAACCTGAAGCACCCAAAGAGGTTAAAACGTCTCCGGACCAGCAGTTTCGATGCCGAGGGGGCCAAGTATCTGATCATAAAGCTCCCGAGTTCGCGTGTCGTGAAGATCCTCATCCTCTCGATGCTCCTGGCATGCGCCATCGTCTCATTTCCCTGGCTCCGGTCAGTCCTCGATGGATCCATGAACTCTTACGGTGCTGTTTTCGATGGTCCTGTCAACTCCGAGATCATGCCGGTGCTCTTCAACGACCTGGCCAATGAAGGCCTGCTGAAAACCGGACAGAAGGCTCTGTTCCTGACCGATGGCGACGACAGCACTGCGAGCCTTAGCCCGTTGGTTCTGCGCAATGATATTGATATGGAGGTGGTCCATGCAGGCGACTTCGAGCGTCAGAGTTCTATCCCAGAAGGTAGCTTCGATTTTGTGTTCACGTACGGGTACGGAGCTGCATCGGCATTCATTGACAGGATTCTAAAGATGAACGGCGTTCTTGTGATCCAACTGAGCCAGGACCCTTCTGAGATGTTCGAGGTGCCCAGCAATTATAGGATTGTGTACTTTAGGAAGTTCGAGTCCCCGATCCTGGCCATGAAGAGGCTGGGAGGAGACCGGGGTGGAATCTATGCCTCGGCTGGCCGGAGGAGGCTGATGGGGATGGCGTCGGCAGCGGAGGAGAAGAAAGCCGCACTCAGGAACCTCGAGGACGTGCTGCTTGAGCCGCCTAGGGCGGCATCCAGGAGGTCGAGCAGGTACCTAAAGAAGACCAGGTACCTGCCCGACCTGATGGGGGACAGGCTGGCGCTGGAGAGGTACCCAAGGCGGGTGTTCATCGACGTCGGGATGCCGGAGGAGAAGGATTCCCAAGGGGGGAGTAGCACCGAGTGGTTCGCGAGGAACTACCCGACAAGGAACCTAGACTTCGAGATGTACACGGTCGAAGCGGTGGGAGAGGAGGACCGGGAGGTTGAGGTGGCCCAGGGGCAGGCAGAGGCCAAGGCCGGGAACCAGGGCGGGATGTCGGAGTGGCTGAGGGCAAACGTGAGGGAGGAGGAGTACGTGGTGATGAAGGCGGAGGCAGAGGTGGTGGAGGAGATGGTGATGAGCAAGGCCATAAGGCTGGTGGATGAGCTTTTCTTGGAGTGCAAGCCAAGGGGCAGCAGCAGGAGGGCTTACTGGGAATGTCTGGCACTGTACGGAAGGCTTAGGGATGAGGGTGTTGCTGTGCATCAATGGTGGGGTTAACAAAAAAAAAAATTTAATCTTCATTTTCATTATTAAAAAACACTGTGCTGAAACGATCAGTTTAATTCCATTTCTCGTGTATCTCTCTGTTTTTCAATTATTTTTTATTTTATTTTATTTTTATTTCCTCTGTTCTCGAGATAAGAAGAACGAGAAAAGAGATATGAAAATAGCAACTTTTTCGTGTGTAATAAATAATATGGGGAGGTCAAATGATGGGAATTGCAACATTAGATTTGGACAATTCATAAATGCAAACTCTGTATCTCATGGAAATTGGGCACATAAATGATGGAGCTTTGGGGCACTTCTTGTTGATTGTTGATTTGAGGGCAAAATTGAGAAGAGGTAAAAAGATGAAGGAGCGGTTTGTAATACACAATCTCATGTATTCATGAAAAGATTTTCCTTCTTTTCCGGTCGGCACTTCTTGTATTTAAAAATTTAATGGATCTTGACTAATACAGTTCGAGTTGGGTGGACTCACTAGGAGTAAAACTCTCATAAGGTGAAAGATGCCCATTCACATGAATTGTTGCCTTGCATAATGCAACCAATCGAATGATGATGTCATGCTATGGTATCGGCTAGCTCGACCCGTGTGGATCGACTTCGATTCCTTTCATGTCGTCTCACTAGTAACAAGCATATTATGTACGATACGATCCCGTGTTTATTGTTTGCTCGGTTCGATCTTATCTTGGGAAATGGGCAAAAGAGACGGACCCGAAGAAACTCGTGACTCGATTCAGACAAGGAGATGGAAGAAACAGAGAGATTATAATATTACGATCGACAGCATTGATTACTTCAGAGACCAGATGAGAATAGGGAAATATGATCAATTGCAGAGCTCCCGAGCAATCCCAAGCCTGGAATTGGTAGTGTCGAACAGTATCCTAAGGTTCTGCTGCTGGAGATTTGCGATCACATTCAGCACCGAGTTCACGTTGTTCGGCGCCGCCGCCATCGCCAGGCAGGCCAGCGATCCGGCGCTGCTGTGTATCAGGGTGTTCTCCACCGGCAGCTTCAGGTCGAGGCCTTGGAAGTGGAACGTTACGATCGGTGCCGAGGCCTCGTTCGTGGCGGCGAAGCATGTGTCGAAGGCCCCGAGGCTCGAGAACGGGCCCTGGACCTGCTTCCTGAACTCATCTCGGACCGCGGCATAGACTGGCTGGATGAATCGGGTGATAACTGTGCCCGAATCGATAACAGTCCCAGCACCCGTGGTAGGGTTAAAGGCTAGATACGTCAGGTCGATTGGCACAAGGACCCGCCCAACGCTCACGCCGGTTAGGTTGACATAGTAGAGGGATGGCCGGTGCGGGTTCTTGAGGAGCGGGGTGGTCCGGATGCTCTTTGGCTGGCCAACTGGGCCGAGCTTTAGTGAGCCGGAGAAGTAGTAGGACTTGAAACTCGGGAGGCAGTACGAGAAGACTCCAGAGTAGAGCGACCCCGTCTGAGACAGCAGCGACATCGGGCCTCGGCCGAGACCCAACAAGCCCTGTGGCGGGACCGCACTGCCGGAGACTGAACCTATGCACCCGAAGGCATAGCCGGGGACGGCGTCGGTCCCCAAGGTCAAGGTGTCCGTGACTAATGTGGCGGCGAAGGAGGAGTCCCCACCATAGGACTGGTTGAAGAAGCACGCGCCCGTTCCTGTGGCGGGGCACTGGAGCCCACGGACCTGGGCGCACTGGGGAACGGAACAGTCCAGCAAGCCGTAGCTGGTGGAGGAGTTAGGGGAGAACATGGTGGAAGTGCACCCAGTGCAGCCCGCACAGGGGGCCCAGGCGGCGTCGTTGCTGGTGTCCAGCACCATGTACATGGTCTGGCCCGGGGTCCCGAGCTTGACCCGGACCACATAGTTGCCGACGCCGATGACCTGCTGGCCAGGGGCGATGGGCACAGAGACGACCTACTGGGCAGCCAGGGATGACAGGTAAGTGACACGGGCTGGGTCCTTCGAGGCCATGTCAAGGACCGTGTTGGCCCAGTTGGGCTCGGGCTTGGGCGGGTCAAAGGGTGAGCATTTGCCGTAGAGGTGCATGATGGCTAGGTCGGATCGGGCGGTGCATGGGTCCGTTGCCTGGGCGCATGCGACGAGAAGGGCAAAGAGGACGAAAGCTTTCATGGTCATATCCATGGCTTGGATGCTTTGAGCTAGAGCAAGGATTGGTTACGTCTTTGCGTGAGGAGGCGCTTCGGTATATATATCGGCGTTCCGGTATGATATTACCAGAATACCCTTTGGTCCTCATTGAAGAATTCTGAGTATTGTATTCCATATCAAACAGTTAATAAGATAAATATTGTAATATAAGAGAACCGAGATATTAAACCCGAGATTGAAAGTTGAGGGCGAGAGAAAAGTGTCTGATTCGAGGTCGGTTATTAGGAGCGGGTATTACTCCAATTCTATAATAGAGGAAGACGACGACGACACTGAGTTCAGAACAGATCAGAACAAACGAAGTTACTAATGATTTGAAAAAATGGAATGTCGTTGTTGTCTTGTAAGAGATGAGATCGGTACTTTCGACCCTGCCATCTGTCATATTTACAGAACATGCCACTGTGCGGGGTTCGCTGTTAGTCGGCAATGACTTAGGGGCAGTTTGGTAAATTGGGGTTTCGAGGAGGCTCACGTGAACCCGATTTGGAGCGTAGCGCGTGTGAATTTGTCCGGGAATGGGCCGACGCCGTCGGTCACGGGTTCGCCTATCAAACTTTCCATCTCTTGGGCCGGGGCCCACTCCCTGCATTCCCTGCCCCCTTCCCGGACTAATAACAATATTAATATTATTTTATTTATTTATTATTTTTTCCGATATACACATCAGCAGCTTTTCATAAGTACAATGAATTCCAATCAGTTCAGATCCGAGTGGGTTTGCTCCATTAAGTGGTAAAATTCTTCTAACCGTGAACTTTCTCCATCCACGAAATCCGAACATGAGACGAGAAGTACTGAATCGTATCAGCCAAATGTGTATAGTACTCGTTTATGAGATAAGTTTGGGAGCTCTCTCCCATTTTATAAATAAATTAGTTATATTATTATTTTTTTAATTAATAAAATAAAGTACATTTCAGACACGTTTTACTGGATCATCTTCAGACACTAGGCCTTAGTTTAATCTACCCAACACAAAAAAAAATAAAAAATGAAGAGATCGAAGCCCAGGGAAAGAAGCAAGTACGACAACCTTGTCGTAGAATTACTGGACGACTGTAAAAAAGTGAAGAAGCTTTCAGGTAGAATTCTCTTCCTCGTGTTCGAGTTACAGCGGAGTAATTACTGACGGGGAAAGTGACTGGGATGAAGACCGTAAGTGGTTTCACACTTCTCCTTACCCAAAAAAAAAAAACTCTAAATTCGAATATTATTAATAAAAAAAGTTCATAATCGGAATAATATTTACCCTCAATTTTCGGAGATCAATAAGATTCGGTTCTTCTAAAGTTTCGGTGCACGTCGTACTTTTTCTTGATCCGACATAAATTTTAAGGGGTGACTATTGACAGAGGAGAACAAAGCTTTCACTTTCAGAACCTTCACGGCGATGATTTAGAAGAGTCCCCACCTCAGTCACGAGAGCCCAATGCTTGTTTGAAACTCGAAAGTGCACAGTTCTTACAGCTATCCAAAAGCAGCCCATTCCCATCATATCCACCTCCACCTCCGGACCTTTTTCCGAAAATTCCACGGACCATTTTAGAAGATCGGTATCGGATCAGATGATTTCTGATCATTTTCTCGATTTGTACCCCACACGCTGGAACGGCGTGCCTCGGATAAAAACATGTCCCTCTACAAGGGAGAAAAGCGAGAACCGGATTCGGGAAGCATGTGCTCGAGAATATTCTGAAAGTACTCTTCTTGACCATATTTCATGTGGTCGAGACCAGATCCAGTACATGATTCCTGGTGGACGCGTCTTTTACTGATCATGTTGTTGGGATCCAAAGTCTGGCTACTCTTGTCATGTGCCCATGGAATCACCCAAGACCAGATCTTACACTGCCAGGGCATTCTTATGCCTGAGACCACCTTCCACTGGATCGGAAGCCGGTTTGCAGAATCAAGATGGCAGGCATCAGTGGTCAATTAAGACACGGTAGAGTGGAGCCAGGGTGCAACATGATACAAGATTGGAGAGACAGGAAAAGATTAGAAACAACCAGGGGAATATAACAAATGTTCAGTTATTAGATCGAACAGCAGACACCAACGCATCAGTAGCAATCGTGGATACTATTGTAGTATAAAAACAAATGGACAGTCCATTCTCAACCATGGACAGGTCAGAGAAAGCACAGGACAAACACAGAGCAAATCATTGGATTCTTCAGTGTAAAAGATTGACAGCACAGCATGAATAGGAGATTTCTTTGCCTGGAATCTTATACCGGTGGAGCTCCATAATAATGTACAAACGTATACTGTTCCTTGGTTTCTATCTTGGCTTTAACACGAGGTGTGAAGGAGAGGAGACTTTTAAACTGCATCAACAGATTGAACAGAGAAAGATGTACCGTTTAGGAAGAAAATGATTAAAGTGAAAGAGATGACTCCTAAAAAG
Source organism: Lagerstroemia speciosa (assembly GCA_037672795.1). Taxonomy (NCBI): domain Eukaryota; kingdom Viridiplantae; phylum Streptophyta; class Magnoliopsida; order Myrtales; family Lythraceae; genus Lagerstroemia; species Lagerstroemia speciosa. The sequence continues at coordinate 5,009,213 of CM075294.1, read as the reverse complement.
GCAGAATTAAGAGCTAAGGCCCGTGAAGGATGGATCAAGAGCACAGCATCAGTTATAATGGCTGCTACTATGCATGCTCGCAAAGCAGAAGAGAACAAAGCTAATGACAATTAGATGCACAATAGGAATTTGTTCCCCCGACTCATCGGGGAAGAAAAGAAGATGTACAGTGACATACCGTGTTTCTGCTCAAGAAGTTGTTTTGCCCTTTATGATGATAACAGGACATCGAGCATGATTGATACAGTAGTTGCTCACACTTTCCAGGAACATTCTGCAAGCATCGATGGCTTGTTCAGCATGATGGAGATGATATTGCTGGTCTGAACTTATACTAAGAAGCATGAGGACTGCAGTGATGGAGCAGCCTAATCTAATTCAACCATGTTACTGGTTAAACATATAGTATGCCAAAAAGATGAAAGACAAAGAAAATAATATCATAAAGCCATTAAATAAACCCTATCTGGCATTTAAAACTGGACATCAGGTAAGGCAAAGACAAGAGATAATAGGCATGAATCTATGCCTATTTACTCAACAAATTTCTGAGTCGGTGGTGAACTTTCACAAATAGCTCCTCGAACCACATTTTCTAAATGAGCCTGTAGGGAATACGAACTGGTCCTCTGAGATATCCACTGTAAGATGAATATGTTTATCTCAATGATTCATAATGTCAAGTGCGTCCATTTAGAATTTCAAGTCCATGATGACACAAAAAAGTTGCCAATACATTTCGCGGTAAGGAAGCTGTATTTCTCTGAGGTTCAGTAAGATTCAGCTTTTGACTAAAACAAAGAAGAAATAACATCACAAATGCAAACAAGCTACAATAGATTCATGACAGCTTAACATCACCCACGCATACACAGAGGCTGAATATAGAGAATAAGGTGCAATGGTTTCTGCCAGTTCTAAGAAGTAAGAATTTCAATATATCCACTGGAACTGGTCCTCCATTCCAGATTACAAAGATAATAGGCTTAAGAGTGCTTAGTTATGTGTAAACTACATTTCAAGATAACTTTAGCTACTATGTGCCCTTCCCATTTCCATCTCTATATCATTGATGAGTAATTTCATATGTTTGTACATAGCAAGGTGACACTGTAATCTGGAGACTGAACCACCGTACTATCGTTCAGCGAGCATGCTTGACTGATTTGATGTGTTAAACAAATGTTGCACATGGGATACCTGGTGCTAAAAAGTCTCGAATCCAAAAAAGCTGATATCTTTGCTAAGATCCTCAATACAACTAAAAGGAATTTATTAGGTCATGATGTTTAAATATTCCAAGAAGGTCTACATAATAGACAAGCATGTTGTTAAAAGCTAAAACTTGACCAGGAGAGCATAACCTTTTAATAGGACCAAAAGCTCGGCAACCCAGCACTAGCAGGTCAGCATGCAAGCTCTCAGCAACTTCACAAATCTTTTCCTTTGGATTCCCGATCACTACCTGTGTTTTGACAGAAGCCTGGATAGAGAAAAGGATGCAACAAGCTTTAGCTAAAAGGTAACAACTGCTGATGCACTTTTGAACTAGATCAACAGAGAACAAACTAAGCATTATTTAAGATCACAGAATAACAGTTAATCATTTAAGGACTTGCTGACAATAATATAAGCCAGGAGGAAAGAGTTCTTGGGAAGCATACCGCCAGTAAACTATTCAAACATAAGCTACCTGGTTTCGCAGGAATGTCGAGCGTATTCTTTTAAGGTCGATACTTGGTTCGCAGTCAAAATCACATGGTGTTTTATAGGACACCAGGTGACCTTTGACCATCATCAGGTCATATATCTGGCAAAAATATCAAGTCCTCTAACATGCTTTACTGAGCAATGCAGAATGCTGCAAACGGAACCCTTAATTTTCTATTCCTTTCTTTGATGGAAGAGAGATAAAGACAGAATATGGGTAGAGCCCCGACATTCTTTTCAGTGCATATCTTCATGGCATGATCGAGTATAGCCTGAGTGATCCGCCTCTGGTGCGCCTCTATTGCCACAGCAATTGCAGGAACCTCCAAGTCACCTAACAATTTCATTTCCATACTCTAATCAAAATCAAAACAAGCGACTTTGTAGTTCCTACAAGATGTGCATATCAAGTAAGCTTAGCTTCAATATCAATTGGTTCAATCGTTCCAAAGATTTGCAGCCCCGCAAAACAATCCTACAAATCCTTAGTGAAATCCCATCAACAGGAAATCCACGATGAGCGAATTCTGCGAACTAACTAGCAAGTTCGATACCGGAGTGCAGCACAACATAAAGAAAAGGAACCAAGTGGAATGGAGCTTAACTGGGACCGCCGAAAGGGATGGCACCAGGATTCATGCCGACGACGATGGACGGAGGAGACTGGACGTGGAGGATGGTTAAGGAAGCGGAGGGTCGGAGCTTGAGGCTGTCGAGAGCCCACCGGAGACCGTTCATGCTCTCCTCGCTGCCGTCCACTGCCACGATCACACAGCCCAAGTTACTTCCAGCCATTGACTGACTGGTGGCAGAGCAACAGTTGGGGGGCGTGCCGAGCATACCTGAAATTGAACGGTTGGCCGCTGGCACTGCTTCCCGTCGAGAATTTGCATTCCGCGTCCTCGTATTTTTTGAAAATTTTAAAAACATCCCCAATCTTTGACTCGGTTGAATTTGTTGCCACTAGCCATGCCTGTACTGTGCTTCAGACCAATTGCGAAGCCCAGTAGCATTTGTCCATAGTTATATAATATAATATAATATAATAGCTCGATTATTAGATCTTTGCACTGGTCAATTCGGTTATACGAGTGAACCGGTGCAGGACATCAGGTCCCATCTCGGGTTAAGGTACGTCCGAGAGACGAAATCCAACGTTCACAGTTTACCGTGGAGCAATGAGATTATTATACGTTGAATGGTATTAGATTTGCACTGGCCAAGTCCAGTGGGTCGTGCTCACTGTCTAGTACACGTGCATGTCGGTCAACGGTCAAATCAGTTGATTCTGATGGTCAACGTTCGAAAAGTCACTAAATGGAACGAGAGAGAGAGCTTACTGTAGTGAGTCCCTTGGCTCTTCCCAGTAGCCCAACATGGACCGATGATTCCGGGGGCGCATCAGCGTCGTCGAGATTGACTCTCATCAGTGAAATTTAATATTCATTTTTATCTGTAAGAGGCAAAACACTTATTCTACTGATAGAAAAGTATTATTAGATTTGGTCCGAATCAGAATTAGCCATAACTCATTCGAAATTTGAATATCGGGCAATGCGTACTGAGAAAATCGGAGGACACGCGATGTGGTAATCGCGGTTGGCTAACAAAGCAATCATCTCTTTTGCATTATAAGACAAGAGCCTTAAATCTACTTCTAATGTCTCCTTGCTCTATTTCTCATCCTATCCATCCACATATATGAAAGCATCGAAGAACCGGATTGACAAAGCTTGCTCGATGTTTCCCCAACATTCTCACCCACCACTTCACCTGCTGTCTCCTGCAAGATCGATTTAGAAACGTGCGATTTTCGGCAATTCCACGCACCGTTAAACTCCAACTAATTCGAGCTCGAACTCGGTCGTAATCGAGAATCCTCTCCTCTCACAAACATTCAAATCGAAGAGGCGTCGAATCCTCCGGTTTACGCGGCTTCCATGGCACCCGCAGGGAACTTTCCAAGCAACGCAGGGGCACGCATGGTCGTGGAATTCTTTTGAACTTCTTCCACAAGGCAAGGAAATGCAGAGCAAGTCGAGTCCCCACTTTGAACTTTCCCAGGCATTTTAAATCAGGATGCAGATTAATTTCTCCATTAGGGTTTGTATTTGCAAATTTCTAAGTATGTTACAGACAAAATCTACAGCCGCAGAAAGACCCGCGATCTACACTGTGAGCAACGCCGAGCACAGCTCGCTTGGAAACAGCAAGCTCGTTGACCTGTAAAATCGAACGGATCACATTCAAGTGATCATGTGAAGTGTTTATAGAAGGGTGCACAAAGATCACCGTGCGAATAAATATCTAGTAGTCCAAAATATTGAGAGTCGAAACACGTCAGCGACGCAATAATTTCATGAAATTGTGTTACGGCATACGAAAATCAAACAGTAATGGATCGAGCATTCGTTAATTTTAAATCGAGAGCAGTACCACTTCGTCGAATTCTCGTAATTTAAATAGGATTTTTGTTTGATTTTTCAACGGTCGGGGGCTTGCCGGTCAGCTCTACCGGTGCTTTTCAGAGAAAAATTCCTCTTACGAAATCTACAATTAACGAAATGAGACAAAATATAATAAAATAAAAGGAGGGATCTATATTTAATTAACACCGCTCCCGTCAGCTGTTTATGTGATAAATAAATTAATTAAATATATAATAACTGTAATTTCCTAAAATAGCCTCTTAGATTGGTAGGTCCACATTTGTCAAAAGCTCAACTGTCGTGGCCAGTTACTTGTGCTGTCGTCTTTGCCGCTTGGAGAAGTTAAGATAATATTGTCATTTACGGATAATTCGCCGTATTAATAAAGACAAAAATATTATTCATCCGTTCATTAATAATATTTAATTTTTTAAAAAATATTGCCGCATCTTTTTTTTTTATTTGTTATTTTTATTGAAGTATGAGATAATTATTGGTCGAGTTCATTGACGTACTTAGATTCATCGAGATTAAACACGTGACACACATATACATCAAAACGACGAGCGCATGTACATGCTTGATTGCAGTGATGTGCAAGGACGGATCTAGGAATTCTGTACAGTGAGTCGAAATTCAAGTACGAGTGAAATTATAGATTTCGGGGACAAGATGACACGGTTCAACATAAATATGATCAAAATTGATAATATTTGCCTGAGATTCTGTAATTTTCTCGAGTTCAGATGCCCCTTAAAGCATCTGCACGCTGTTACCATGAGAATACGGAATCTCCTGTATTCCGGTCACTGTACCGTTTGGTAGCTTAATATAACCGGTGCAATGGGAGAATCGTGTTCTCTCTCATTCGAGAACTCTAATAGATCTTAACTAATCGAGATTTCGAATCGAGACGACTCGTAATAATGTCGTCACCCGTGGAAAATGCGATTAGATGAGAAATTGTTATTGGTAGGCGAGTCGAGGACTTATCGACTATGAGCCGATGACTTGTATCGATGGATCGTGCACCCACCCTCTTAATAGCGATACTCCTTTGACTACTTAGGTTTGAAAATAGCGAAAATTGAGAGCTTGCAAACGAGATAAATACACCGGGAGTATTATATATTTATTAATTTTTACAAGTAAGTCCTAAATATTTTAAAATATTAAATCAAGTCCTTTACATTATTTGCATTATAATATCGAATCTTTTTTGTCAACTACCGTTACTTTAAACTGACGTAACCTTGACGTGACACTGATACACGTCATCTTAAAGCAACAGTAAATGACGGAAAAAATTTAATGTTATAATGTAGATAATATATAAGACATAATTTAATATTTTAAAATATTTAAAATTTATTTATAATAATTAAATAATATATAAGACTCCCGACATTATTATCTCGCTTACAAATTATTCATAGTTTTGGAAATAAAGCACCAAAAGCAAGGAAAAAGGAGAAACGGTACACTTGAGGGAAAATGTATTAGGTGGTCCATCACCGTCGCACCGCAATCTTTCCACGCAGCGGATGTGGGTCCCCCGCTCGATCTCCACCGTCCAATACCACATCAGGACAATCTCCCGGCACCTGCTGTGCTGCTGCATCAGAGAGAGTACCTCCCGGATTCCACACTGAGCGAGCAAGTGCCCACTAACCGGTCCGGCTCGTTACAAACCGGTCAGTAGTCTGAAAAGAACCAGCTGGTGAAATTCTATTACGAAAATGATTTTTAACATAAAATAAAAAATTTGAAAATTAAATTTAACATTTTAATGAACTTTATAATCTCCGCTCTGATTCGCTGTGTCGCTCTGTCGGCTCTTCTCTTGTTTCCACCTCTTGTCGGAGCCCAGGATTCTCAAATCCCCAACTCTCGATCTCCGATCGAATCTCGGTCTCCGTCCAATTCCACGAAAACCCCTCACTTTCATATTCGTCAATCTCACCGACCTCCTCCTAGGGCGTCAGTTCGATTGCCTTTAGTTCCAGTTTCCTTCTGTTTGATTGAACTCCTGCAGCACCCCTGATCGGTCGGCTCAGGGCCCTGTAATCGCCGGCGAATCTATGTGTGGTGGCGAGATTAGGAGATTAGGGCCTGTCAATTTGGGTGTATGCGCTTTTGGTGCGGGATAAATGCTTCTAGTGTTGGATCTAGGGTTCTCGAGCCTGGTTGTCCTCGTTGTGTGTGCGGTCTTTCCACTAATCGGCCTGGTTCTCCGCAGCAAATGGCGGCGGATTGCGGCCAGGAAGGAGGAGATCCGGCGGCTCATGATCCTGGTCTCAGAGGAAACTGAACGAGCTGAGCTTGAAGCATCAGCTGGCCATGATAACAGCTACGGTTATACCTGGGATGATGGCTATTCCCGTTCAGATGGCTATGCCTACACGGATGGTTATGGTGATGGATATGGAACCGTTTCGCCTGCTCAAAGCAATCGCTGTGCGGCTTGTCATTCCCCAACCACTACCCGTTGTGCCAATTGCAAGGCTGTTTGGTACTGGTATGTTGAATATTTGTGTCTAAAGACAAATCTATCTTTGATGCTGAAAATTCCTTCGTTTTAATTTTGCGAGCATTTTCGAGGAGAAGGTAGGTTTCTTGCGTTTTCTTGTTTGTCCTTAGGATTTGGAATTGTTTCAATTTGTTTGGGTCTATGATGATTAGAAGATGCAGTCAATGATTGGAGTCATGTGGTTAGTTATGCTGACACTTGGTGAAGCAAAGGAGAGATTTTTAGATTAATCTTTATCTTTCATCGGCTATGTTTGGGGACCTTGTTGTTGAGGTCCTTACCTTTCATTATTCGGTTTAATTGTAGCTGCTACAATTTTGTCAAAAAAGTAAACAACTTATCTTAATCTTTAGCTGATATGTGTTCTTCATGTTGATCTCGTTGTGGACGTTGGAGTGATAATAGATGATTTTGGTTAGGTCCACATCAAAGTTTAGTTAATGGAATAAAATATAGTACCACAGTTTTCTCTCCAAATTGTAGTTATAGCAAGATGTTATCTTTGAATCTGATCTAGCAGTATGAAAAGGTGGCATGAAATGCTTTCATGTGCATGAATTGTCAGTTTGGCGGTCTAACTTTTATCATAAATTGATATAGACATTTGGGGTCCAGAGCGCATTTTATTGTCTGATTGGTTTCATGCAAATGTCATGCATGTTTTATGAAGATAAGTGCTGGCATTAGAGACCTTTATTTTGAACTCTCCGTTATTTTGCTCGTCAATGCACATATGGACTTAGTTTGTAACTGATGGAAGTGTGTAACTTTAATACACCCTCTTGCTGGTCAGTCACATAGCGCAGGTTACTGCTTTTGGTAACTAGATATATGGAAACTTCAGTAGTTAGTCCAACAACGTAAGAAAAGCCGTGCAGTTCAAAATGCCGACCCTTTTTTATATTTATTTATACAGATGCATGTTATACTTAAAGATAGACAGGTTGTTGGTTAGCAGTTCTATTGTTCTCTTTTTTAATTAATTCGGTTGATATGATGAGTGCAGCGAAAGAGTTTGAACTAAACTCCTGATCATCATTCTCATTATATTTATATTTACTTTACATGGTGTAGTTCTGGCAAGTGTCAAATTGTTCACTGGCGACAAGGCCATAAAGATGACTGCCATCCTCCTGCTATGAAGAGTGATTTTGATCACAAGCCTTCAAAACATAAACAACATGCAAGCTCTGGTATCAGTGTCGAAGATGAAAACAGCCTTGAGTCCAAATCAGCACCCTCGTTCCACCGTGAGTCAAAGATTGTCGATTCCACTGAAGCATTAAAAGTGAAGCCCGGTAATGTCGAAGTCTGTAATGCCGAAAGCTCCTCAGAATCTTCTGGTACTGGATTCACTGGATTCTCTTCCTCCTCTGTGTGCAATGGATCATCTGATGATGTTTCCATCTGTGACAGTATTAGTTCGAACGATTCTGGGGATTTGGATGAAAATATACCAGATAATGTTGCATATGACATGAGCAAGACCAGCTCTAGTGCTGAGGATGCAGATAAAGCTAAGACAATATCGCCAAAATTTGCAAGTTTGGTGAACTCTTCTGGTAGTTCTGGTTTAAGCGAATCAAGTCAACTTGATCCTGCTTCTTGTGCTGGACAAGCCCAGTGCAAGGTGGCAAGTCCATCAAGTTTGGGCAACGGAAGCACGCAACACGATTCAGTTGTTGAGCCATCTACAAGTTCAGCTACTTTTTGGGAAGGGGCACTTGATCCAGCTGAGCCAACAGATCACCCGCATCATGTTTCTGGATCTCTGAACCTCAATGGGAACAGGGTCAACAACTTATCAAGAGTTAGCGTCAGGGAATGGGCACTGTTGGATGAACCTGTTCCAAATGAGAAGGATAACATTGAGTCGACTTTGGAGAGAGTGAACTCATGCAATGTCTCAAGCTTCCGATCCTTGAAGAACGAAAGAACTCGAAAGATGAGGTCAGACAGCACTGATGGTTCCAATTTATTGAGATCTGCAGAAGCTGGACCCTCTATTTCTTTGCGAGCTAATATACCTTTAGATTCTCAAAAAGAATCTCTAAGAAGCGAGTCTCTGTGCAATTCGTCAGCTGGAGCTTGCAGAAGGTATATTAATATTGTCATGAATGCGGCAATACTACTTTGAAAATGTAAAAGATTTAGAACTAGGTGCATCACTCTATTACACATTGGTTCTGATTCTCATCCATTTCAGCAGTGGCAGACATTTAGATTCTATCTTGAGATCGATCAAGGTTGATGAAGTGGATGCTGTTGCTGGAGCAGTGTACACTGAGGTTGCTCATCTTTCACGAAATACTGGAAGTGATTTGAAAACATCTGTTGGAAGCATTGTGGACCAACTGAAAGGGTCTACTCTGTCTATGCAGTTTTCATTACGAGGTAGCAGTGACATGGCTGGACGATACAGTGGCAAGGTTTGCTTCAATGACCAATGATTCCTTTACAAAGTTGACAGATCTTTTGTTATTGCAATCATGTGTTTATTGAAGATATATTTATGCACTTAATATATGTAAATCTTTTCTGCAGGGTCTCTTTCCTTATGAACTATTTGTCAAACTATACACATGGAAAGAAGTGGAATTACGCCCATGTGGCCTAATAAATTGTGGCAACAGGTGAGATGTCATTTCATTGCAGTAGCAATCTAACAATTGTAGCCGCTGCTCTTGACTGCCTGTTTGTTTCCTTGCGGCTTTTGCAGTTGTTTTGCCAATGCAGTTTTGCAGTGCCTGGCCTTTACTCCTCCTCTCACTGCATATTTTCTTCAAGGACTCCATTCAAAAATGTGTAAGTTTATATTTATTTCCAACCATGTTATATATACAATCTTTTATGATACTATGGTTTTGGAAAAGGAATACTTTAGTTGGTGCCACTCGCATTGCCTTCTACATTTCTTTTTGTTGGATGAATCCATTCAGGTGCCAGAAAGGAATGGTGTTTCATGTGTGAATTTGAGTGTCTGATTCTGAAGGCCAAGGAGGGGGACTCTCCAGTTTCTCCATTTGGGATTGTATCCCGGATGCAAGATATAGGGAGCCAGCTCAGCAATGGGAGAGAAGAAGATGCGCATGAATTCCTAAGGTGCAGCAAGAGCTTATTTTGGAGCTTGAATGCATTTTTATATTAAACTTTTCCCCTTGAATTATCTCTCATAGATGGATCATGAATATATAGGTGTGCCATTGGTGTGATGGAATCTATTTGTCTTTTGGAATCTCGGATTTCCTCCGGTTCCCCAGAAGAAGATACCACTCTTATAGGCCTTACCTTTGGAGGCTATCTTCGGTCTAAGGTAGAAAAATGGATTATTGCCTGTTCTCTCTCTCTCTCTCTCTCTCCTTTTTTTTTGTTGCTTAACTATTTGTAACTGTGATATTTGTATTTCACATCCACTGAAAGTATATGCTACTGACATGTAGCTACTATGATTTGTCAGATAAGATGCACCAAGTGCCAAGGCAAGTCCGAGCGGCAGGAGAAAATGATGGATTTGACTGTTGAGATAGAGGGTGATATCAGGACCCTTGAAGAAGCTCTCTCACGCTTTACAGTATCTGAGACACTTGATGGTGAAAACAAGTATCGATGCGACAGGTAGGCTGGCCCTTGTATTATCTTATGGTCTTTGACTTCACTGTAGATGTTCATTTCTATGAGTTTTAAATTGACTTCTTAATTATGTAATTTAATTTTGTCAGATGCGGCTCCTATGAGAAAGCCAGAAAGAAATTAACTATATTGGAGGCACCAAATGTACTGACCATTGCATTGAAACGATTTCAGGTAATAGCTGTATGAAGTAGAATTCTCAAAAATTTCTCTCTCAGCTCCTATGGCCATTCACATGAAAAACTAACCACCATTTTCTTTTTCACAGTCAGGGAAATACGGAAAGCTCAATAAGTCTGTTTCCTATCCGGAGATCCTTGACTTGGCTCCTTACATGAGTGGGACAAGTGATAAGTCACCGATATACAGACTTTTTGGAGTAATTGTTCACTTGGATGTAATGAATGCTTCATACTCTGGCCACTATATTTGCTATGTCAAGAATCCTCTAAACAAGTGGTTCAAGATTGATGACAGCATGGTAACTTGATATCTCCAACATCTAACTCTGCTTGTGCCATATTTCAGCTATCTTCTCTGATATATAGGTGCTTGTGAATTGAGATAGGTCAAGAATCATGCAGAGAGAACCTATGTGAAATTTTGATGATTTTTGCTTTTGATTCGTGACCAGGTAACACCTGTGGACCTGGAAACTGTCCTAAAAGTTGGGGCGTACATGCTTCTTTATTCGAGGTAAGTGATTTATGATATGCTCTACTCTTCTTGAGTTCATGCCAGCACAATATTCTCTGTGAAAATGTATTTCACTGAGTAGCTGGTGTCTGGTATTGATGTAGCATAGAAAAAGTGTAACAGGAGGTTCTACTTTTCTTTTGGAAGAACCAATGGACCTTGCGCGACTAGGGACGTCCAGTTTGCTGATATATTGAATGTTCTCTATAGGTGCTCTCCTCGGGCTCCAAGATCAATAAGGAATCAATTAATATCTTGTGATTCGAAGCCTAAGCCCGTGCCACCCCGGCTCATATCAAAGATACCCACATTCAACCCTAAACTGGCCAACAACTCATCACATGATGATCTTCATCCCAACCTGGTGTCTTCGGATGGGCTGGCGAGTATAGAATCTTTCTATTCGAAGTTCCGCCAGTTAAGAAGGATACTAGACGAGGACTCCCCAAGCGACAGCTCTTCCCTGTTCAGCAGCAACTCCGATGAGGGCTCGTCGAGCTCAGATGGGACCCGGGACTCAGTGTGCACTGCTGATGACTTCTCTGAGAATCTCTTGGGTGGATGGAGCAGCCCATGGAGGAATCCCTCTGACACGGAATCATCCTCATCTTCCTTGCCGTCGTCCTCGTCCTCCTCTCCCATGGCTAGATCTGAGAGGGGAGGCCCAGGCTCCTCGGAGGCAAGCAGGCCCCAGGTCAAAAGTGTGGCAGACAATTCATTTTTGCATTCTGACGCGAGTAAAGCTCGTTCAGATTCACTTGGTAGTAGTCGTAACAGTAGTGTTAATAGTAGTAACTGTAGGGAGACTAACTCGGAGAGATTAGTAGGCGTTGCTAACGGTTGTGATGGTGTAAAGTCAGGTGGGAGATCTGCAACCGCGAAGACAACAGAGAGCGTCCCTTTGTGATTGAATGCACAAGGGATGAAGAGGGGGAAGCGAAAGAGAGATTGAGAGGAAGGGTGGTGAAATAAGGAGGGAGATTTTGTGTATTTAAAATGTGGTAGCTATTCCCTTTTTCCTTGGGGTCACGAGAGGGAGGAATCAATCTTTGGGCCTTTGTAAGTGCAATCTTCTGAACATTATTTTACCTGAGGAATGAGAATGTATATGCATATGGAGAGGGGAGAGGTGGGGAAAATTTGGTCAAAAAATGACGTTTTCTTTTCTGGTGTTTCCTGTTTTCAGTTTTCCGTTTTCCACTTTGAAGTGGACTCTGTTAACTTGATGACACCAGGGTTGATGTCAGAACTGGTCCGATGGGCTGGGCCTCGAACTGGGGCCCGGCCCGCTTGCCCCACTTGAACCGAGGCACGGGGAACTATCGATTGGAAGTGTGCCCGAGCTTCGTAGGAGATGTTGCCATCTGTGCAAGATGGCTGCATCCCAGGCAGACAGGGAGTCGGCAAGCCCTTATAGCGACTGTACGGGTTCGAAAATTGTTTCACGTGCCGCTGGATTTCGGCCTCAGCTGGTACCTGAGCTGAAGGTCATGTAGTTATGATCAGGTGCAAGGACAAAAGCCCAATTTCACATTTCACGAAGCAAGAGAGCACGACAAAAGAATAATGAACAAAATTATAGGTAAGCTAAGAACTTAGCAATCCACAACAAATCTATTCCACAGAATATTATCATTATGTAACCGCAGCAATATGTATCTGTGTGGTGGGCGTGGGGTGGTGGGCCAGGGGGCTGCCTGAGCCTCCCCGACGGGGCCCAGATCAAATCCGACCTCACAGGTGACCGCTCGTGGGTCGGGCTGTTGAAAGTGGCAGCAATCAAGAACACGGGCCACGTCAGCAATAAGGGGCCCCAACATGGCACCGCTATTGACCTGGCCTTGACGGCCTGCTAGATGGATCTTGAAGGTGTTGGGGACCTCTCAAGCATGGTGTGGCTCCGGGCGTAATCGAGGCGGGTTGGTGGATCGTGGAGTCTGCAGCTGTACCTATATCAGATGAAACGTGAAGTACAAATATCATATATAGTTGTCCTCTCAAATTCCGCATATACACCCGCACGCACACCAAATGCACGAAGATGAACACGTTTTTGAGAATCTTCAGTTACGGAATCTACCGTAAAGTACAGAACTTGGGATGAGAATCAAAGTCATATGACTATTACTTAGTTCGCCCTTTTTTTCATTCGATGGCAAGCATACTAGACAATTGATTTTGTCGCCCCGGGGGGCGGGGCAGCGACCGGGTGGGAATTTGAGAACTTGTTTGGGAATAGAGTGGTTCCACTCAGATCGTGGTCTTTGGTTTCAAGTATTCCTTTTTCATTTCCCTGTATCCAATTAGTCTGAGTTGCACCATCCGTCTGAATCGCGAGCTCTGTTTCAATGGTTCGATGCGCCACAATAAGCTGGCTTTGCCATCGTGGCTGTAAAAACGGATGACGTGCAGCGAGAGAGAGGAGTTAGTATCTGGATTCGAACATTTTCTCATTTCTCTAGTCGATATTTCCACTAATTGCTTGCTGCTTTGTTGACTAATTACATGCAATTCAGATTTCGACAGGTAAAAGTGGGGGACATAATGCCCCTTCCCACTTCTCTTAACCATGGCCTAAAGTTTAATCCACCCGGGGCGCGGCACATGATAATCGATTATTCACGATATATCTCGTCGATAATTGGAATCAACAAGCACAAGGTCACTTAGCTCAACACATTGTGAACTCGAGATGTTCGAAATTTATATATATATATAAGGAAAAGGGCCACTGTATCATTGAAAGAAACACGGGAACAAAGATACTAGCAAGGGACCGCAAATCTTACACAAACTGAATGCATAATAACACAACACCAATAATAACACAGTAGAAGATATGAAGCTGAAGAATCCCAAGATCCCCCGTATTATACCCCACAGTATTTCATACCACCAGCATACTCTCCTCTTGGAAAACATACAACTCAAAAGTACTGGCTCAGTGAAGGGAAGGGATAGGAATGTCCTTCGGGAGCTCCGGGAAGGTGGGCAGAGTTGGCTTTGGCAATTCGGGGAGCTTGGGCACCCCCGGGAGCTCGGGCTTCGGTATGGTTGGAAGCTCGGGTTTGGGCAGAGATGGGATTTCAGGCTTCGGCAGGGATGGGAGTTCGGGTTTGGGGAGAGCTGGGATAGAGGGCAACTCGGGGATCTTGGGCAGCTCGGTGTCTAGGAGATGACGAGCAGCAAGCACCTCATTTCCACTAAACAACCACAGACCCATGAACAAGAGAGGAAAGAGAAGTGATTTTGGGTGAAAAGCCATTGCAGGGTCAAGTTTTGGAGTCTCTCTCAAGAATGTTTACAAAAAGGCTTATCCCTGAGATTCAACTGATGACTCTATTGAGAGCCTTACTAGGGCTTTTTATAGGAAGTGGCTACAAGGAGCTGAAATGGGTGGGAAGTTGAGGTTGTTGTTAGTTCAACTGCTCACCCACACATGATCAAAGGCTATGGTGGCAGTAACATGATTCATGAGCAGAAGTCCATAGAAGCTAATCCACTCGAGCCAAAATCACCCTCAAAGGACAGAAACAGTGGAAAAGTGGATCAGATGATTACCTATCAGAGAAGTAGTCTATTTTGGTTGATGATCTTGTCTCTATAGATCAACAGCCGATAGAATAATTTTGGATAGAAGAAAGTTCGGTCTAAAGTATGCACAAGGTCAGGAAAGAAGAGGATCAGGGAGAGGTAACGTGGGGAGTTCAGGCAGAACAGCTCCTACCACATCAGATACGTGTGACGTAGGAATTGGCTTGAGTGACGTATCTCACCCACCGATACGGGTTATATGTACTCGATTTCTTTGCTATCTGCAAGTACTTCACCTGCATCAAATAGCGAAACTTTTAATGGCATGTGAAAGTCGTTGCTCTCAATTTTTTGGGAAGTTTAGGAAAGAGGTGAACAGATGCACTGTAAGTCTACAACCTAATTTTGATGCATATGACAAACCCTGATCAAGATGTAAAACACGGACCTTAACACACTCTCTGTCTCATGATTTTGGCCACCCATGATAACTGAAGTTCTAGTTTTCAATTTAGAAATACTAAAAAAGCAGGTCGCTATCGCAGGATCTTATTATTACCTGAAGTCCCGAAGCATTATACATGGGAATGATGAATGTCATGCTGACTGGTCCAGATTCCTTTGTAATATTTCCTGGACAAGGTAATCACATAAATGGAGATTTAGTAGGTCAGGAAATGAGAAAAGCAGGACACATCCAGAATACAATACCATTCATGAGCTATACCATGGGATTCCTGTGAAAATGTTAACTTTGCACGCAGTGTCTGTTCAGATCCACCAACAATCTGTCATACGAAGCAGCTATTAAGTATCATCCAGTCGAAAGCACAAAAACTGAAGATTCAAAATATAGGTCTCAAGATTAAGTTAACCGACACTTCCATGGTAAATTACAGTTAAGACTTGTACTTTTGAAATATGGAGAGAATTTAGAAACTTCCTCCCTAACACTGATACATATATAATCTTACATCCAACTCTCTATTAAAAAAGAAACTAAGTGTGGCACATTTATATATATATATACACATTCTCACTACTAACTGCTCTCAGTTGGGATGCATCATGCATTTTTCCACTCTTAAGATTTAGAATTTCCATTAATTAGTAAGATAGATTAAGCACGGATATTTCACTATTAATGTGTGAAAATAGAAGCATAAGACATCAAAGAGGGCTGTTGGCAAAGAAACACCCAAGCAACAAGCTAGCTTCAAATAACAGGAAACATTTGTATTTCACCAATAGGAGATTTTCTTTTTTCAATTTCTTATTTTTCGATGAGTGAGGATGCATTCCGTCAACTACAGTAAGCAGCACAGCACAATCAAATGCTGAAGAAAATAAGCCCAACAAAATTTCCTGAGATGTCTAAGTACCAATTTGTCCTATTTAATAACTAAAAACCATTTCAAGAAATAATTGCCTTTTTGAGATTCCACTCAATCTTCTTATTTGCCTCCTTGAAATCTGCTGTTTGCCCTGCTGCTCCAGATTCCATTTCAAAGGTTGCTCTGAATCCCAAATAGCGAAAATTAATTCCCAATTGTAGAATAAGAGCAAATATTTACCAGGATATGCAGACACTGAGAGTACATTCAGTTACTGAGGGACAGGATTATAAAACTGATATTTCGCTTTCGAGATATTTTTATGGAGAATTCATTAAGAACCAGCTGTTTACTATAAAAACCACACATTAAATATAAGGTTTACAAATTGCAAGTCACATTAATGAAGATGGAATTTATTGAGTGCTACCTTGAAGTATACTTTGGCAGTGGCATTTGAACCACAATTGTATTTGCAGTGATATTTGAAGGGAATTCAGCCCGTACTTTAATAATCACTTCAGCCTGCATATATTCAACAGAAAAGTAATAAAAAATGTCTGAAGAGAAGCAGGCTGAAAAAAGCAACTGCCACGAAACACCTATATTTCTGAGCTCTTGAGTGCTACGTTTGATGCTTTACCATTCAAGATAAATAAAAGGCAGATGAAACTCTAGCTCACCTTGAGATTTCCTGCTTCTTCAATCAAAGCATTGACGCAAAAAGGGGGCTTGAACTCTTGGGTCATGCGATAGTTCATGACTGGAAATTCCCCATCAGGTGGTACCTTAGATAAGATAAATAGAGATCTGAAGCACTCGCTATAGAAACAAAAACACATTTTTTCCCTCCTTTTTCACAACTGAGAAATGTGCTTAGCTAAATTGACTGATTTCACTCACCAAACTCAAAGTCCTGTCAATATCAAAACTATCGAGACGGACAGATTCATGAAAATTACAGTCATCAAGTATTACAGCAGCAGAGCCAGCTGAACTTCTATGATCTGCCACAAAATGCAATGCTGGTAAGGTACAAGTAGAAGATAATCATATATTCATAAATAACTCACAGCATACGCGGCAAAAAAGATTACGCATACATACCACACATACAGCATTCCCCCCAACAACATTCAAAGAAATAAAACAATCATAAATTAATAATCACCTCAGAGCTTTCACCATTGCTACATGCAAAAGAACTGCTAAAATTTGACGCATCCACATAAATTTTATGCATTTAGGTGCAAATGATAAAAGCATCATCTCTGTCAAGAGACTTCCATAATATCATTTTAAAAAGCAAAACGTGCTTATGCTAAATTCATCAAATCTTATTAATATTTAATTTTTGATCCATGAAATGGTGTATGCCTGAGACAGAGAACGGCCAAAACAGCATGAAAAGTGGAGTAGATGGAGCTGAAAACAATTGACCAATCCATGCGCACTAGAGAAAAGAAAATAACCACAATCCTCCTAGAAAAGGACATGATATAACTTTAAAGGTGGCAAAGAACTCCACAGGTAAAAAAAATTACAAGGGTAAAAGCCCAGCATTAATACACTCATAGATGGTCGCAACAATGACAGGAAATTCAATCTTGCAACTGAATTTCTTCAGTGGCATCAGATATCCATCATTTACCCAAAAAGGCTAAAGCAAGAGATACTTATCGGAAAAAAAGAAGCACGTCAAAAACAATTGTGAGTATCCTTGACAAGAAGGATAAGACCGAATTACCATAAATTGACCGGCCGCCTCTTCCAATACTCAATTCCTCACTCAAAGCTATTCGAATTTCTGGATTTCCAGTAAGGTAACTCTTCATTTGAATGGTACCATCAATCTCAGAAGTCAGTATATATCCCTGTTCATTGAAAAAGTGACACCATCAGACAGTTTTAAGGCTCATGAGAAAATAAATTAATTTCTTCCAAAGATTTGCTTCTAGAGAGAGATTAAATTTTCCTTCATAATTTTATGATCCTTCTGACTGGTAGGCACCAGTAAGAAACGAAGCAATCTAGAATTAGCTTGCAAAGCTTTTAAGTCAGAAGCAGGGCAAGATTATCCGTTAATATTCTTGAGATTTGCTAAACAATTCTACCTAGTGACTGTTCTATCAGTTTGAGAAGCAGCTGTTCTCATAAATTACATACAAATATGTAGGCACGAGTAAGAACTCAAAAGTTGAAATATGAAACTGATACTCACACTGGCGCTGAATGTTACACTGATCTTCTCGATTATATCCACGAAAATTTCCTCCCTCTTCCTCCCCCCAGGTTCATTTGCTATTACAGATTTTGTGACAGCTGTCCCAGGCATTCTTTTTGATTGCTGAATTATTATTGTAGCCAATGATGGAAAATTGTTAGCCTAACAACCTTTCTGGTTGAACAATATAATAAGGCTCTAGAAAGCTATTTAAAGATACCATGAAAATGGCTGCTGGGCCAAGAGGTGGTAGATGTGCAGCATCAACTGTTATCGGTTCATTGAATATATAAGACTTCAATACTTCAGTGGATGTAGTTTGCACATAACCAAAATCCTGCCAGAAAGAGGATGTGGTAGGCAGTACTCAACATCAGCAAAAGGCTTCTGCCAAAACAGAATTGGTCTTTCAATCTTTCCAAGAGTCACAACAGCTGTACTTCAGGGGCCAACTTAGTATTATTGGTCTACTAAACATGCTGATTGGCTAATTGCATATATTTTCATGCCTCTTGCTGCTATTAAAAATTCAATATCAATGAAATATTCAAGAAGCTTCTATAAAGGGGTATACATAAACTGTATATCTAAAAAATGACAATAATGACAGTCAATTTTTCGAGGCATCCATATAATCAGGCACATGACAGTCCAAACAAAAAGGCCATAAATATGAGCAAAGCACAGTGCAACTAGATTGGAGCAGATACTTACAATAACTTCATCAAGCAACTCATACACAAGTACAAAATTCTTCCGCAATGAATCTTCGCTGAGAACCCCAAGGTAATCTTTGATTACTCTGGCAATCCTTTGCAAAAGCTCCAGCACCAAAGAAGGTGACACATTAACTCTTGTAGTTGCCACAAACAGCAATCCAGCTACCTTCACATGGAAGTAGTTTACACCGTCCACATTCTGTAGATTGGAAAAAGGATAACCAGATAAACACAAAGTTAAGCCAAGAACTAGTTAGGTGACAATTTGATGTTGTAAAAACACTGTAATAAAAGCGATAAGAACATATGACAGACAGACAATAACTCTCAAAATTTCAAGGAGAGCAAAAAGCATCAGAGAGACGATTTCATAATTACACAATTAACTTGCATAATTAAACTTTGTAGCTGGTGGCAGAATCAGGATCAACACATAAAGCTTCATTTGAAAAATAGCCGTTCTACAGAAATGTATTAACCAAGTAAGCCGGAAATTTTCATATTTTTTATTTTCAAGATTTTGTACCTTCTATTTTTCCTGCATTTAGAATTGTCAAAATGCACAAGCAAAAAGGAGTATTATACAGAGGGTTAGAGTACTGTCAGCTTCACTTTATTAAACAAAACGAACAAACACAGAGCCACAATTTTCAATAAGACAAGAAATGCCTACAAAGACAGGCGGTGCCTGTGCTTCCTCCTGCCCCTCCTCTTTCCAGAACTTCACTTTTCGAAAGAAAATCTCCGTGCTTCCCTTTTGAACTTCTCCACGATCTGAATCAATCGCAACGCATAAAGCTGCTTAAATACAAAAACTAAACAGGCAAAAAATCAAACCGCAAAAAGCTCTTCAAAATTTTTGAGTTGCATTTCCATGCACTCCGCATCTAAAATAAATCAATTGTGGTCACTTGAGGGAGAACTGCAAGATTATGAAATCAATATCCACCCCAATCACGTTAGCTACTCTGATTCCATCGAAGCCGTAGCCTTTCCAGGCAACGAATCAACATAAGAGCTGCAGTACTAGATCAAAATTCATGCAAGATCATAATAGAGCTATTAGCATATGAAATTGTTAGATTCTGCCAAATGATCACTGAATCGGTAGATTTGAGCTGGAAAGGCCAAGAGCTAAGTAAACGCAAGACCGCGCGACATAGAGAGTGGACGTTACAGTCACGGAAGACGATGCTGTCGCCTCGCTGCGAGAGGACGAAGAACTGAGAGATCATCGTTCGATCTTCCGGCCTTCAGCTTTCTTCTTCGTCTTCTCTGCAGAAACGTCAGCTCAGATTCGTGAGTTCTTCTCGTCGATTGCTTTTCCCGCATACAGATCATCCTGTTATTTCAATTTAACCCGGTATTTATCCACCTTCACGTTAACATCCCCCGCAATTACATATTATTGAAATCGCACCAAACGTTTCTGTTATTGTATTTTGATCCTTATATTTTACTCCCTCCGAAAAACTGCCCATTGCGAAATTGTCCACTCAGCCCAATTATGCCATCAACTACGGTAATCTGCAATGTCCATGAACGTCAAGATACATTTAACATAAGCTGAGATAGGCCCATAAATCTCCTTTTATAAAAAAAATTGGTGCAGCTTTAAATTTTGTGTTCTTTCACCCCGAACTTTGTTTGTTGAGATAACATCCAATTCTCGAACCTGCAGCATGACGAGCTCAAAAGGGCTGAAAGCCCCCATCAACGGAAAGGCGCCCTCCCGGGGCTTGAACCTGGAAGCTCTAGATGAACTCTCTTGTTATTATTCCCTACCTGTGTGGCTAATGCCCGTTGGCTCCCCATAGCTTGTTTGTTAAAGAAGGATTTCTCCTATTTTCTCAGTCAGCCCACAGGACGACAGACGGATGTAAAAGACACGGTCTTTTTATCCAATGGGATGGGACAGTTCCATGACAAATCCGACTTTGTCAGAGGGGAAGGTGAAGCTGGTGCTGTGATGAGAGATTCCTTCTAATGTTAAAACAGTAATCATGAGCCCCAAAATCTCAAAGGCTGCAAGATCAACTTCTGAAAATGGGACGGATGATGGGCATGTTAAAAATCGTCTGTCAAATAGAAAGTGACTTGCAGGCAAGAGATTGACCAACTTGATGATAAAAAAGAAGAGCCCTTCACGAGCCATGACATTCCCGGAGGTGTTGAATGTATGAAGTCCAGTGATCTCAATCTGGCAATCACATGCACATATAATGCATTGGCATCAATTTCAAACCTCCATTAGAATTCAAAAATAGAGGAATCGCCACAGGCACAGACAGCTAAGCTTCTTGCGATTACTAGATGAAGCTGCAGAAAAAAAAAAACACCCTCCCTCTCCATCTTGGCTGGTTCGAAGACCAAGACCAGATTAGTAGAAAAGATGCAAGCATTCTATTGTCAGTAATTCAAGCTTTCTTCACCATGAAGCTAAGTAGTCTTCTATTTCAGGAAGCATCCACATGGGAACAAAGCAATCACCATAACCGAATGTCATTGAACTTCCCTACCAGTTACCTAGCAGCAATTTCTTGATTTGGTACTCTATGGTAACAGATGAAGGCTCATATAAGTCTTGGTTAGCATTCTCAACACTGTCAATATTTTGCAATTTGAGGCATGGCATTGTTTTTGGAATTCCACAGGAAGGGACTGCACAGACTGCAAAGCTTCTCTCTACCACCAGTGTGTCAGAGTTAATTCCTTGATAATAAGATTAACAGAGGATAACAAGAGCTACAATGGTACACAATGAAGCTAAGTGGGACAAATCAGCCAAGAAAACAAACCTGAGCAGCCCTACAATCAATAAAAGACCAAAAGGAAGGAGAGTAACAAGAAATCAGACATCTCCCCCACTGTCGTTGCAAATTCTTGAGACTGACCAATTTCAGATTTTGCCTGTACCGTAAGTTGTAAAAGCTTGACTTATGGCTTCAAAAATCCCCAAAACCCTTCACCATGGCTGAATCTCGAACCCGAGCAAGCACTTCATCAGAACCGCATTTCAGCCTCTCAACTCTGACCCTCATACCCAAAATTATGAACAGCCAGCCAATCACGCATATTTCCTCGGACGCCCTCTCTTCTTCGGTCCATTCGGTCCCGGAGCTGGAGCTGCGGGACGTCTGGCTCCTGAACCACTGCCCGCTGTCTTCTTCTGTTTCTTGGCTGAGCCGCTCTTCTCTCTTGCTGCCGGTGTCTTTGGCACGACTTTTGGCTCGGTCTTTGTGACTACAAACCCGAGAGGGAAGGCCCCCCAGCAAAAATGGTACGCATCCTTCCCTGGCACCTGCGGCGGTGGCGAGGTGATGGAGACGCCGTGAAATGCCTTCTGACACTGCTGGCACCTCAGGCAGCAGTTCTCGTACATGCTGGGGTACTCGTGCAGGTAATAGCAGTACGGGCATGTGGTCCAGAAGGTGGACCTAGACCTCTCGCCGCCAGCATTTTCCCCCACGGCTGGCTCCTCGGGCGGCTGAGGGGGCGGCGTCGGAGGCCGATTATCCGTTTGCACCCGAGCAACCTCGGTGAATGCACCTCCGCTGGGACTGGTCCGCCGCACCGGCAGCTTCACCTGCTGCGTGACGGCAGGGGACAGATCAACCCTGGAGAAGAAACTGAGCTCCCGATCGAAAATATTCTTCTTGCTAGGGTCAGAGAGGACGGCCCAGGAGGCGGCGACGAACCGGAAAGCGTTATCGGCGAAGGGGAACCTGTTCTTGTCGGGGTGTAGGAGGAGGGCGAGGCGGCGGTACTGTCGCTTGATGAGCTCCTGGTCGTCGGTCCGGTGGTCGATCTGGAGGATGGCGTACCAGTCGTGGTGGTTGTTGACGCGGCGCTCGGCGGCGAGGAGGACGTCGATGACAGCGAGGATCTGGTCGGGGCCCTCGAGGAGAGGCTCGGTCTCCTGAGCCAAGAGGGCGAATTCCCTGGAGCCGTTGAGGTCATGGTTGAAGAGGAGCTTCTCGGCGACTCCGAGCAGCCGCTCCGCCTCGATTCGGCTCGGGTGCCCATCCATCCTCGCTCGGGGAGGAGAGATGGAGAGGGGATTGTTTGGGTAGAAAGAAAGAAAAAACTGGGTCAAATCAACTTTTTCTGGGAGTTCCCCCCAAAAGTAATTCCTTCATTTGTCGTGCATCCAATTTGGAGATGATTTCATTTAGGAGATAATATTTCATTTATTTACATTATCTTATTTATATTAATAATATTTATTTTTAACAAATAATATAATATTTTTCTACCTATCTAATTATTAATTAATTTACAAAAAAAAATTCTCATTTGATTCTTACCTATTGAAGTTGTGTGTTAAATTTCTCTGGACTAGACCCTGAACAGCAAGCCCAACACAATCATTGGTCGAGCCAAACCCACCTCGACCTTCCCTCGAGGTCAAGCTCGGCCAAGCCTTGGGCCAGCCGATTGCGACTGGGACTCGACCTCGAACTCTCAATCTCGAGTCGAATGCGGTACCACCAAATCAGTCCAGTCTTTGTCGCCGTTGGGGAGGAAGAAGCCTGGAAAGGTCAAGTTTTGGGCCTCGAGATGGGCTTACAGAATGGGCCCAGGGACATGGGCCTCAAGCTTCCGGTTCCTTAAGCGGTTCTCGGTTGGGCCTACGAGGTTGCACCTCACGCTCGCAATCTTCGTGTTGGCTGCGGTACAAATACATGTATTTTACAATATCATTGGCTAACATTAAAAAAAATAAAAAAATGGGGGGAAAATAAAATATGGAAAATGATGTTCGGGAGTTTATGGTTTCCAGAAAAAGGGTAATAGAAAATTCTATAAATGGACATGGGAATGGCAACGGTTTACTGAGAATGGGGGGGCATTACGGTACAATTCCACGTGGGGGATGAGTCAGCCTTGTTCTAAATTTAGTAAAAAGCAATCTTGGGATTGAGACAGCGTGCGACGAATCAGTTTCAGAAACAGCACAAAAATGCTTCTTCATCCCTTCCTATTTTCGTATATCGTAACCTGACAATTTTTTTACAGATAAAATTCAGTGTAACAGTCGACTGTCTCGCTCGTAAAATTCATTCGGTTGATGGATTGATAGTTGATCGTAGAGCTCTTTACAACCGGCTGCGAGGTTATCGTTTTTCTCATCGAATAACTTGCTTTTTGGACTTGTCAAGATTTGACGACTTAAGTGCATTGGCCATGTAACTTTCTCTTTTTAGCTCGTCGAGGATACGGTACTGAGATAATGAGGGACATGTGATGTCTACTTAATCATGTAATTCAAATAAAAATTCCGACGCTCGCACAGTTTATATATTACTGATGGCATGTATTGCTATCTGTACCGGACAATGTACATTATTAAGTTGAAAAGTGGAGTTAGCAGTACATTTTTACGATAGTTTTGCCTAACAAGATTGCATTTCTTCAAACTACATTTACACAAAAAAAAAATCCGACATATGGTCCGATAATATTGTTTAGATTTGGCACTCTCGAGGGGACGCCCTGCTGGTATGATATTGTGAGTCACATACCTCCCAAATTTAACCCCTAGCAAGCGCAATTCACTCGAGGATAGGGGCCTTATAGCTCTCGAGCCTGTAAGATTCTTCTGACTTATCGACACGCATGGTTTACGAGCTATTGCATGTGCCCCAATGAGGAAGTGTTGCAACCCCCACTAGTCAAGTCCGGAATGCGTCTAGATACCTCGGTTATAAAAAAAATGTAGAGATATAAAAGGGCATCGTTGCTTGGCGGAATGCATGCCAAAATACAAGCAGGTTCGACATAGTAATACTACTATTAACTTGAGCAGAAGGAATTTGATATTTCATTCTTATCAGCGAAATTTCAGATATCTCTTTCCCCTTTTCTTTTTAATTCCATCTAAGGTGCACTGTTCTCCTATGAAAAAAAAGTTCTTACCATGTTGCAAGTGATAAGAAATGTCTTATGTGGTCGATATCGTTCTCAATTTAGAATTAAGAGATTTGTAGATTCGGTTATCATTAAAAAAAATTGAATATTGGGGTATGTAATATCCCGCAATAAATTATGCAATTTAGTCGTGATTAAGAACTCGGCAGACAACATGCAGAATGACAAGTTCAGGGTTCGGCTCTCCTGATAGCTAGTATCTGGGGTTTAATGATAAGCTCAAAACTGTATAATACACCGTCCGATGAATTAGTCAGTCGGTACAATACCGAATACCATCATATATATATATATATATATAAACAACAACAACTCCATTCATAACCTTTTTTCCTTTTACTATTTCTAGCAACGGGTGGCGAATGAGAATAGAATTGCTTTGGCAGTTTTGAAGAAATTAAGGAACTGTGGTGGTTGGTTTGTTTGTTTTCTTCTTCCTCGGGGCAAGCTGAGAACTTTGTCTTTTTGCCGGGGTCCCACTCTCCACTGGTTCCGGCAACCAGATGCCAGCCAGTCATTCATATCATAGCATCAGATTCCTAGTTCTTCCGAGTAGGGTCAAGTGCCGATTGTCTCTGGACGAAGAAGTTTTCCCGATTAAAATAATCAATTCATGATGTTCTTTAATGTTAGTTCCAGTTAGCCTCATACTCATCATTACTTTATCCTTCCCACAACCCTGATGGGAAATGTTTTCTTTTATAGTCCATTTTTTCGGTATATAATAAAGAATCAATCAGATCACCTTGATCAGTAATAATTACAGCAGCTGCTACGACGATTAACGTCGATTTGTTCACTTGTCGTATTTTAATTAGTATTTTCTCACATCACGTGATAATATAACTATTGTCAATCCGTCCCGGCGCAACGAAGCATGTCACGTTGATCTCGAGCAACATATTTGATGCTTATTCAGGGAAAAAAATAAAAATTGGAAAGAAGAAAAATCTTGTAAATTGAGGATGCTTCGGGAAACTGGTCCCTTATATGAAAATAAGAGGTTTTCGATTTATTTCTCATTAATCGTACTCCCTCCAGCAATTTATTTTCCTATACGAAACGAAACGAAACGAATTTATTATATAAATTACATGCTGACACGTGTCACTAGTAAAAAATTCCTCCACTTTTCAAAAGCGAAAACTATGGAAAAAAAACTCTCTCTTCCACGTGAAACAAGGCCCCCACGCCTGTGAGGATTAGCCCGACTAGTAACTAAGGGTCACTTTACTTCCCAGGTTAAGGGTTCGATCTCTCGAGAGCACAAGTCCGTCGGGATTTATCAGACTTTACCTGGCACACATGGTTTACGGGTTATTACGTGTGCTCCGAGGAAGAGGTGTCGTGACCACCGTTAGTCACTGTTGGAAGACGCTTGGATATCTCGATTATGTATTAAAAAAAAAAAAGAAAAGAAATAGGGCCCCCATGTTTCTCTAGCAAGCTCATTCAAATCTGAATCCTGTCCCGTCGGTTCGGCCGCGCTAGTGAGCTTCTCCGGTCCATGCTCTCGGGGGTCCGCTCTCGGGGGTCCGCCTTGATTGTCCGATCAACTTTCTATCCGTGAGATCTATCTGCATCGCGAAATGTTGATCGTAGGGCCGTATTCAAATCATATACCGGACAGTTAATAAATGCATATATAAGAAGAATTATGTATTGCAATCTACATGAACCGATCTAGAAACCTCAGTCGAGAGGAGCAAAACTCAATAAAAGAGTAAGATGGAGAGTTCAATGATTGTTAAAATAAGATAATTTAATAAAAATAAATAAAATTTATGTAATAATTCATAAATTCTCCCCATGCACCATCTTAAATATATCACTGGCCACTCAGAAATTACATTTTTAGGTGAATATTTGGTATAACCCTCTTTATAAATCCTGTGAAAAGAAGAGGGGAGGGACAAAAGAGAGTGCAATTTTAATCCAACGGTCTAGACCAAATACTTTTTGATCTGATGGTTATTTGTTATTGAAAGGGCTCCGTCAATCATCAATTGAGGGCATTCTTGGGATTTAATGCAGTAACATTCATATAAAATAAGATATTTTAGATTCAATTCTCGTATTTTATGGGACCCTCTTACTCCTCTTGCATTCCCGTCTTAAATTCATGATTCTCACTTATAATTTAAAGGAAAAATATTAGTTATGGTAATCAAATTTTTAAACTATATTCATATTTAATCTAAACATCTTTTTTCCAATTTTTAACATTTTAAGTATTGTTCAGCTTCACCCATTTATATTATTTTTAATATTATAAAAATGAATATATTTGAAAGATTGATGGGTGAAATTAATTCAAAAAAATTTAAGTTAAATACGAATATAATTCAGAGGATAAAACTCAATTTCTTTCCTTAATTAAAAAAAAAGGGTCTAGCCAGGTGGAAGATAAGGGACACAGGACACCAAGAGGGGTTGGGCCGAGTGGTAAGCAGCTCGGTGCCGCTTAAGGAGGTCTCAGGTTCGAGACCTCACGTACGCAGACACCCCTCTTGGGAGCCTCACCCGCCATTGCCAGGCGTGCGACCCGGGGCGACCAACGGATTAGTCAAGTATGGTTGGCTGAAAGATGCCATCTCACCGCTGGTGGGGCCTGCTTGGATACCGTGGCTGGCGACCAAAAAAAAAAAAAAAAAAAAAAAAAAAAAGATAAGGGACACAGGACTGTGGAGGGCCCCATCCTGTCCGCCTTGACCGCGAGCCTGAGCCGTCCGTACAAGGGATAGGGAAGGGACAGTGAAGCTCATAATCTCGTTGCGATATTTCGCGATAAATTGAGCGTATCGCCTGGACCGGATAGCGTCGCCGGTGAAGTGACCGCGGCAGGCTGGGGGCCGGGCCCGCTGCCGACCGTACGGAACGAGGATCGTCCACAGGTTTAAATTATCAACACAGTATTCTATTTTTAACAGGCAAGCGAAGAAGAATATTGAAATCATTTTTCATATATATATATATATATATATTTTTTTTTTTTTTTGTATTGTCCTTTTCTATATTGAATTGGAGAATTTTCTTCTTCCAGGTATTTTTCTCGTGCAAGAAAAGGGTAAATAGAACTTTTATTTTTCAATACAACCTTTCAAGCTCAGGTATATATAATATAACAAATGCACTTGTACCAGATGTTTTGATGTATGAATTCGAATTCGAGACCTTCAACTCACTGAATTACATGAAAATAAATCTTAAATTATTAAATATTCATTAATTTTAATATATAAGAATTGATACATCTAATATATAAATAATACTTGTTTTTTCAATTACTGGAGGCTTTCATTCAATGCCCAAGGAACCCTAGCCTCAGTATATCGTATAATAGTAGTACGTATACGATATTATAAATTAATAATATTTTATCATCTTAAGGCTTTTTTACAAAGTTCTAAATTAAAACAATATACCAAGGGGGGTTGGGTCGAGTGGTAAGCAGCTCGGTACCGCTTAAGGAGGTCTCGAGTTCGAGACCTCACGTACGCAGACACCCCCCTTGGGAGCCTCACCCGCCATTGCCAGGCGTGCGACCCGGGGCGACCAACGGATTAGTCAAGTATGGTTGGCTGAAAGATGCCATCTCACCGCTGGTGGGACCTGCTTGGATACCGTGGCTGGCGACCAAAAAAAAAATTAAAACAATATTTATAAAAATAATTAATCTTTATTAATTTATAGTATCGAATAGTACACGTGACAAGACATTGTCCTCAAGAAAGGGCTACGCATCACCGCTCAGACAGACTCAGATATTTCCTTCCTTTTTTGGGCAAAAAAGTTCAGGAAGCTGAGGTGAGAAGGTGAGAAATTCTTCTACGGTTCAAAATCAAAATTTAAAATTTTTTTAAATAATTTTATCTCATTTTATTTAATTGTATTAATGAAAAATATTATTAAAACTTATTATATGAACGGAAGAGTCATAATTAATCGAGTAATTATCATATTTAATATTAAATAGAGTAATGTTATTTCTAATTTGTTACATTGACCTGAGGTAAGTCTATTTAATGTTTTCAGTTATAAAACCCGTAAGATATACATATATTTAAAAGCGAGAATTAAAATAAAATATGTGAATTAATCTGATACTTTTTATAAAAATTTCGATCCGATCGTAAATTAGTTTCGATATGTATTTTGATTGATGCGATGTTACTGTGTGGTAGAATAAAAAAATATGTGCAGGGAGGGAGGGAGGGAGAGCTCCGGTATAGCATAAAAGGTAAGGGGAAGACCTTTCCTTTCTTGATCAAGCAAGCCCACCCACTTTTCCCTTCTCTCTCCACTCTCGACATCTCTCTCTCCTCTCTGGATTTGTGGTGCATTTTCTGTAGCCAGTGCTTTGATCTGTAAATCTCCACAGCTCCAAGAAGATCTCAGAGGTAAAAGAAGGGGAAGGAGAAGAAGAATATCTGATTTCAAAGCTTTTCAAACTCGTAAACAGCATTCGCTCAGTGGGGTTTCTTCCCTTTCTGGGTTCAGATCTCTTAATCTCAGTGGATCTGAGCATGAAATTGGAGGAGTCTTATATTAATCTTCTAGGGTTTCTCTCTCTCTCTCTCTCTCTCTCTCCTCTCTCTCACTCCATCTTGCTGTACAGTTACTTTCACAAGTGTCCAATCTTTAGAAAGCCGTTTGGTTTACACTTGTGCTTTTTATTCTTTTGGGTAGTGATGAGTTTGGTCTTTGCTTTGAGGTGTTCTGGGTCTCAGGGGTTGATCAGTTCTCATCGCCGAGGCCATGGCGAGGGAGAAGATTAAGATAAGGAAGATCGACAATGTGACGGCGAGGCAGGTGACGTTCTCGAAGCGGAGGAGAGGGCTGTTCAAGAAGGCGAGCGAGCTCTCGGTTCTGTGCGATGCCGAGATCGCCGTCATCATCTTCTCGGCTACCGGCAAGCTCTTCGAGTTCTCCAACTCCAGGTACTTCATCTGCTGCTATCATCATCATCTTCACCTCTGCTAGCTAGTTCCTTATTCTCCCTCTTCGTAATTAATTTACAATCTCCAAAATTTATAGAAGGAAGGGAGCGAGACAGCTAACGGTCCCATCGAGCAATTCCAGTGATGGAAGAATGTTAAATTGCCTGAGCAATTGTGACAAATATTTCATATACGTTTATATGTATATATGCATATACATACACTGTTAAGCATACATATGCAAAGATCGAGTTACAGATTATTTAGAGAGAAGAAAGCCCCATGAAATAAAATGTTTGGGAAGGTTTCGAAGAAATCAAAGTCCTGGAGAGACACCTATAACTCAAGCCCGTTGAAATGATGCCGATCCAAACACATAGCTATGTGCCATGTTGTTCTTTCATTGGAAAAAAAGTGAGTGCAACGGTAGTAATGATAATCTTACCAAACCGGTACAGCAAATTTACATTTTCATATTAAACTGCGAATGTAATAAACCATGTGAACAATCGCTATGTACCGGGTCATATGTGGGAAATGATGGAGAGGAGAAGGGGGGGAGTGAGAGAGAGAGAAACCTCGTATTTCGGACAAATTAATAATTTCCAAGTTCATCTTCTGGTTGGTTCCTGCTTCTGGCTCAGACTTCCAGGAAGCTTGTTAGGTTCATCATGCAATACCATCGAATCCTTTCCATGCTCCGTAACCTCACATGTCCATTTTCTTTCGAGGTCCCATGTTGAGCTTTTTGGTTTTCCTAAGACATGGAAAGCTTCGAATCGTGGTTAGGGCAAACTGGCTGCTGCCATTATAGCAAGACCGAATCCTAGTGTTACAGAAACATGAGAAGCTTTCCATGGAGGTGCTGGGCATGGCATCCTTATCTTATGCATAGTAGTATCGTTAGCAATACCTTTGAATCCTTAGGAGAGTAGCAGGAGTGTTACATACTGTACAAAATCGAATTTTTCCAAGGAAAGCTAATTGGAAGCTTTTGTGTATGTTGTTCCCTGTTCGAGGACGGGTGAGATTTCGTGGATGATATCGTGCGCTTCTTGGATTTTCGTACGTGCTTATTATTAAACAAGTTTCGGAAGCCTTTTTGTGACTGATCAATTCTAACGTTTGGTTAATTCGCATTCATATGTTCTTTTTTTTTTTCTCCCTGTATGCCGAAACATGTTCGGACATCAATTGGCATACCATGTCGGGAAATTTGAACTACGACATGAATGTCCTCTTGCTTGCCCCATGTTTTCTGTGATTTCTACAATCAAGCATCTGGTGCATCCCTGTGTTTAGTGTCTCAAAATCATCAATTAATCTATGATACGTCCACGCGATCCTCTTCTGTCTTGTATGTAACAATGCGAAATTGATTAATTAAATCAAATTATTTTAGGGTTAATGTTTTTCCTGTTTAGGTTTTATAATAAATTCCCAAACACATTTGGCTTAATTTAATTGATTGGTGTCATTACGTAAAATATTGTTACGTGGTGATACTGTTATATACAAGAGTCTCTGCAAGTTAAATGAATTTTACCTTGTGCGTTCTGTTGATAATTCTTGATTCAGGCAGTGCATCAGTTCTAAGGTAACGTTTAGTAGGAAGGAGTGGAATGAACTGAAATGGATTTTTACTCT
The DNA here is from genome assembly GCA_037672795.1 of Lagerstroemia speciosa. Taxonomy (NCBI): domain Eukaryota; kingdom Viridiplantae; phylum Streptophyta; class Magnoliopsida; order Myrtales; family Lythraceae; genus Lagerstroemia; species Lagerstroemia speciosa. The sequence continues at coordinate 4,977,889 of CM075294.1, read as the reverse complement.
TTCATGTTAGTGTTTTTCATGTGATTCTGTTATTAAAAATTGATGTGTGCTCTCTATTATCATGAAATTTTTTAACTAAAAAATGATGAAATGAACATTCTTTTAAAAAATTTCACTCTCTTATCAAATTTATGTCTAGTTCATTCCTTCTCATCTTTACAATTAACACAAGAACTTACAGATCGTCTTAATATTGTTGCATGTTACTTTATAAAACCCATTTCGTTCCAATCCTTTCCATCCTGTCGTACCAAGTGTAATTTAAGTAGGCTACGGGGTGTTTAGCTCGAACACTGTTAGATCAATGGAGAAGTTTCAATTGCAGTAAAATTTTCTTACACTGTAAAATGAGATGTGAGATATCGTTCTGTTCTGTAAAACAGAAAGTTGGTTGTAATATTTAGTGAGCATGGATAAAACGGTTGGAAAATTAGTTGTTTATGATATTTTGACGCATTTTGAACATAGAAACTTTACGAATATTTAAAGTCGTAAAATCCCGTATTATAATGAATTTTATGCAGAGTATTAAAATCCGTGCGTGTGAAATTTGTTATGTTTGTAAGATTACAGTAGTATGTAAACTTTATGTCAGAACAAACACAACATAGATTAACAAATCGTGTGTCTAGATGTGTGTGTGGTTTTTCTGGGTATAGACATTCTAGGGCTTTGCAATTTGGTATTGAATTTCTGCTCGAGGCGGGTATGTTTAGATCGGAGAACAGATCGCGATTCCAATTTCAGTTCCGCAGTACTATTTTCACGAATCAAACACCCCCTTAGGTTATCACTTTTCCCGGGAAATGATGGCTACGAGTCTCTCGTGGCACTCGACTTCATGCGATAACGTGTAAATTCGAAGAACATCGACTCCTGCAGTCGTCATCTGTAGCACACTGAATGATGCTATATACCTGCACTGCAGCATGATGGATACGCTCGAACGGTATAGGATCCACCACTACAACATCGAGCATATGGACGCCCCGCTGCTCGAGCTGCAGGTGCCTCCTCCTCCTCCTCCCGGTTTTCCTTCTTTAATACACACAGACGCATTTCGGGAATTTTTGTTCTTTCTAATGTGGGTATGTATGCTGCAGCTGGAGAACAGCAACCATATCAGATTAAGCAAGGAAGTTGCAGAGAAGACCCACCAGCTGAGGTATCCATCGATCACTTTGATACGATCGATATAAACACACACACACACGAGCACACACTTCCCCGTGTTTGTGTGGTCACGGAACAATGTTAGGTTTCTGATCCAAATGCCGATCGACTTGCTTGCCTTCGATTTTAGGTTTAGGTTAAGCTTTTCTCATAGTACTGCACGCAGTCTAGGCTGTAGACATATATCTCAACACCTGTGTTAGATTTTTGAGTGCGTGAATGAATAAGCCGAGCTTTGAGTACTTAAATTAGCATCGAATTATAAATCGACAGGCAAATGAGGGGTGAGGATCTTCAGGGAATGAACTTGGAAGAATTGAAGCAGCTCGAGAAAATGCTCGAAACCGGCCTTTCCCGCGTGCTTCGGACCAAGGTAAAATATTTCTTATTTCTTTTATCTTTTAGATTGCCATTTTTTCGAAGAAAGATGTGTACATCAGATCTGAAATTGGTGCATCTGATTATCTTCCTTTTTCAGGAAGAAAGGATCATGACGGAGATTGCGGAGCTCGAAAAAAAGGTTCGTTGTTGCAGTATCTCCTTACTGTTCTCGCATATAATCGAAAATAGTTTCACATAATTAATTTTTATGTTCGAGAAATTAAATATCCTATCGTGATTAATTCTCACTTGACGCATTTATTCGGGATTGCAGGGAGCCGAGCTGACCGAAGAAAACAAAGTGCTAAAACACCAAGTAACAAGTCCTCCAGTTTAATTTATTTATTTATCTTTTTGTAATTAGAAATCTCATCTGTAACCCTAAAAAGTATACATACTAGGGTTCATCCCATAGAACCAACCTGCAAAAATCTACCAAAACCTAAGCAAAATCTGAACAACTTTAGGGGAAAAAAAAGGTATTATTATTTATATATTTTTTATTTTTCGGTAGGTATAGACAGCTGAGAAATTCTTGCGTGAGTTCAGCTCCTTTTTGTGTCGACCTGTTTCCTTTTCCTCGACCGATAGAGCTCTGCAGTGCAATCTTGGCTTCCTCTCAAGTCTCGATTCTTCCTAATATTAGCAGCAACACTAGCCATGGAATCTTTCTTGATCTGTAAGGGTAGAACGTACCTCAAAACCTCGACACGAGAATCTTTGTTTGCGATTCCGAGTGCAGCAAGGAGATGTATGAAAATCATTATCAGTTATGGCTCTAGATGCTGCTGTAGTCTGGGCATGAGCATGTAAGGTCTATTGCTGTTTGCTATTGCAGGTTGAATTGTATTCTAAAGGAAAACTGCTTGCTCTGGGGGAATCGGATAATGCTGCCGGGGCTCCGGAGGAAGGCGTGCTGTCGTCGGCGGAGTCCGCCACCAATGTCTGCAGCTGTAGCTCGGGGCCCCCACCGGATGATGAAGGCTCCGATATCTCCCTCAAATTAGGGTACGTTAGCTAGCTCGTATCGAATCACCGAAAAAGAGATGATATTTTTGACCCGGTACGGTGAAAATGATCGGAAGAAAGATGAATAGCATAGTAATCGATGTATTGGTTGTGTTTGCAGGCTTCCCTTCTGATGGATCATTCTCGACCGTGGTTGTTACGTGCCGACAGCTCCGGTCGTTTCGGAGCCCTTCTGTCTGGTCTCTGCGACACAGGATGCATGATATCAGCTTCTGGGATTAGTTTAATGGAAAACCTAACCGTGATGCTTAAGAGCGTGTGTTACTGTCTCCAACCTTAAAAAACCCGTTCTCTCTGTTGCCAAAGGGGTTTGTGTGAAGAGGCGCGTACATACATATTTATATATATATAATGTGTATCTCGAGTTCAGCCAGCCTATTCCATTAATAATTCATCTGCAGATTGAGCTGAAGTCTAGCAAGGCTGGGCTAGTTGGGTCGAAAACCGGCTCGGGATCGAGATTGGTTGAAAATAAAACCTTTTACCCTGCCTTTGGTCAGGTTAGGTCATGTCGGTTGCTGGCCACAAATCAGCCATCCAAGTGCCGGCCCCGTTCGTGATCTCAGAAAAGTTGAACTTTACAGCATGGACAGTATGGCAAGTTGCACCACCCATTAAGATTTTGAAATGCTGTTTCACAAATTATAGGGTTCTTCTCTCATTCTGTCGCACTGAACATGACAATATGGAAATAAGATCAGCTTGGGAAGAACGGAATGATCGATCCCTGATCTTCGGCTCTGGATCTTCTGATCCCAGGTAACTCGGCAATAACCACTCAACCATCACCACTTCCATTCTTGACTTGAGCTGTTTACCGCCGAGGACTTCCAGAAAAGGGACCAGGGCCATTGCTGCTGCTGCTCCTCGCCAACGAGAAGACCGCTTTGGCCACCTGAGTCTAAATGTAGATCAGTTACTAGACCCTCCGCCAGATGTCGAACCTCGCTGCAGCTCTAGCGGACTTAGTTTTCATGTACGAGTACGACGCTGTCCGGGAACCTCCCACCAAAGCCTTCCCTCCATTTCTGCTGGGATTTTCTGCGGGGGGGGGGGGGTGGGGGGGGGGGGTGGGGGGGGGGGGGGGGGGGGGGGAGGTCGGCCGCAAACTTGGAGCCACGAGCAATGCGAGGGATCAGGCTCGATCATCCTCATGGGAAGCAGTGTAAGAATTCCTCGAAGAGGTGAGAGGAAGACGGAGGTCTCCATTGAAGTGGCGGCACGGCACGGCACTGGACAAAGTTGAAGGGAGAGAGTGAAAGAAAGAAATATTGGGGGTTTCTACATTGCCGGAGGATATTTCACTTATTACCCTTAATTTTTAATTCATTCCATAAGCACCCTCACGTTTTAGATTATTCCATTTTGCACCCTAACGTTTCCACCTTCCCATTTTTTCCGTGTTTCTTCCTGTACCCCACATTATACCAAGCTCCCATCACACTACGGGAATGCAGGGTAGCATCATGAGGTTGCAGATGATTCGGTTTTGCATATATACCAATACGAGCTAGTGATCGTTCACATTGGTTATCCCATGTGTAATTGAGCCCGGATGGTCCCGGGTCGCTGAATTATCGTGTTACAAACTCAGGGAACGATTGGTAACAACAGCTTTAATCCATAACATCATTTCTCAGGCTGACTTACTTTACAAGTCCCAAGTCCCATACAAGCATCAGGGTTGCAAACAGAAGAATTTACCACAAAGGAAATGAAGCCATTTGCCAAACTAACCCTAATCTTCCTAAAGCTCGGTCCTTTCTGCTTCTGCTGCTGCTCAGCTTATAACCTGAAGTTCTGCACCCTCCTTATCTACCGCCAACCCCAGCGAGTCCTCCGCAAGCTTCCCATCTACACTTGCTTTCTTGGGTATCTCCTCGGCTGCAGGTTGAGTGTCAACTACCATGGTATCCGAACATACAGTTGTTTTAACACGATCAAGATTCTCGCCCTCTTTAGCCTCTTCGATGTTTACTTGCTCTCGGGGTTCGGCATGTGTTTGCAGAGCAGTACAACGATCAACTTTTGGACTCGTTGCATTATCAGAAACACGAGGGCCACCCTCCTGGGACTGCTCATTGGGCACATTACGAGGCTCAGAGGACTTTATTTCTTCCGTGCATTTAGCTTCTTGTTCAGACGCAGGTTTGGTGGATTCAACTGGGTTAGCATCGCCTTGCTGAGTAGCAGTAGCTGGACTGCTCCGAACCGTATCTGTGGTTGGTTTCAGCGAAACCCTGCGCATAGCACCAGATGCGGCAGCAGCTTGGCTTGAAAGTGCAGGACTTGATAGCCCGGTCCGGATATGGTGTACGTTGGGAAAAGCCCCTGAAATGGCAGAAGCTCCAGAAATGGTGCGTTTAATTACGGAGCCGCCTCCTGAAGGAATTATATGGACGGTTTTCTTCGCCTGGGCAGCTTTCATAAGTGATGCTGCATCTGATGGGGTGGCAATGCGAGCTCCCGCAGCTACAGCAGCTGCTTTTATTCCCATAGAGTCGGGATCGGTGTCAGGCTTTGATGGGGATCTTCTGATGGACACAACAGATTTCACCATTGTGTTGGACTCCACCACCGGAGATGGTACGGGAGGCATTAGAGCTGGTTGGGATTGATTTTGAGCTTGTTTATTACCAATACCTGAAAATTAAACAAGGATCGTCAGAAGTTATATAACTCTGCCAACCAATGAGATACGCATCCAAGCACTGAAAATGCAAAATATACACTACAACAATGTGGAATCGAATATTCTTGAAAATATTCAAAAATATGAAATTTGTCCTTGTTGTGGATAATAATGGTAAGATCAACATTCTCTGTTAATGTGAACAAATGAGATAATGAAATTATGCAGAGAAGTTTAATCCCACTTTATTTAAACCAGTTGCTGAATGATCTTTTGCTTGCTTATTTCAGCTATGCGGAAACAAGCACGAGTTATGAGAGTGACCTTTAAGCTTTCTCCAAACAGGTCTTTATCTACTAAATCTTCTGGAAGAGAGAACAATTTACACGATCTTAAACCAAATCATTTTTTTTGGGATCAACAAATGACCAGGAGAAAGCTAACATAAATGACAGCACAATCAACATCACCCATAAAGCAATGAATGATATTGGGAATGAAAACTCAAGAACCTGATGTCAGATTTTTCCCCGGCCTGTCAAGTGCTAGTGACATAGCATGACGAGCTGCTAACTGGGCTTCAGAAAGTTTCGTACCAGCCAAAGTTCCGCCTGCCATGTTCAAGTTTTTGTGTCTCTTCCTGATGATGGCCCACCTCTGCAATCACCAAAATAATTAATAAGATATAGTATGATATAAACGAGAAAAAATAGTAGAAAAGAAATCCTTGGGGTTAAAAAAACAATGGGGCTGGACATCAGACATCAGAAGAAACATAAACTAAGTCTTGAAATGGCAAGCAAAACAATGCTAAACGCATGGAGAAAAGGTCCAAGGAGCTCAGAAAATAGCTGCTTGAAGATTTACAAACATGAACACGACTCTGTAGACTGTCTTTGAGGGAGAAGATGAAACAAATTGAAAACAGAAGAATCACTAGCTACAAGCAGGTATATTGCTAACAATTCCCAAAGCCTATAGTAATGAATATATGTACATCAAATGACTAATCCAAGAGTTGCAATTGGAGAAATATATCATAGGAGGGGGCGGATTTCCATGTGTCATAGGCCCTGGTCCTTTCAAGAGCTTTACCAAGAAAAGCATCCGTATAGAATAATAACTACCATAATTTATTTAAGTGAAGGGGAAAAAATGGTGGCATAAAGTGTCCCAAATATGTGGTAAAGTCAAAGTGAGTTTCCTTCAGCATCTAACCTCTCTTCTGTCCATATAAACAACCATTACTTTAATCATCAATAGAATCAACACTGATTAAAGAACCTAATGCACAAAGTAAAATAAATGCAGTGCAGCCACAACCTGAGATAACTGTGAAGCAGTTCTATCTCCCTTGAAATCTCCTTTCAATATGTTTGCCCAGTTTCCTTCACCACATTTTTCGACAGCAGCGATAAGTTCCAAGTCTTCAGCCTTGGACCATGGTTTTCTCTTCTTTTTTTGAGGCAAGGTACCATCCAGAAACCCAGAAGAAGTTACAGAAGGCAGCGGTTGCTTTTGAACAGAAACTGGGACAGTAATGTCTGTGCCATGCAGCACTGAAGGTGTTTGTAAACTTTCTGCACGTCCTTTTATTGTTTGGGCATTAGAACCATTTACAGTTGAGGGAGCCTCAAGCGTCAAGTTATTTGGGCCAGCAGAGTCACTTGGTAAACCAGAGGCGACTAGAACCTAACAAGACAACATTGTTGAATGAGAAATGGGCTGCCTGTAAGGGGAAGAAACCACGGAAAGACAGCTTTCACAAACAATCCAACAATCTAAAACTGAAAGATAATGGGCTACCAAACCATTATGCACACATAGCAAGCTAGTTAGTACATGATAAAAGCCCCAACTTAGTGATGCTTGGTCATTATTTATAAAAAAAAAATGAAACGTCAAGATCAACAGAGAAAATTTCCCCCACATACACTTATCAGAAGGTATAAGTACCATTTATCACGGAGAACGTAGCATAATTTAGATTCAAGAATTCCAGAGAATTTGCCCACAATAGGTCCTTGAAGTACCACTTTGAATAGTTCATGATTCATGAACAGGTTTGCTTCTTAGAGAAAATCTCGAAAGAATGTGGAAAACTAGACTCTATTTGATGTATTCATATAGAACCTTCAAACAAACTATTCCAGAAAACAGAAGGGTGCAATCTAAAATACCCTGACACAGGCTGCAGCCTCAGCCGAAGATTCATGATTGACAGCAGGAGTAGCTTCTAATTCGAACTCTAGATCACTATTGTCATCCTGCAAAAAATTAGCAGCTATCTTGAAAAACTGGAAGACATTATTGGAAATGTTTATAGAGATGCCCAAAAGATGAAGCAGATTAGTAGAGGACAATAGAACTGTTCAGAATAGGCATCAAAGCACATTACTATAGCTACCCAGATGACGGCAGGCAGAGTATGGACTTTTTTTTCAGTACTAAACCTACTACAAACAAATAATGTAGAAAATATTAAGTACCAGAAGAATAGCAATTACAGTTTTAAATCATCCCATAATCCAAAAAGCTTGCAGCTGCAATTCGAGTATGTACTCGTGCATCGCATCAGTTTTATCCTTTCTAATATAGTGATTTTACCCCTTCGGCATTGTACCTTATAAAACATAATAATGTCACATTTAAGCAGCGCCTCATAAAGAAAATAAGTTCTTGGCATAATCTACTGTTCACATGATATCAAAATTCATTTTTTGGTTTCGTTACTTCATTTCACTCAGTTACTATTTCATACCTAGAGTGTGAAAAAGACCTTGTAAGCCTATTAACGTAGCCGACTATAAACTGCAGTGTCTGCTTCATTTACAAAGGTTCCCCAAGAAAAGGTTTCTTCACCAAGGTTCACAGATATTACTCTTACTACATAATAGAGGATGCCTATCTAGCAAACAGTTAGGTCCCAAACTTTTCCCGTTCGCCCTTCAAACATGGTGTACGAATAACAGAACTTTATCTTGTTAGTGAGTTTCTTAGGGTTTGAAAACAAACAAGACGCTCAGCGTCATTTAAACCCCTTGCTCATTCAAGCATGAAATAAACATGCAAATATCAATACAGGTTCCAAAAACTCGAAAGCGGCAAGATTCGAACTAACAAGAGGCTCAGCGTTGTCTTCCAATTTGTCAAGCAGGGCATGGCGGTAAGCCAAGTGGCGCCACAACATCTGATACTCCCTCGCGTTAGAGATTCCGGTCGAAGTCTTCTTCACCAACCCCTCCCAACTGATCTTCACGCCCGGAAAATTGGCCACTTCCTGCAGCAACGTCAGCACCGTGGTCGCTGAATACCTGAAAAACCAAATTAAAATCCCAAATTACTAACTCCAAAACACGCAGCAATAGCAGAAAAACGCCATGGAAATAGAAGCTAGGGGTGGAATGAAACCTCTGCAGGAGTGTGGAGACATCCTCTTCACCAATGGAAGCCTTGCTCCGCTGCTCCTTGGCTTCAAAATCAGTCATTATCACAAGCAGCACTGGAATTGCATACGGCGACAGTGAAGAAGAAAGATAGCAGAGAGTTTCAGAGACAGTCCCAAGTCTCAACAGAATCGAATCGCAGAGATTGAGAACGGGAGAGAGACAAGAGTAAGATAGAGAGAGAGAGGCGTTGGGTTGAAGAGCGTGAAGACACGCGCCTCCGCGAGAGACGGAGGTGACGGAGAAATCAGGAGCCGGAACAAGGAATTTTGGGCGACGTGGCGGCGACACGGCGGGTAGTTTACTTATCCCCCTCGAGTTCTTCAAATAATTTCGAATCAGCCCTCGAAGCTCTTCACTGTCTCAATTTAGTCCTTACCATTCGAGTACGGACGGCAACGCGCGCTGGAGCCTCAGCGTGAATATGCAAGTCTTTTGCTAGAGCAAGGAGAGATGTTATAGGATCGATTACACAATTTTGGAACCAGCCCACCAAAGTTCATCCCTCGTGGAAACATTTGGACTGTGTTCGTCTATTTACTTAAACTGCACGGTAATAATCCGGAGCAAGCTACAATATGTGCAGTCGGGCTTGATATATCATGTGAACTTCTAAACATTTAGAAAGGATTGTGCAACAAAGCAAGTTCACATCTTATTCAAGCTTTGAACCTTTTACTACAAACTTATACCATCTTCCAAATCATACAAAGGGAAAATCTACTTCATCAGTTGTCTAAATATTGTCCTCTTAACACTTTCAACTAGTAGCTAGCTGCCAGGAAGTATCTAAATGTCCGTTTTAAACAAAGCCGTAAACCTCCATCCCCGTGGCGGGTCTTCAAATCCCGCACCGGGTTTTCGTGCGTGCGGCTGGTTTGGTTGCACTCTGCATAACAAGTGTTCTCCTCGGAATACAACAGTCACCACCTTCCCAATTTCCAACTAGTTCCTTCATCCCGATCTAGTTGGGCACATAGACATAGATCCAACTTGATACCCCTTATACAATGACGGGGACCAGAAAGAAGGCAGGATAGAAATCTTCAGTTGGAAAGAATGAAAAATCTTCTTGTTATCCTGGAAAAAATAATGGGCGACGAACAATGGAGGGAGCTAATGTCACCAGACATCTCTTAGGTACCGTCCATCCATCTGCAGCTTTTTCACGATTGCCTCAGCTTTAGTTGAATCCACATTCTCCTGAAAACACGAAGGGGCGCAACACAGCTTGTAGGAGTCCCACAAAAACTGGAAAAAGTATGCTAGGCAGCAATATTCCATAGAATTGCAAGTAAACAAGTCACACCTGCTCCATAACGATTGTGTGCAGAGTCCGATGAACATCCCGAGCCATGCCCTTTGCATCACCACACACATAAAGATATCCACCCTGGGAAATCAGGCTCCAGACATATGCAGCCTGTACATGGTCAATGCACAAACTGATTATTTAAATGTGTGCGGCCTACTGTGAGATGAAAATCAATCAACATTCAACCACTCACTTTATCCATCATCTTGTGTTGAACGTATTCCTTCTGTGGCCCCTCGCGTGAGAATGCAACAATCAGCTCAGATATTACACCTTGCTCAACGAAGCAATTGAGTTCCTCTTCATAGATAAAGTCCTTACAAAGAAAATTGAAAATCAAATAAGAGACTCTTATAATCTATCCTGTTGATGCTTGATTAGGTTATCAGTTGGTAAATGATAACTACCATTCTGCGATTTCTGCACCCAAAGAAGAGCAGGGCAGGACCAAGTTGAGAGCCATCCTCCTTTAAGGCCATTCTTTCCTGAACAAAATCAAGTTCTCCCTACGATTAGAAATCTGCTTCAAAGAATAAGCTGGAAAAATTACAATGTAGAGCAACTGCAGACCTGTAAAAATCCCCTAAAAGGTGCCAAGCCAGTGCCAGGACCAACCATGACGACAGGAATTGAGGGATCATCAGGCAACTTGAAATTCGACTGCCTAATAAAAATAGGAGCGGAGCTACAGTCATGGCTCTCCGTTAGAGGAACTGCACTCTGGTGCATTAGGAACAGAACCAAGTTAATATCGCTGAAGTTGCTGAATAATCAGTTTCAGAACTAGAAAGAAGCTAAATGGTGCGTAAAAATGTGAATCTTGTCACCTTCATCCAAGTAGAACAAACCCCTTTATGGATTCTTCCTGTGGGAGTTGAACCATAAACTAAAGCACAGGTTACATGTACCCTGCTGGGGCCAAATCTGGAAATAGATACGAATTGGAGACAATTAAGTATCACCTGAATCATCAAAATCTCAATAGAACAATTTGGCAACAGGACTCAGAAGATTGACCTTGGAGAAGATGATATTGAATAGTAACGAGGCTGTAGACGTGGAGCAACTGCAGCAAAAAACACACCAAGGGATGGTTTTGCTGAAGGGAACTCTGCCATCACCTCAAGCAGACTCCTCTGGCTGGCAACTACCCACTTTGAGTACTCATCCTGACAGGGAGAAAAAGGCAAGATAAAACCTTAACAACATGGCCCTAGAATTTGGAAGGGCACTTTAAGAACCTGAGTGGCTCATTTTACCTTTCCCTGAGGGGACGCTAAGAACCTGAGTTTCTCAGCTTCACTGGGCTCGGTGGCATTGGCAGCTAAAGCAAGTAAAGCAGCCTGACAACATAGCAATATACACAAGGCAGCTGAGTCAAATAACAAAAAAAGCTATCTAATATAAATTATATCCAAAAAAAAAAAAACAAGTACTGCAATAAATGCTTCACCTTCCGTGGAGGATTCAAGAGATCTGCATAATGTGCCAACGCAAATCGGACAGTGCATGGACCAGGGAAAGGGGGAGGCAATGAGCTCCCACGAGGGGAGCCATCATCATTGTTAGTGTGAATAGAAAACAGCATATCCATTGGCTGGCCCAACAACTGCCCAGCTTCTTCAACAGTCTCATCACAATTGTCAGCATAAACACCCACATGATCACCGGTCGCATAACTGAAATCAGGAAGTCACCAAGTCAAAATTTAATCGACAGTCCAGAAGCCTCCATTTTAATCAATAAAGTTATTTAACTGTTTATTTGAATATCCCATTTGGTTAATTTCTGAAAAATAAGCTGACGCACACACGTATCGATAGCTTGTGCCAGTCAAACCTTAGATGTAGCCCCAAAAAATGTCACGAAGGCTTATATGCAGAAAGCTGATTTTCTATTGCAAACCTCAAAAGAGTTTTCAACCTTTACACAAAGAAGCATAATTTCAGTTTGAGCATAAGACCAAGATCAACTAAAGACAATGCAGACAAACAATAACCAAAAGCAGGGATAACAATACAAACTTATGTGCTGGGTCAATTGAATGTTGAGCACCACATACAAAAACAGGCAAATTCATGCTCAACATAAACACAATTTTGCTGGAGATCCCTAAAAAATATCAAAGTAGAGGGATGGGCATCATGATAGAAAAGATAGTTATTGGCCCATCCCTGTAAATGAGTAACGTTTCAAAAGATCGGGGGTTTGTGATACAACAAACACCTCCAAAATCATTTTCTATTGCTCCTTGGCATCATCACATAAGATTCCCTCCCAAAGTTTTCTCAAAAAGTTGTGGAACAGGCAATGTAGATCTCCTTCCATTTGGCTGATGAGCTGATTTTTCACAAAACTACATGGGAACCAAAACTATAGTAATTAACCCAGTAGAACAGAACACCTTTCCTATATCCATTAAGTTGATAGATAACATGTATACAAACATGAAAGGATGTAGTTGAACCGCGCCAACAAGCAAAGAGCATAACAATATTTCATGAATACAAAAAATCTAAATGAAAAATAACTTCTTACGTGATGCCTGTCCCGGTAATATCAAACTCCAGATGTATGCAAGAGCGATCAGACTCAAGTTTGTGCAGCTCCCTTCTCACAGCAACATTAACTCTTCAAAGAATAAATAGATGACAATATCAGCAACTGCAGTAATGTACAAAAATTATAGGCTGCAGAAGACTCCACAGACCTGCATGGATGATGAATATCATAAGAATTGTAGCCATTTGCCATGCTTGGAACTTTTTCTTCATGAACTTTAACACGAGATTCATGAATCACTACACGATACTCAGGAATAGCAGCAGTATATGGGGTCGCAGCACTATTAACATCATCCTCATCCCGCAATAATTTATCCAATTCAGGCCATAATAACTCCTTCCTACAAAGGCAAATTCAGATTGCCACCAATATCAGCGGAGAAAAAGGATTTACTATAATTTTCAAGGCAAAAGGATTTAATGTCATTACGTATGTCCCACAAAGCATCATAACAAAAGGATGCCACTCGTCTCAAGCAAACAAAGTGAGCAGCAGGGAGCCACTTAAATTATTCTTATAGTACTGACCAACCTTATCTGATCGTGTAACCTGTTTGGTTACAAAACACTTCATCTCAAATAGGTGCCCAAAAAACAGCATCTTTATTTATATAGCACGCCCACAAGTAAATTCATCTAAGGAAATTTCCAATAAGAACTGCATCTTGAAATAATGAGCACAAGTGATTCACATAACTTCTGAGACAGCTGATGGTCTTGACCCTACTATGAAGTTGAATGAGGATCATCTTAAGCAAAAGAATGAATACCGTCACAAACAGGCAGGTTGGAGCAAATTTTCAACAGACTCCAGTTCAAAAACAATTTCAAGATGCAACATACCAAGCAGAGAAATCATCCTCAATGGATTGATCATCATCACCAAGACCTACTGGAATGAGACGTTTAGCACCTGCATCAAGGATTTAAAGATAGAAACTGCAGTCTCAGCAAGGGTCATAAGTCAATCAAAAAAAGAACTGAAAGACCCAATTTCTACAAGCAAGAATCATATACATATGCACATGAAAATAACTGCATAGATGCCCACATAATGACTGGTGCTAAGCTTATCCCCATGGTAAAAGGAAAAAAAATACAGCAAATTAAAAATGTAAATGCAAAAACCAAAGGTTCACAAAGCTCACATAGCTTGTAACATCAGTCTCAAAAAGTTACATTCATTGAAAACGGATAAGTTAATACCAGGAACAGAGATGCCCCTGAATGTTAATGTAATTACCATCTATGCCATTTTGAGTATAGAGAAGGAGTAGCAAAATTGTTGTGGAAAACTTTGTCGGTATTAATAATTCTTTTATTTATAAGAGGAGCTTATTCTCTTCAAGCTCATGACCCACCTGCCATGGTAAGTCCATGTGCAAGCACATGGGTGTGGTCTCACTAAGAGCTACACGGGTAAAGGTGGAATCGAATCCAACGCCTCATAAATTACTCACAAAGCGCCATGTGGCCCATTTTCTGTAAATTCTCGCACCTACTTGGTGCTTCGTAATATATCATTTATTTAACACTCAAAAAAAAAAAGTGCGTGTGAATGATAAACAAAGAATTTCATTAATCTACACTAACAAGGCACATATGCTCATACATAAAAAGATAGAGGCTTCTACAATTAAATAATGTATTTTTGTTGGTATTAATAATTATTTTCATCTATGCAAGAGAGTCGCATGGACTCACTAGGAGATAAGGAGAAATAAAGTGTTCATGGTATTGTGAATATACTTCAATTGATTCATGCTCTTTTTTTTTTTTTTGGGTGCTGAATTCAAGCATTTGGTTCATTTTTGCTTCATGCCCTCTGGTAAAATAACTCCTACCTTATCCAATTGCCTCGCAAATATTAGTACCAGTATGTGATCACACAAGAGGATATAACTCAAAATAAACCCGCTCAAAATAGCAAGATGTTACTGAAAACTGAGGAATGGGCACAGCTCATGCCTGTTAACCATTCGCAGTTTAGATATTGATGCATACCTTGTTCACTTAGTTGTTCATCAAGCACCTTTCCTATCTGCATTGGAGAGGCAATTTTGATTATAGAAATGCATAATTAATAGGGGCATAACAAAAAAAAAAAAATTTAATAGGGGCATATTACTTGCATAAAAGAATCGGATATGTGCAAAAGAAATACAACAAGTATTACCTTGTTGAAGTGTTCGTATTGACGGTTTCCCAAACCAAAAACTGCGAATGTGAGAGTTTGCAGCCAAGCACCCCTTTCACCACCCTGCGTGTGAAAAAAATGTCTTAATATCTATTCTAATAAACGCACCTACTTGGTGCTCAGTAATACAATTATTTATTTAACGATTAAAAAAAATCTATTCTAATAGATAAATTGATAAGTTAGTCTCCC